>CM062291.1:480038426-480638426 GCA_031216915.1 Pictodentalium vernedei
ACACGGTATAGTCATAAAACTACAGATATAGAAAGTCGTAATTATATTAACCCTTTAAACCCTGGGGTTATCTTCCAAGTCAGTTCAATTGCAGCAATTGGAAAAGTCGATAGAGATATAGGGGTGGGGGGGGGGGGGTAGTTCTTAATGGTAATATCATCAAATATTCTGTCATATCAAGTTTCCATTGAGCAACATTTCTAGCGTCGATTCAGGGACGTGACTTGAAGTTTCCGATTGGGCGGGGGAATAGAGTAGTGAATTTCCAACTAGAGGGAGAAACCGGGAGGGGGACGCCCCCTCCCGGTTCCTCTCCATAGTTGAAAATTCACTACCAAGAAAAAATTTTAAAATTCACTACCGAGAAAAATTTTTAAAATTGGAAATTAAAGGTGACATAAAATGGATTCTAGTAAGTGAAATTCCAACACATTTATGATAGAATTATCAGGTTATTATTATTTGGTACTATTCTGGGGATTGAATATGTGCTAAACAAATGCTCAAGCTGAGAACTGTGAGCAATTCACATTGTCCCAACATTAAATCAGATCTTTCGCAGGAATGATCCATTTCCGATGTTTCATCATTTTGTGACTGCGGATGGTGGAATTAACTCCGGAAAACGATTTTATATTTCCTCACATAACTAGACTGATGGCCCGCGGGCTTGGAGCTCACAATGCACAAAGGCTTTGACAATACATTGTGTGTTATATCAGCCACTGACACATAACCTGATCAATAAAACATGTTCATATCACATTCAATTTATTAAAATACTTTCGTATGACGAAAATTAGTTATTTATTTATATATTTATTTATTGGTGTTTAAGGTCACATACTTAGGCACAAAGGCTAATCGTGACTGTGACAGTTTTACGGGTGGAAGAAGCCGGAGTACCCGGAGAGAAACACCAAGCATCGACGAGCAAATGTCAGTTCCTCAACAATCTAACTCTGTTCAAGCTCCGTTCAAGCAGGGTTACAGCGGTTGAAGAGACATGTGCCCCATCGACGTGTAGTACGCCTTAGTACACGCGTTATCGTGCCCCCATTGAGGCAACCGGGATAAAGTGCCTTGTCCAAGGACACAGCATGACGAAAACAGGGGACGCGGTGGCTGATTTACGGCTTTGGACTTCAAACCGAAAGGTTCACGCTGTGATCTCCACCAGGGGACTCTGTGTTGTGTTCTTGGGCAAGGCACGTAATTCCGATTGCCCACGTGGGGGCACTATGGTGCTATGTACTAAGGCGTAATGCATGTCGATGGTGCACTTGTCTTCAACCAACACCAATTCTGTCCGTGTGGAGTTGGTACGTTGGGGGAGTCTGGCTGTTACTCGCCGTTGCTCGGTGGTTCTCTCGGGATTGTCCGGCACTTCCTACATGCGCAAAGCTGTCCGACACGATGTATTCCTGGCTGCCGAAAGTGCCGTTAAGGAAAATTACTAAAATAACATACTCCACCATAAAATATTTCCGCTCCACAATGTGGAATTTTAATAATGTAGATGTACTTTTTTTATTACTTGCCATGTTGTGTCTTTTGACAGAAATGAGACACTTCAAAAAGAATCTGAAGTGAAAAAACACACTTTTCAAAACACATGAATGACAAAGCCTTGTAATACGAACATTTACGTCCGTCATAAATGTTTTGCTTTATTTAAACAGACCTACCTTAACAAAACGTAGAGGTGAACCAACGTAGCCCCGAAATGTAGATTGTCACAGAGATTAATAGACACAGTACCTAAACACTTTATCACTAGAAGGCTGACTCTATTAGATGTTAACCCTTGGGGCCTTGATGGTATACTCCAGTTCAATGGCAAGAATTGATAGAGTATATAATCGTTACTTGGGGGAAGACCAATTAATATTTTCAACGTGCAGCCTTAGGGATTGATTATTCTACCACACAGATTGGTCTACCACACAGATTAGTCTACCACACAGATTGGGCTACCAAACAGATTGGACTGCCATACAGATTGGTGTACCACACACACTGGTCTACCACACAGATTGAGCTATCACACAGATTGGTCTACCACACAGATCGGGCTATCACACAGATTGGACTACCACACAGATTGGGCTACCACACAGATTGGTCTACCACACAGATTAGTCTACCACACAGATTGGGCTACCACACAGATTAGTCTATCATACAGATTGGTCTACCACACAGATTGAGCTACCACACAGATTGGTCTACCACACATATTAGTCTACCACACAGATTGGGATACCACACAGATTGGTCTACCACACAGATTGGGCTACCACACAGATTGGTCTACCACGCAGATTGGTCTACACACAGATTGGTCTACCACACATATTCGTCTACCACACAGATTGGTGTACCACACAGATTAGTCTAGCACACAGATTGGGCTACCACACAGATTGGGCTACCACACAGATTGGACTCCCATACAGATTGGTGTACCACACAGACTGGCCTACCACACAGATTGGGCTATCACACAGATTGGTCTACCACACAGATTGGTCTACACACAAACTGGTCTACCACACAGATTGGTCTACCACACAGATTGGTCTACCAAACCGATTGGGCTACCACACAGATTCGTCTACCACACAGATTAGTCTACCACATAGATTGGGCTACCACACAGATTGGTCTACCACACAGACTGGGCTACCACACAGATTAGTCTATCACACAGATTGGTCTACCACACAGATTGGGCTACCACACAGATTTGTCTACCACACAGATTAGTCTACCACACAGTTTGGCTACCAAACAGATTGGTCTACCACGCAGATTGGGCTACCACACAGATTGGTCTACCACGCAGATTGGTCTACACACAGATTGGTCTACCACACAGATTGGTCTACCACACAGATTGGGCTACCACACAGATTGGTCTACCGCACAGATTGGTCTATCACACAGATTGGTCTACCACACAGATTGGTATATCACACAGATTGGTCTACCACACAGATCAACTGAACTGTTATCTACTTGATAAATTCAGGTCGTATCAAGGGTTAACATAAATCTTTATACTGTATCAACAGTTGAAAGTATGACAACAGATGACAGTATCCATGTGAAAAAAACCCATAAAACAAGCTCATGTATCAAGTATTGGTCTAAGAACAGCGAGTAAAGCCATTTTGTTTGTCCGGAAACATTATTCGCCACCATACGGAAGTACAGCAACAATATCCGGAAAGGGGTAACACGGTCTTATTCATGAAGATTGATAGATCAATGGAACTATGTTTTTTCTAAAAGTTAGACGCAGCCGATGTTTGAGTTTCTTCAAATTGTTTTCCCCTCTCTCTCTCTCTCTCTCTCTCTCTCTCTCTCTCTCTCTCTCTCTCTTCTGGACTTTTTCTTTTTGTGGGGTTTTTTGCTTGCTTGCTAATTTTGGTTCGATTTTTGATTGGTTTTTGTTTTTGTTGTTATTATTGTCCATACCGCCAAATCAATGAGGACAGTTATCTGAAGGCTGTCGTTGCAAAAAAAAGTAATAAACTGAAAGTTACATTCCTGAAACTACAAAAATACTGATCCTTCCGATAGCTAGAGAAGTTTGTTGCCCATTATTTATGTAACTGCCGTGGATAACTGTATGCCAGTAAGGAAATCGAAGATGGATGGGAGAAGCTTAACAAACATCTATCTATCCACGAGCTGAACTGAGAAAAAAACTGAAATGGTTCAGGTTTCTCGACTAATTCTAACTTTTGTGACCGACTCGTTATGGGGGCCCCGCGATGTGTAGAAGTGTTTTTTTACTGTTGTAAGCAAGCTTTGTTTTAACTGGACAAAGGATGCAGTCGCCAATGCTTGGGGTGGAAGTCCTCTACATTGGTCAACATGTGTATAAACAATTGGCTGGACTTGATTTTATATCCATGTTATGGTCACGATTAGCCATTGTACAGAAATATGTGAACTTGAAAACCAACAAAGAAATTTTCATGGCCAACACAAATTTGTTTATGAACTTTTGACAAAAATGTTTTCTAATTTAAAACGGCATCTGAAAATACTTAAGAAACGGCTTCGAATGCACATACACCGCTAATACAGCCATACTTTTTAAGTCTTTGTTACACGCCTGTTCAATGATATCGCCATTCACAGCGGAAATGAAATCGTTGACTGACTATTTTTTAATGAAAGTGAAATTTCGCTGGAACTTTCTACAAATCTTGCAACGTACTTATAACTTGAATCGCTATGGATAGCCGAAAATCATCCCGTGAGTTTCAATGTGTTCTATGTGCCATTAGGCACATAGAACACATTGGAACTCAAGGATCGAAAGAGTAACACGGGTTCCCCTCGCAAATTTGGTTGGCGATAAAATGTGTTGTTTCTGTTGATAGTTGTCAAATGAATTGTTGAGTGTCTTTCTAATATTTTTTTATAGATGTGAAGGCATGTAATAAACAGATTATTTTCTGACTCCCACCCCCTGTTAAAATTACGGTAAACGTGCTAGCAAGTTGGCAACCAATTGCCGTTACCTCTGCAGGTGTCCTTTAAGGTGATGACTGTTACTACTATTTTATATAAAAACAGGGGACCGCGGTAACACAGCAGGTAGAGATGCAGGCTGTAAGCTGAGAGGTACTCGGTTCGAATCCCACCTGCGACCACCACGTTGTGTTTTGGGGCACCGCACTTAATTCCCATTGCCCACGTGGGGGCACGGTGGCGTTGTGTTCTTCGGCGTACGGCATGTCGATGGTGCACTTATCTTCAACCAATAGTAACCCTGCTTGTGTGGAGTTAGTATTTTAGGGAGTTGCTCGCCGTTGCTCGGTGATTCTCTCCGGGTACTTCATCTTCCACCACTCGTAAAACTGACTGGCACGAGGTAACCTTCGCTGTGAAAAGAGTCGTTAAACCCCAATAAATAAATATGAAAACAGATGAAAGAGTTTTCCTCTAGAGTAGAGCAAAGTCTTTTCAGAAGGAACGCATTCAACTCTGATTTCCGTCTCTGTAAAATAGTATCGTTCACAATGACAAATTGCTTGTTTCTAGAGGACTCATTTCCGGGTAGACTGAGTAATAATTTCAACCTACAGCCGTGTGGGCGTATGGCCGTATGGCCGCTACATGACTATAGCATATGACTCGTCCCTTTTGTTCACTTTAAAACATTTGATATTTTGTTTTCATATTAATCAGTGATAAATAAAGCCTTCCATCAATTTCATTGGTCAATTTCAAAACTAGACAATTTGATTGGCTGAAGAAAATACAACTGGGGCACATTTTCATAATTTGCATAATTAGAGTTGGGAACTTTCATTGGTCAATTTCAAAACTGGACAATTTGATTGGCTACACAAAATACAACTGGGTCACATTTGCATAATTTCAGTAGGGAGAATTTACGTTATCTGTCCTATTTAGGGTGGGTTATATTGTATTAATCTTTTACCTACATTTTTTTTATATTTTCACTTTTTGGTTCCAAAACATAGGTTATGACCCCTCATTGGAACGAGCTCGTCGAGCTCGTTCCAATGAGGGGTCATAACCTATGTTTTGGAAGCAAAAAATAAAAAAAATTTAGTAAAACGAGGATGTTTTTTTCAAAGTGCCGTCTGCAACTCAAGTCATACTAAGTGGCTAATTTGTGCGTGTGTGTGTCATATGATAAACAGAATATGAAATGAGTGTTTTTCTCATATAATATTTATGAAGCTCGTCCGAATTTTCTGTTTGGGCTCGCCAGAGGCTCGCCAAAGCGGAATATTCTTAGACTCGTTTCATAAATATTATATAAGAAAAAACACTCATTCCATATCCTCTATATAACATATGGACGTACAGCTGCAGGTTGAATGTATTTATTGGTCCACACTGTATGACAAACCAACACCCTTCTCGTTCAGTGAAGTGAAACGAAATATCAGGTCCTCCATTTTTGCTCCAGATTTACAAAAAAAGATCGGCATTAAGAAGTGTATTTATATATGGTATTTGAACGTACGGGGCAGTCGCCGTGGATTGGTTATAATCCACACGTGGACAGTGATGTCCACGCATCCGTTCATCATCATGGACAAAATTTTAATTAATGACTATTCTTATCATTGGTGTTTAGAATCTAATAAATATTACTCACCCGTGAAAAGTGATCAGTCCACAGCAACCGTACTGTAATGTGTTAGAATTGAAAAAATAGTCCCACGAGTTACAATGTGTTCTATGTACCAGAAGGCACATCGAACACATTGGAACTCAGGGGATGAAATAGTAACGCGGGTTCCCCACGCAAATTTGGTTGACGATAAAATGTGGGGTTTTTTTGTTGACAGTTGTCAAATGAATTGCAGAGTGTCTTTCTAATAATTGTTTTTATAGACGTGAAGGCGTGTAATAAATACACGCGACTTGTGCCATCGCGGAAGGATAAAACTCGAGGCCTGTGGCCTCTCGTTCTATCCTTCCGCGCTGGCACTCGTGCCATTTCGTTTCACCTATTCACAGACGTGTGTCGTTCTGTGCATTTGATAGAGGGTTAAAGGGTACACTTGTACCGCTCTTGTAATGGCTGGTTAATCAGATAATACAGTCTTGGGTAAGTTTAATGTGATTATGTCATAAATGCATTAAAATTGGTTATTAATGTCGCATACAAACGCAATAATGCAATAACAAGGGTGCAATAAATGAGCCTCGATGTTTTACGCTTCACTCATCAAAATCACTACCAACCGTAAAAATCAATTAAATTGCTTTTATCGTTGATTTGCATTAAGCACTTCCATATATTTTTTATGAATGACAAATAAAATATCGATATCAGAATATCTAATCGTTAGAATTGCAAAATGTAGCCTCTCGCAGTACAAGTATAGTACATGTTTGAAACAGTATTTCCTCTTCCCAGATTGGTTCCATGAAGAGATTAAGTAGTTTCTACAAAATGATTAAAAGTTCATTTCCTCCACGCGAAGGAACACGCGAGAAAGATTTTGAAATGAAAGAAGAAACTGTAGACAACGCTAGAAAGGTTCTTCACTTGAAAGGAGTAAAAATATTACCTTGAAACCCCTTTTTTTAATCTGGAACAGTGGCGGTAGTTACGGGGTAGGATGGAGGATGGGAGAGGCCTTGGTCTCCTACATTTTTACACAACATAGAGCCTCAAAATGGTCTCCAATATAGGGGCTACAAATGCCCCATATTCGCTCTCAGGGTGGGGGATCCTAACTAGAACCCTGTGGACGTTGCCTATTTCCCTTTAGGGAAGTGGCAGGAGGGGGCAACTGCCAGAGTGTTCTAGTTAGGAGTAGGAAAGGCCTCCGAATCTCCAGACAACGGTCTTTCAAATATCACCTTTGCCCCACCCCACCCCCAAAGAAACTGACTAGGGCAGCCCCTAATATACAATCCTGACTACGCGCCTGATCACGAGGAAGCCAAATGTCGGAGTATATCTGTCGTACAGAACGTGAGTAGTGGATTACTACTAAAACACCCATAGAGTGAAGTTTCCACTCAGACGAAAACTTCCTTGTCACATAAAAAAAAACACAAAAATTCCAGACAAAGTTTCAGACAATGGACCTCCGATTTAACCCGGAGATCCACCGGCTGAAACATTGCTTGGCATTCTTATGAATTATAAGAGAAATCGACAGTTATTGTCGGCATAGGATTTTCACTTCTCTGGGGTTTTATTGATATTCCACCACCCCCACCTCCCCCTCTATTGTATCTTGTCGATGCCATTAAAAATTATAAGCTCTCAAAGATTTCTCTGGCTGAAAATTGCAATAATGGCCACACAATCATGCCTTATGTCCTGTTGCCTCGCATCTTTGTCACAGAGAATCACTTCTTTTATAGCAAAAAATAACAATTTATCCACTTTTAAACCTTCTTTGTTTGGTTGGTTGTCTGGTTATTGTGGTTAACAACACTTTCAACAGTCAGAGTCGCATTGTACACGGAGAGAACCAACGAACAACGGAGAGAAACAGCCAGGATCGCACTGTACCCGGAGACAACCAACGAGCAACGGTGAGAAACTGCCAGTCTCTCCAACTTACTGACTGAGCACATGCAGCATGCTGAGTTACCAACCACTGACTGGAGGCAAGTGCAATACTCCTTAGTACACAGCTCCACCGTGCCCGCCACCACCCTCCACGAGAGTAATTCCTTAGTACACAGCACCACCGTGCCCGCCACCACCCTCCACGAGAGTAATTCCTTAATACACAGCACCACTGTGCCCGCCACCACCCCCCACGGGAGTAATTCCTTAATGCACAGCACCACCGTGCCCGCCACCACCCTCCACGGGAGTAATTCCTTAATACACAGCACCACCGTGCCCGCCACCACCCTCCACGGGAGTAATTCCTTAATACACAGCACCACCGTGCCCGCCATACCCTCCACGGGAGTAATTCCTTAATACACAGCACCACCGTGCCCGCCACCACCCTCCAGGAGAGTAATTCCTTAGTACACAGCACCACTATGCCCGCCACCACCTTCCATGGGAGTAATTCCTTAATACACAGCACCACCGTGCCCGCCACCACCCTCCAGGAGAGTAATTCCTTAGTACACAGCACCACTATGCCCGCCACCACCCTCCAGGAGAGTAACTCCTTAGTACACAGCACCAATGTGCGGGCCACCACCCTCCACGAGAGTAATTCCATAATACACAGCACCACCATGCCCGCCATCTCCCTCCAGGAGAGTAATTCCTTAGTATACAGCACCACTATGCCCGCCACCACCCTCCACAATAATAATTACTTAGTACACAGCACCACCGTGCTCGCCACCACCCTCCACGAGAGTAATTCCTTAGTACACAGCACCACTGTACGGGCCACCACCCTCCACGAGAGTAATTCCTTAATACACAGCACCACCGTGCCCGCCACCACCCTCCAGGAGAGTAATTTCTTAGTACACAGCACCACTGTGCCCGCCACCACCCCCCACGGGAGTAATTCCTTAATGCACAGCACCACCGTGCCCGCCACCACCCTCCACGAGAGGAATTCCTTAGTACCCAGCACCCCGGTGCCCGCCACCACCCTCCACGAGAGTAATTCCTTAGTACACAGCACCACTGTGCGGGCCACCACCCTCCGCGGGAGTAATTCCTAAATACACAGCACCACCGTGCCCGCCACCACCCTCCAGGAGAGTAATTCCTTAGTACACAGCACCACTATGCCCGCCACCACCTTCCATGGGAGTAATTCCTTAATACACAGCACCACCGTGCCCGCCACCACCCTCCAGGAGAGTAATTCCTTAGTACACAGCACCACTATGCCCGCCACCACCCTCCAGGAGAGTAACTCCTTAGTACACAGCACCAATGTGCGGGCCACCACCCTCCACGAGAGTAATTCCATAATACACAGCACCACCATGCCCGCCATCTCCCTCCAGGAGAGTAATTCCTTAGTATACAGCACCACTATGCCCGCCACCACCCTCCACAATAATAATTACTTAGTACACAGCACCACCGTGCTCGCCACCACCCTCCACGAGAGTAATTCCTTAGTACACAGCACCACTGTACGGGCCACCACCCTCCACGAGAGTAATTCCTTAATACACAGCACCACCGTGCCCGCCACCACCCTCCAGGAGAGTAATTTCTTAGTACACAGCACCACTTGCGGGCCACCACCCTCCACGTGAGTAATTCCTTAATACACAGCTCCACCGTGTCCGCCCCCACTCTCCAGGAGAGTAATTCCTTAGTACACAGCACCACTATGCCCGCCACCACCCTCCACGAGAGTAATTACTTAGTACACAGCATCACCGTGCTCGCCATCACCCTCCACGTGAGTAGTTCCTTAGTCCACAGGCTGTGCTCGCCACAACCCTCCACGAGAATAATTGCGATTAGGTGTCTTGGCCAAGAAAGCCGCGCAGTTACCGCTGGTCAGTATCGACCCGTCGGTTTGAAGTCGGTTTAAAATCCAAGGTTCTAACCACCGAACAATCGTGCTCCCGACAATACAGCCATATATGCTGATATGGCGCTAAGAATAAATAATAAAAAATAAATAAATAAATAAATAAATAAATAAATAAATAAATAAATAAATAAATAAATAATGCAAACAAGGTGATCATTATTTTTAAGTTCCAAACAATAGAACATCAGAACAGTGTGTGTAAAAGATTATGGTAATTTCACTGAAAACTGGAAAACCGGCGTTTTCCGCAACGTTTTGTAAAACCAAGATAGTTAACGTCGGCTTACATTATATGATGATGGTGTGGGTGCGGTAGCTCGTTGGTCGGGGCATTGGATTTTAAACCAAAAGGTCGATGATACGATATTGACCAACACCGATTGCCCACGTGGGGACACGGTGGCATTGTGTACTGAATTGGTGCCCATCAATGACTAACATCAAGTATTGCTAGACAATTTAACCAGATCCTAAGCTCAATACTTAGTTGCTGAGGTCAGCACTAAGGCAAAATCAAACTTGTGTATTTTTATGAGGCTTGAAACCCATCAAGGTTCAATGAATATATGTGTTCAAGAAAACAATATTTCGATGCAGGGCTCAAAATAAGTGGTTTCGCATCGCTATTCGCTATGCAAAACATGCTGAAAGCTACACAATTTTCAATCATGTATAGCATTTTGCGATACAATATATTCAACTGCAGCCTAATAGGCTGCAGTTGAATATCTTGTATTGCAAAATGTAAAAATGAAAATTTGCAACAAACTTTGCAAGCAAGTTCACTGATGTTTTACTCCTGATACATGTATAAGATTAACTCTCCGCCTCGCATTAGCAACTTCATATGTAATGTGAATTTTATTGGTTTAAATCATCCTGCATTGTTTCTGCATTTTGCATAAAATACCCAGTCAAAATAACTGTAAGCCCGTCAAATTAAGAGATGTTACGCATTTGGAAATATCTAAGTCCATGCAGTTGTTAAAGGCAGTTCAGTTGAAAAAACAAAGCTAGTGCTTCATGTGTTGCAGCTCATTTGAAAAAGCACAGAAATAGATAGACATTATTCTATCTGCTCAGAAGAGTTCAATACAAAACAGTATGGCATAACTCCGGTATACAAGAACTGCTATGCAATTTAAACAAAATGCTATTCATTTTTCGGAAATGTGTAGCATTTTGCTACGCATAGAAAAAAGGGTATTTTGAGCCCTGTTTCGATGGCATTTTACAAAAAAAAAACGTTTCAGTGGGAAATGTCTGAGCCAGTTCACACACACATACACACACATTTGATAGGTCTGTGCCCTTCACTCCACTCCAAATACCGATGCGCATTTTTGCGAAGACTAAACTGTAACTACCACAATATTTGACAAAATCTTTTCATTCGTCCTGTGACCCTGATCCCCAACCTATTGATCTGTAAGTATAGAATTGATCCCAAGAACGTTCCGAGCACGGCACTCTGGTAACAAGAGCGGTCTTTGCCGCGCTCGGATGGCGTTTTTATCGCGACATACTTACACCAGTACATGATAGAGATTTTCCAACTAAAAAATACTGTAAAATCAAGAACGTTATGTGAGGTGACAACCGTCACTTATTTCCGGTTCCTTATTCGACATTCGTTATCAGCCAATGAAATCAGTTGATAACGAATGGTGAATAAGGAACTGGAAAATAAGTAACGCTTGTCACGTCCATAATCGAAAAAAAACATTTCAAATTCAGTATTGTCGCATTTCCTTTTTGAAAAGTGATATCCTACAGTCTTGCGGTGAGGAAAGAGGCAGAACATTTCGATCCAGTCGCCATGCTGTGAAATGATTCAACAGATCTATAATTTGTGTGCCCAAAAGTCGGGGAGGGGGGATTAGCCCCCTCACATTTTGGGCCATCAAACTTCACATATTTCAAATTAGTAAACGAAATGAGCTCAACTGTCTATTATTAGTTCCTTTTTCTTCAAAATCCAAGATGGCGGCAGGGCGGCCATTTTTGTTGTGTTTTTTTAAGCTTTTTTTTCTCTATTTTATGTTACCACCCCTCACTCCAACATGGTTCAAGCTACACTTTTCATATATGGTACATGGATAAAAGGGTTGTGAGGGGATTATGCACGCTCAATATTTTGTTTTCAAAATCTAACATCTGTCTGTCTGTCTGTCCGTCTGTCTGTCTGTCTGTCTGTTTTTATGTTACCACCTCTCCCTCCAACATGCTTCAAGCTACACCTTTCATGTTTGGTACATGGATAAATGGTTCTGAGGGGATGATGCACAGTCAATATTTATTTTTCAAAATCCAAGATGGCAGAATGGCGGCTATTTTTGTTGTGTTTTTTAAGCTTTTTTCTCTATTTTATGTTACCACCCCTCCCTCCAACATGGTTCAAGCTACGTGTACATGGATAAAGGGTTGTGAGGGGATTATGCACGCTCAATATTTGTTTTTCAAAATCCAAGATGCTTGTATACTCTAGTGTCTTCTGTGACATAAACACTTTATGTCACAAAAGCGCCGTAGGGGACTAATACCACCTCGGTGGTCAAACACTTGTTCTACTTGCCACATTTAATACCAAATTAAAGACCTTAGTTTTCTCTTTTGAGCCTGCAATTATCCTGGTATGATTCGGTGGCAGAGTACTTGCAACCATAAACTTATCATGTCCAAATACAGATTGTTGGACCATAGTGCTATCAGGGACCATTACTATAGTGAGTCAAAAAAGAAAGTATAATAGAAACAAATGTGAAAAATAGCATAAAGGAAGAAATATAATAGTTCTAATGCTGCATGTTTGTGGACAAAAAGTCGTGCAAAGAGTTTAATGACATGTTGTTGTTGTCCACCCAACCGTATACAATTTTGCTACGGATTTCAAAATAGCACGTGGTACCCGAGAATGTCAAATTGAATGGGTGACCGACGATTTTCTTTGTGTTATGTTGTGCTAGGGAGCCTGGGTTATTGGGAAAATACGCTAGTTTTTGTTTTCCGACATTTTAAAAAATGCCAGGGTTTACCGAAAATCAGAGTAAACAGTGACGCTATATCGATCCCAGTGGTCGATTAATTCTGATCACTGTGCAGTCTAGCATGCCAACAACTTTGGGGACACCTGGCACAGAATCTGAAATACATTGACAGATCAAACAATAAAGTCTGTATCGCAAATTTCGATTTTATTTAAAGAGTCTGCATCATACTGATTTCGGCGTGCATGAATAGGTAGTATAACATGGATATTTCGGACCGTTACCCGGATTTCAACTGACGTCACCAGCCATGTCAACCGAAAGAGGATTTGGGGTTTCCGTGGTAATACGAAAGATCGGCCATGTTGTGATGTTTTCCCACGATGTCACGTTGCCTTTTTGCGCAACTGCAGCGCGTGTTTCTTAGGTGACGAGAGTTTCCACAGACCATTTTGTCTATGGGATTCGCCATCTTGGTGAGTATGGTGGCACGTCGTAGCTGAGGTGCTCTGCGGCTCCTGGGTAGATTGGGATGTACACTGAGGGTGTGTTCGATTCTTATTCGACCATTATAAATGGAGGCCTATTATCCTCATATGTTTCAGTGGTCATACTGATAGTACCAGACAATCACTAATGATCGACAGTGATCGCCACGGACCATCACTATCTATCACTAGTGATTAGTTTATCCGTTTGTGGATAAGAGGCCTGTGAGTTAAGGCCTCCTCTCATAGCCTTCATGTCCACATATCGGTTCTAATTATCACAGTGATCGCACCAGAATCATTAATGGCCGATTGTGATGGCCACATGCCACATGCTAACTCCAAGTAGCTCCGGGTATTTGTTGATACCTGGGGTGTAACAGAACCACCAAAGTAAAAACGTTTTGAACGCCTTTCTATGTATTGATCCAAATAAACTTCGCCCTGCACACAGCGAATCAAAACTAGGGCTGTCGCGATTATTCGATTAGTCGACTAACCGTCGACTATTGAAGTAGTCGACGTTTTTTATTTTTAGTCGATCGTCGTTCATTTTCAAGGTGGTACACGTCTACTACATGTCGGGGCTAAATTGCATTGTTTTGTGAGGTGAATGATCAAGGAAGGTGAATAACTTTAAATATCTAACCATAGTTAACATTCATATCCGGAAGACTGTACGACTGTCACTGACTGTGTAAGAAAGGACACTCACAGTTACTCGAGAAGAATAGATTCTTCTGAATTTCTCCAGTCTTGTACACACGAATGCACCCATTGGAAAACCCAAAGCGCGGAAGTGACAAAATTATTACGAAAGTCAGAACGTCAGATCACTTCTCAAAGTTCGGAACTTCAGACTAAGATCCAATTTTAACAACTGACGAGGGAATGCATAGATCTCAATGTTCAAAATTTCTAGAAACTTATTGCAGAAAGGAAACATATGCAGGAACGTTCTTTGGTAAATTCATTTTAATTCATCGGCTTCAATCTAGTTCAAACTTGGACCCGCAGTCAGTAATATTATTTTTGGGGTTGGTACGTCCTACAGGACGTACCAACCCCAAAAATTATATTACGGACTGTGGGTCCAAGATTGGACTACATGTAGCTTCAGTCGGGACCGATTTGTTGTTCCCACAACCCCACTTCGTCTGAACACACTGATGCCATTGTCATTTTCAGAGTTTTACGAACAGAAGAATGATTTGCTAAAAAATCATGGGAAGCGACTATTAATCGACTAACCGTCGATTACTGGTCACGATTAGTCGATTACAAAAAATGATAGTCGCGACAGCCCTAATCAAAACACCGTTTAATTAACAATATCCATACGTATAGAAATATGGGATGGCTTTTGCTTCCTCTCCATGTTCAACTTCGACGTGCGTGTGTGCGCAAAGCATGGCTTCTGACAAGATTATCACTAATTTATAAAGGTCCATATTTTTGAGAAGCAACCATTCGCATATACACCTTTTACCCTAGCAGCACCGTGTATGCGCGATCAAGTACTCCATAAATGCGAATCTATCAATACAAACCTTCTAACGTGTCCCAGTAATCAAGCCCGTGCAAATAAACTTCTCTTGGAGTGATGACGTCACAAATGACGCCAATAACGTGGTGAATTATCACATGTACGGAAGTGACCGACAGCTGGAAAGACCTAGCGATTCTTTCAACGATTAAATTATATCTCAGCAATACAAGACTAAGCATTATTTGTCTTTCAGGTTGAACATTGTTGATATGCTGGAAATGTCTTTGTTGCAAAATATTGTTCCCAATATCAAGGCATAGCTCTCGAAAAGAGTTTGTCGTTTTACTGCACAACATCCACAAAACTGATGGCGGACAATCCAGTATATCCGTCACTCGACTCAGATTTATCAATACGACGTCCATGTTCATATGGTCGCTATCAATTAGAATATGAAAGCGTGTAGCCACTCTCATATATAAATGTATCAGCTGGATGAAATACTCAAGTAAACGGCGTAATCGGTCACGTCGAAGTCGTTGGGTGACAATCAGTTCTAATATAACCTCATCCATGGTAGTAGCGGCAGGTGGGTAATTTTCATCAACTACGAATGAACTATGTTTATGATTTACACGAGAATACAATTTGTTCGGCCTAATTACTAACAATCCAGTTTGAGTGTCACGAGCAATGTCGCGCTTGGCTACCCAAAGTACCACAACACACTGATGATGACATTCTACTGTATAATTCCCCCATAATACCAGATCTCGGAAAAAGTCTATTGGAAGGTACAGAACCACTGGATCTACTGCCGACCGACTGCGTTCAGGTCGACCAAGAATTATGACCCCTGCACAAGACCGACTCATCAGGACGTCTCACTTGCAGGGTCGCTTTTTCCGGTGACACGGGCAGCAGCAATAACTCCTAGTAGAACTAACAAAAGACGCAGAGTGCACAAACTGTCCGCAACAGACTCTCTGAACACACCATCCGAAGTAGGCATCCATACCACGGACCAATCCTTACCCAACGTCATCGTGCCGTCAGACTGGAATGGGTACGTCCGCGTGTTCGCTGGACTCAGCAGCGTTGGAGCATAGTTCTTTTTAGTGATGAATCACGATGTTGTCTACTGCGCGCTGATCGAGTGTATCGTCGACGAGGAAAACGGTTTTCTGGTGCTTGCGTGCGGGAATGCGACCAGTTTCGGCTGGGGTAGGGTAATGGTTTGGGCATGAATTTCCTTCCACCATCGAACAGTTGATCTTCATCGATGGTAATCTCAATGGACAGCGATTTAGGGACGAAATTCTTAGCGCTGTTGTTCTCCCGTTGTTGAACGCTAACGTCGGATTGCAGTTCTTCCAGCAAGACAATGCCCATTGCCACGTGGTGCGTATCTGTCGTGAATTCATTGAGAGGCAGAGCTTCAAACTTCTTCCCTGGCCCCCACTTTCGCCAGATTTGTCGCCAGTCGAGCATCGTTGGGATCAATTGGTCCGTCGGGTACGACTTCGTCATCTTCAGACGTTAGGCGATTTATGTAATGTTCTAAGGCAGGAATGGAACGCACTACCACAGGGTGACATCCAGAGACTTATCAGGTTCATGCGCGGTCGATGTCTTGCCATCCATGAGGCAAACGGTGGACATACACGTAATTGACTGCGTGTGTGAACTTTTCATTTCACCCCACGTCTGAATTGCTACGTCCTGACGTGGCGCTGGCAACAGTAAGCACATGAAATTATGCAAATTCATATAGCTATACTCGAAATATGAATATTCAATAATGTGTTTGGGATTAAAGTCGATAATACTTTAAATTGCCATATCTTTAAAATTGTAATGATTCATTTTAGTCAGTTATCTTAATATAAAGAAATACAATTCTAGAAAATATAATTGTAAAAGCTTTATAGTATTGGTTCCCAGGCGATTTTAGAGAATTAGTGGACCGCCTGTACGGGTCAGTACCAAAAGTCATCTGTTCCCCTAACATCACCAGGATTACTTCTTAGGTCGCATTTTTACATAATTCTCTAGACATACATTATAAACGAACAAACAGCTACAACAAACTGATAGCTATACTGAAAAATTAACCTTGCCCAACAAGGCTGTCCACAGCATTGAATTTTTTCAGTAATGATTTCATCCCACAGACCGAAATTATTGGCCTTGGGCAAGATACAGTTAAAACTAGAAGTCCTGTCACGAATAGTGCGCTTTTCTAGGCTTAATTGCGCGTTGGAATTGCGCGCAATTGCCATATCGAATGGCATCCACAGCACGGCAGGTTCTCCTGGTTACTCATAGCAAACACAAGCAATGTTTCTGCCAATGGACCTCCGGGGTACCCGGAGGTCCATTGGCTGAAACATTGCATGTACACAGGCCATATGTACATAATTTGATAGCTTTACTTGGGTCATAACGCGTACATTAACGCGCATATCAACGTGCTGTTTGTGCGCGTTTCATGACAGGACTTCTAGTTTTAACTGTATATAATCAGCAGTCCACTTGAGTGAACACGATACCCCTTATTTTGTATATTGTATGATATCAGGGGGCGATGTAAATCTGTTATCCAAATCTGTACACACATGATGTACTGCCATCGTACCTATGACGTATATTATTATTATTATTATTATTATTATTATTATTGTATATTGTATGATATCAGGGGGCGATGTAAATCTGTTATGCAAATCTGTACACACATGATGTACTGCCATCGTACCTATGACGTATATTATTATTATTATTATTGTATAATGTATGATATCAGGGGGCGATGTAAATCTGTTATCCAAATCTGTACACACATGATGTACTGCCATCGTACCTATGACGTATATTATTATTATTATTATTATTATTATTATTATTATTATTATTATTATTATTATTATTATTATTATTGTATATTGTATGATATCAGGGGGCGATGTAAATCTGTTATCCAAATCTGTACACACATGATGTACTGCCATCGTACCTATGACGTATATTATTATTATTATTATTGTATAATGTATGATATCAGGGGGCGATGTAAATCTGTTATCCAAATCTGTGCACACATGATGCACTGCCATCGTAACGATGACGTGTCCGAAGATCACTTGTTTTGTGGTAGTATTTTTATCTCAGTTCTATTCAGGGGCCTGGACAATGAGCCAAATATTATTTGTGATACCAATATATTAATAATGATAACGAAGAGGTAGGCGACATGAAACAATCGCTTGAACTGGCGAAAAAACTCTGTGACAATAATATGACCATCACGTGATAAACCCACCCAGTCCCATTAGTATAAATCTATAGCCCATTAATTTCAAAATTCCCACCAAACTATCATAGCGCGTGAAAATATTATTATTGGGGGACAGATGCACTCGCTGCATGTCAATAGAATAACAATCGTCAAAAAACATTGCATCAAAGGGAAGGTCAGGTAAATTATAATACCCCAAAAAAGCAAAATAGAAATTTATTTTGGACCATTCCTGGGAGAGGTTTTCAGATATTGTCACGTTACGAAGCTGTGCCCAGTGTAACGCCTGACTAAACCAATATTTAGGAAAGCACCAAATGTTACTGTAAGATGTTATTAAGTATTATTAAGGCACCAAGTGTTAGGAAAGCACTAGATGTTAGTGTAAGATGTTATTGTGTGTGAATAAGACACCATGTGTTAGGAAAGCAGTAAATGTTATTGTAAGATGTTATTGGATGTTATTAAGGCACTGAGTGTTAGGAAAGCAGTAAATGTTATTGTAAGATGTTATTGGATGTTGTCAAGGCACTGAGTGTTGGGAAAGCAGTAAATGTTATTGTAAGATGTTAGTGGATGTTATTAAGGCACTGAGTGTTAGGAAAGCAGTAAATGTTATTGTAAGATGTTATTGGATGTTATTAAGGCACCAAGTGTTAGGAAAGCAGTAAATGTTATTGTAAGATGTTATTGGATGTTATTAAGGCACTGAGTGTTAGGAAAGCAGTAAATGTTATTGTAAGATGTTATTGGAAGTTATTAAGGCACCAAGTGTTAGGAAAGCAGTAAATGTTATTGTAAGATGTTATTGGATGTTATTAAGGCACTGGGTGTTAGGAAAGCAGTAAATGTTATTGTAAGATGTTATTGTGTGTGATTAAGGCACTGAGTGTTAGGAAAGCAGTAAATGTTATTGTAAGATGTTATTGGATGTTATTACGGCACTGAGTGTTAGGAGAGCAGTAAATGTTATTGTAAGATGTTATTGGATGTTATTAAGGCACTGAGTGTTAGGAAAGCAGTAAATGTTATTGTAAGATGTTATTGGATGTTATTAAGGCACTGGGTGTTAGGAAAGCAGTAAATGTTATTGTAAGATGTTATTGTGTGTGATTAAGGCACTGAGTGTTAGGAGAGCAGTAAATGTTATTGTAAGATGTTATTGGATGTTATTAAGGCACTGAGTGTTAGGAAAGCAGTAAATGTTATTGTAAGATGTTATTGGATGTTATTAAGGCACTGGGTGTTAGGAAAGCAGTAAATGTTATTGTAAGATGTTATTGTGTGTGATTAAGGCACTGAGTGTTAGGAGAGCAGTAAATGTTATTGTAAGATGTTATTGGATGTTATTAAGGCACTGAGTGTTAGGAAAGCAGTAAATGTTATTGTAAGATGTTATTGTGTGTGATTAAGGCACTGAGTGTTAGGAAAGCAGTAAATGTTATTGTAAGATGTTATTGGATGTTATTAAGGCACTGGGTGTTAGGAAAGCAGTAAATGTTATTGTAAGATGTTATTGGATGTTATTAAGGCACTGAGTGTTAGGAAAGCAGTAAATGTTATTGTAAGATGTTATTGGATGTTATTAAGGCACTGAGTGTTAGGAAAGCACTAGATGTTAGTGTAAGATGTTATTGGATGTTATTAAGGCACCAAGTGTTAGGAAAGCAGTAAATGTTATAGTAAGATGTTATTGGATGTTATTAAGGCACCAAGTGTTAGGAAAGCAGTAAATGTTATTGTAAGATGTTATTGTGTGTGATTAAGGCACTGAGTGTTAGGAAAGCACTAGATGTTAGTGTAAGATGTTATTGGGTGTGATTAAGGCACCAAGTGTTAGGAAAGCAGTAAATGTTATTGTAAGATGTTATTGTGTGTGATTAAGGCACTGAGTGTTAGGAAAGCAGTAAATGTTATTGTAAGATGTTATTGGAAGTTATTAAGGCACCAAGTGTTAGGAAAGCAGTAAATGTTATAGTAAGATGTTATTGGATGTTATTAAGGCACTGAGTGTTAGGAAAGCATTAAATGTTATAGTAAGATGTTATTGGATGTTATTAAGGCACTGAGTGTTAGGAAAGCAGTAAATGTTATTGTAAGATGTTATTGGATGTTATTAAGGCACCAAGTGTTAGGAAAGCAGTAAATGTTATAGTAAGATGTTATTGGATGTTATTAAGGCACCAAGTGTTAGGAAAGCAGTAAATGTTATTGTAAGATGTTATTGGATGTTATTAAGGCACCAAGTGTTAGGAAAGCAGTAAATGTTATTGTAAGATGTTATTGGGTGTTATTAAGGCACCAAGTGTTAGGAAAGCAGTAAATGTTATTGTAAGATGTTATTGGATGTTATTAAGGCACCAAGTGTTAGGAAAGCAGTAAATGTTATAGTAAGATGTTATTGGATGTTATTAAGGCACCAAGTGTTAGGAAAGCAGTAAATGTTATTGTAAGATGTTATTGGATGTTATTAAGGCACCAAGTGTTAGGAAAGCAGTAAATGTTATTGTAAGATGTTATTGGGTGTTATTAAGGCACCAAGTGTTAGGAAAGCAGTAAATGTTATTGTAAGATGTTATTGGATGTTATTAAGGCACCAAGTGTTAGGAAAGCAGTAAATGTTATTGTAAGATGTTATTGGGTGTTATTAAGGCACCAAGTGTTAGGAAAGCAGTAAATGTTATTGTAAGATGCTATTGGATGTTATTAAGGCACTGAGTGTTAGGAAAGCAGTAAATGTTATTGTAAGATGTTATTGGGTGTGATTAAGGCACCAAGTGTTAGGAAAGCAGTAAATGTTAGTTAGTGTAAATTGTTATTCAGTGAGATTAATGCACTAAGTGTTTCTCAAAATGTAATCATTGTATATCATACCTCCTTCCATTAGATGAGTGAAGTCGGGGTATTAAGATACTATAGCTCATTTACAATTGCCCTTGTAGGCCTCTTTCCTTCAGTAAAAGGTGCCCAGATGTGCTATAGCAGGAGCTCAGAAAACCAAACCATCATTTGCACTTCACAGCTTCTGCCACCCAGATTCACAAAAGCTGTTAATTTGACAGAATGTGTCACATTGCATCAGTTTGCATCTTATTGTCATTTGTGCTGCCACAGTTGTCAAGTGATATAAGCTGGATAACTCTAAATTTGACTGCTAGATCTCAATCCCTAACTTCAGCATCTAACATCATGAGAGTGATGATCATTTCCCATCTTACTTTACATCAGAAATACAATGCCAATATTTCTGTTATGCTGCCAAGAGGAGATTATTGGGGGCCTGGTGGCTCAGTAGGCAGAGGTGCAGGCTGCAAGCCGAGAGGTCCTCGGTTCCAATCCCATCTGTGGCACCCGCGTTGTGTCGTTAGGCGAGACACTTCACCCCAGTTACCCACGTGGGGCACGATGGCGTTGTAAGGGAACCTGTCTTCAACCAATGCTAATCCTGCTTGTGTGGACTTAGTATGTTATGGTGCTGACAGTTTCTCGTTGTTTCTCGGTGGTTCTCTCCGAGTACTCCGGTTGCCTCCACCCGTAAAACTGTCGTGGACTTGATTAGCCATTGTGCAGAAATATGTGACCTTAAACACCAATAAATAAATAAATAAATAAATAAATAAATAAATAAATAAATATTGGAGATTATTGTTACAGGACAGTGCATTATTATAGAGTCTGCTGGGTTTAATATGTATTCTACAGGATATTATTTTGTGATTTTAGCATCATTTTCTATTGGAAAAGTGTTTACAAATCTTTGAAGAGAATTTATACTACTATCCGTGAACCAAAATTTACTTTTGTAAAAAGTCAGGATTTTACAGGATTATTTTGGAGCCAATGCTTGTTGGATATTATTTTGATTCGATTTTCGCTGTGCACTTTATTGGAATTAATTGGACACTGAAGGATTCCTTAGTGAACATTTCAGTACATACACAGAACGACACCGGCGCGTCTGGGAATGTGTTACTCGATATGGCACGAGTGTCAGCACAGACGGATAGAACGTGGGAGGCCACAGTTTTATTCTTTCGCAAAGACACGAGTGCCATATTGAATAATCCATCCACACGCATGTGTCGTTCTGTGTTTATTACACGTCTCCGCCTCTACAAAAATATTATTAGAAGTACAGTTCATTTGACAACTATCAACAAGAAGAACACCTTTTATCGCCAACAAAAGCTGCAAGGGGAAGCTGTGCTATTATTTCGTCCAATGTGTTCGATGTGCCTTCTGGAACATAGAACACATTGTAACTCGTGGGACTATTTTTTTCTATTCTAACACATTACAGTACGGTTGCTGTGGACTGATCACTTTCGACGGGTGCGAGGGGAAGCTGTGTTATTATTTCCTCCCCTGAGTTCCAATGTGTTCTATGTGCCACTGGCACATAGAACACATTGCAACTTGGGGAACGATTTTTAACTATCGCTGGCGATTCAACTTGTAACTGCGGTGAACGATTTGTAGAAAATTGCTGTGCATTTTCGCTTCTTTATTAAAATAGTTCGTCAGCAATTTCCGTTCCACGGAGTGTGTGCAACAGATTTTAATTTTCCGCCTGGATTAGTGTTGCTGTAGATGGGGATTGCATAGAATAGACGTGTAATAAAATTACAATTACAATACTTTATCTTTGACTAATTCATAAGTATTCCTGTTTTTATTTTTCTGTAATCCAAATCGTGTAAAAGATACTGTTTTCCTTTCAAATTATTTTTATTAGACTTTAGAATAGTTAAAATGGAGTTATTGTTGTTAATTCTCAGATTTTTTTCTGTTACCATTATTGTTATTACACATCAAAACAAAAATCGTGGGCTCGTTGCCGAGGTTGAATAAAAGATAACGAGAACGATTTATTTGCAAATTGCAATTATTCTTTTGTCTCAATCTCCATACATTTAAATTTACATATAAAAATTCAGTACTGCTAATTTATTTATTTATTGATGTTTAAGGTCACATATTTATGCACAATGGCTAATCACGACCATGACAGTTTTACGGGTGGAGGAAGCCAGAGTACCCGGAGAGAATCACCGAGCAACGACGAGCATCTGCCAACTCCCCAACATCGTAACTCCACACTGCAGCACAGGCAGGGTTAGATTGGTTGAAGACATGCGCACAATCGACGTGCAGTGCGACTTAGTACACGGCGTCATCGTGCCCCCATTGTGGACAATCGGGGTTAAGTGCCTTGTCCAAGGACACAACGCGGGAGTCCGAATCGATCGCTCGACGTTGCTAAATTCAGTACTGCTAATTGTATAATGTGAGAAACAGCAAACTTTTCATCGTGGTATTAATTGTGATAGACTTTTTTCTGAATTTGAAAACTTTCCTACTTTGGCCCTTTATAAGCTTGTAAAACGGAAGATGTATTCCAACTTGCTCACTATCTTAACCCATTACCCATCACAAAGGATATCAAAATTTATTATTTTAAATATCATTTTTTTAAATATTTCAAAAAATTTCAACCAAAACCATATCATGTGACCCCTCGTTGGAACGTGCTCGACGAGCTCGTTCCAACGAGGGGTCACATGATATGGTTTTGTTGAAATGTTTTGAAAAATAATATTTTTTCAACTGCAGAATTTGCATATTACGCGGGCGGATGCGGCCGATTCGTTGGGTAAAGGGTTAAATTACCCGCCACATCCAGCCTGAACAAGCGAAAACTTAAACAGTTCATTGTTAATCATTACTTTGAGGAAGGCCTTTTACTTTAGTCAGAAACTCTCTCAACTGAACAACAACGTACTGAAGCCCGTGAACTCAAAACGTTGAAATTTGAACTAAGAAAATTGAAATTGAAGCCCAGAGAGAGAAAGAAGAGAGGTAATTAAAATTAAGGGAAAATTAAATTCAAGCTCAAAAATAAAGGTAAGACATTCAGGCTCAAGAAGAAAGAGGAACAATTCAGACTCAAACACAAAGGGAACAAATTCAGACTCAAAAGAAAGAGAACAAATTCAGGCTATAAAAGAAAGTGAACAACAAATTCAGACTCAAAAAGAAAAAAGGAACAGGGAATTAAAAAAACCCGTGAAAAGGAAACAGAGGCCCAAAAAGAAATCCATTTCAGAGAACTAGAAATTCAGACTCAAAAGGAAATAAAAGAATCGAAATTTTAGCGTCAAGGCGCAAATACAATTTCAGCAAGTAGATATGATGCAATCAAGCATGTTTGGCTAGGTCCTTCCTTTCACGGAAAAGAGTTGATAAATATTTTTCACATTTTAAAAAGTGGCAGCAAGTTTAGAATGGCACTCAGGGGATGTCTAGACATTGCTATTGCAAAGAGTTTTAAAATGGGAGGCACAAGAAATCTACGCCGCTCAATCTTCTGAGCACAATAGTGATTATAACACTGAGGCTATACTTAAGGCTTGAACTTAAGGCAATGTTCCAGGAGCCCATTGACAGAAATTATAGTAAAACCGAAAATCAAACTCATGTGGAATTTGCCAGAGAAAAGTAAAATTATTTGAGATGTAGTATTTGGAAAAATTGGTCAACTAAAATTTGATTTATCTGGAATAATTAATGTTTTGTCAAAGGAAATTGGTTTAACCATATCACATTATACGCAATTCTTGATTGCGCAGAAAACCCGCGAATGACAATAAACACATTGTTAAAACTCTCTGATTCAATACATTTAAACTCTCGGCTGTTCATACAAATAGCTTATGTAATACGTCTGTGGATATTGAAGCCTTCTTTGCCGTTGGTCTTGTCAATCGCCTTTTAGCACCCTCTAAAACATTGATAACCAAGGGGTAATCAGTTGAACTAACCTGTCCAATAAGTTTATGCATGTTCAACACACTATAAAATACATTAATGACAGAACATGGTGGTGGCGCCTGCTGAGAAACAGAAAGTAAATAAATGGAAATTGGTAATCATTTGCTGGTAAAATATCAGTAACATCATGCGACAAAGCCCATTTCTGCCACCGCCGGAAGCGTGAAAAACATATTTCTTATAGACATTAGCTGCCCTTGAGTCCCTCAACAAAGAAGCTATATCAGGAACACCGTCTTGTAAAATCTGTGGCAAGAATCAATATCTTGACTTATAGAATTCTTAACAGTAACCTGTAAATGTAGCAGACTAATAAGTCCTATGCTTATTAACCGTTTACCTAACATGAAAAGCAGACGACACTTGCAAATAAAATTCTTGAATAACTATTTTTTTCATTTTTTGTCTCAAAAACGTAGGTTATGACACCTCATTGGAACGAGCTCGACGAGCTCGTTCCAAAGAGGGGCCATAACCAATGTTTTTAAGACAAAAAATGAAAAAATAATGAAAATTAATTGGCGATTTTTGTGAATAGCGCTGGCCGGTTTACAGGGTTAACAGTGATCATTCTTCACTGCAAGCGTATCAAAATTTCTCACCCCGAAAATCCCCCCGGTGTTTTACTTGGTACATAATATTCCTCACTTGCGGGTAAAGAAATCCAATTTTTCACGTAATAATTCCAATCGCCACTAGGAGACAATAAAGGCCAAAAAATCGAAGACCGCCATAAAGGTATTGCAAGTGTTTCCAGCGATTTGACTTCCACGAGTTTTTCCAAAACATTTCCCACCGAGTGAATGGGCGGAACAATCTAATTTACATCTGAACACGATTAAGTGATAAATTTATTTATTTATTTATTGGTGTTGAAGGTCATATATTTCTGGCTAATCATGGCCACGACAGTATTATGGGTTTACGGGTGGAGGAATCCGGATAGCACCACCGAGCAACGGCGAACAACTGCCAGTTCCCAAACATACTAACTCTACACAAGGAGGGATAGCACTGATTGAAGACAAGTGAACCATCGAAGTTCAATACGCCTTAGTACACGACGCCACCGTGCCTCCACGAGTGCAATGGGAGTGAAGTGTCTTGCCCAAGGACACAACGCGGTTGTCGCAGGTGGGATTCGAACCGAAGACCTCTACCTACTGATCCACCGCGCCAGCATTAAGTGGTAAAGGGATCTTCTGCAGTGCAGTCCGGATTCTAGTATCGGAAATCATAAGGCCGAATCTGTATATTATGAAATTACGTAAATAAATGTCCCGGTACTAACCGCAATACCTTGCAGTGATTGGTCAATGCCTCGTTGATTTTATTCTACGTTGCCGGGCACGCGCGTTTGTCTACCGTCAGCGATTCTTATGTCCACTCTCAAGGAAAGCGTCTCGTTGCCATGAGTAACGGTTCATCGCAATGTCTTTTTTCCACTTGAAATCAACTGAAACAAATACATTTAACTGAAGTAAAATACACACAAAAGTACTGTTATTACGTACAAAAAGATTAGTTATGTAAACATGGGTAATTATTTATGAAACCGATTAGATTATAAGGTCTCTTTTCATTAATTTACTGTGACATAAACTGAAACGAATCCAGAGCATATCGCCCCGTTGATTGAGTACGAAAACATTGAATAAAGGGAAATCACTCCAGTCTGTTATGATAAAAGTTAACACCTTATCGAAACAACGTCTGCTTTCTAATATTCGCTGTTCAACAATTCAGTTTTACTTGTGTGGGAACGGGACATATACGTTATTCTATTTGTTGACAGGGGACATGCTCTCACGTTCCCTGCATGAAATACATATTCCACCTCGGCTGACGCCTCGGTTGAATATAAATTTCATGCAGGGAACGTGAGACCATGTCCTCTGTCAACAAATAGAATAACGTACAATGACGTAATAAAATCTCTGGTATGTGGGCCCCATTAATGTCAAAAAACGTATATAAACTTAAATAAATTAGGATTTAAACTAGGGCTGTCCCGATTAATCGATTAATCGATTGTTGATCGGTCATGGCGAAATCGATTAGTATTTTTCGTTGTCGAATAATCGGTAAATTATATCCCGTTATAGACGTTTAATAATTAAAAGAAAATATGTTGAAAAAAATATTGTTTCTAAAGGTAAAGAGTTAAGAACATCGATGTTAAACCCCAAGAAGCTATTGGAAGCATTTGTCTTTCAGGTACATTCATCAAAGCTTTGATGTTCTGAACTTTTGAACCGTCAGAGTAATAATCAAGACCGGTCGGCAGTTGCGAAGGTAGGTCAACTGACTTCAACTTCATTTTTATCGACTTCAAAGAGAAGGAGATGGGGGTCATCTAGGCAAGCCTGAAAATAAGCAGTCTGACATTTGCAGAATGATGTCCCCAGATGGTGAATTTTGATGATGCTATCCCATACAGTGGGTCAATTTATTCTCTGGGTACCTCTTTCTGTTTAGTTTTGAGATCCTGATTCAGATTGATGTTCACATAGGGTAAATTAAGTGATGCTACCCTGTTGTGCGGGGTAGCATCACTACATTTACCCTCTGGGACCTCATTTTGCCGATGACAGTCTGCTTATTTTCTGGCTTGCATCTAGGTACGATCAATCGTTTATCATCGATTATTTGCGACGATGAATCGATTCCTAAATTAAAAAATCGTGACAGCCCTAATTTAAACTCCAATGTTCCACATTGATTAATCTGCTTAAAAGATCGACCTGAAGGTTTAAACTTCCATCCGGATTTCAAACTGACGTCATGCGAATACACACTCATAAATATCTTAATTTTTATCCTGTAACTCTTTAGTCATACTTCCCTTGTCAAGTATGTTTTTAATGTTTTGCTTATCTGTAAACCATTTTATGTTACATGAAGAGAGTGATGAAATAAATCTACTTAAACCTAATAAACAGCTTTCAATTCATGAAATGTGGAACTACCTGTTTTTTCATTCTTGTCTCACCGACCGTTAGATAACATGTGTCCACACATTAAGCCCCGAAGCGTGTCTCACTGCCATCCGAAAGAATATATCAAACGATAGCCAAGCGCCGTGTCATTCTCAAATTCAATATATTAACATCCAAAAATTCAGTTGTGTGACACTTTCTTCAGATAATGTTGTACATGAATTCCTAGAAAATGTTTTAATACCATTAATATTCAAATATCGTGTCACCAACTGTACAAACTGACCGAGAACAAGTTTCAAAGAAATAAACTGTCCTACTATTCTTGCCATTTTCTTCACAGAACAAAATGTTCTGTAGGACAAAACGTTCTCAATATGTTTTTCCTTTAAATTTTTCATTTTTGGGACAGGTATTGTTAACAATATTCCATTTCTGTCTATTTCAAAGCTGAAACACTCAATGTACTTTTTCGGAACCCCAAAACATTTTTCAGTTTTCGGCCCAAACCCACTGGCGACCAGATCACGCTCAGGGTTCTATATGAGTAAGAGAAATTTGTTTAGTTTGAAATTCCCACCTCTGATGGTCCTTAAATACAAATTAAGGTGCTATATAAGTAAGAGAAATTTGTTTACTTTGAAATTCCCACCTCTGATGGTCCTTAAATACAAATTAAGGTGTTATATAAGCAAGAGAAATTTGTTTACTTTGCAATTCCCACCTCTGATGGTCCTTAAATACAAATTAAGGTGCTATATAAGTAAGAGAAATTTGTTTACTTTGAAATTCCCACCTCTGATGGTCCTTAAATACAAATTAAGGTGCTACATAAGTAAGAGAAATGTGTTTACTTTGAAAATTCACATCTCTGATATTCCATAACTTGGAATAAAATATACACAAATTATACATCAAAATGAAGATGGGGAGATATAAAACACGACAAATATATGAAATCAACTCATAGATCTGCCGCATTCGTATCACAACTGATAACACAATAATATTTCAGCCGAACAGATTGTGTCCAAATCTTTTTGTCGTGATTGGTCAACTGTGACGGCTTCAGGGGCCCGAAGCCCGAAAACCTTGAGCACAGTCTACAAGTCATATTTGTGAAGCGATTTCATTGTAGCTTCGTAGGATCACTCCAGGTGATGCCCAGATGACAACGTCCCCTTTTGGTCGCGATCATTCAACCATGATGGCTTCCGGAGCCTAAAACCCGAAAAATTTAGTACAGTCTACAGGTCGTATTTCTAAAGGGATTTCATTGTAACTTAACAGAATGACTCAGTATAATGTTGAGATGAGGACGTCCCCTTTTAGTTGCAATCGGTCTACCGTCATGTCTACACCGGCCTGAAGCCCGAAAACCTTTAGCATAGTCTACAGACCATGTTTATGAAAAGATTTCAATGTAACTTGTTAGGATGACTCGTTTTAGAATAATTTCACTGTAACTTGGTAACTTTCGTTGACATACGTTAACTGTGAAGGCCACATACATTAACTGTGGGGTCATATTAACCCACCCCTCCGCCCTTTAGTACAGTACACACCTCATATTATTTTTATTAAAAACATAGCATACAGGGTACAGAAATTAACATACATTCCTAATTATCACAATTCTTGTCATATTTCATAATCCTTTCATAAACATTGAACATTATCCTTTTCATCAAACACAACACACAGACAAGTTGAACAAAGAGCGCGCAGTTTTGATGCCAAAAGGTACAAAATTGAAAATATAATAATGAACAAATCCTTCATTGCCAATGTAGGAAAACCCCAAATACTGTGTGTTCTATTCTTGAATGATAATATGATTTGCAGAATGAATATCAAATTTAATTAACTAATCTCCTTGTGTAATAAAAATGCGGAGCTGTTTCCAGGCATCATACCGAACCGATTCTTTGTAAATAAATTTGGTGACATATCTTATATCTAAAATTAAACGCTTGTTGCCGTTTCGAATCGAAATTGTTAAAGGATTGACAATGAAAGTTTTTTCTGGACATTTCGTGACAAGACCCTTATTTAATAAATCCCCGATCTCCACAATCACAAAGTGTTTCTTACTTAACACTTCCGCTGCTGAAAAGCGACTATTGTCACCTATTTTATGATAATTATCTGTACGTTCAAACCTACCACGTGATTAATTATTGGAAAGGGCTCAGGGAGCTCAGAGAGCCCTTTCCAACAATTAATCAGATGATAGAGTTTCAAGTATGTCATAAATTTTATTAAACTTCCTCGCATACAGGCGCATAGAGGTCCTCCAAATATGGCTTACGTGGGCGTGGCAGTGAAAGGGTTAAATCAGAACGAGTATTTGTTGCTACGAAACTGCTCGGTCCGTGAATAAAAGGAATTTTGTATCCATTTCTAATGGTGTCAATAACAAATAACGCTAGCTCCAATATCAAGCTAAAATGGAAAATTCGTTTTAAGTCTGTCTTCAACCAATATGTCGACCGTGCACAGTTCATACCCTACAGATGTGTCAGTTAATAAACACACTTGAATGTCATTGTTTATAACGGAATTACTAAGTGAATCTTATCTGTAAAATTGCCATCTTCATTTAACCCTTTACCTAACCTGAAAAGCAGACGACACGTGCAAAAATAATTCTTGAATAACTAATTTTTTTCGTTTTTTTTGTCTCAAAAACATAGGTTATGACCCCTCATTGGAACGAGCTCGACGAGCTCGTTCCAACGAGGGGTCATAACCTATGAGTTTGAGACAAAAAATGAAAAAAATAATGAAAATTAATTGGCGATTTTTGAGAATAACGCTGGCCGGTTTTGACCGTTACGTTAGGTAAATGGTTAAACAGTAGGCCTACTGTGAAGAACTGTTGCTGTTTGATCAAGTTGAATTATTTCCGTATCTCTCCTCAAGTGTGAAACTGATCCAGATGTGATTCATCCAGGCTTGTTGAATTCACTCCGAAATGAATAAGTATTGACACAAGAAGGAATATCAAAACTATTTTGTCGAGATGCCGTAGGTTAACTGATTATTGGAGACGGGGTAATCTTTGCTTGGGTTGTTTCTGTTTAATTTTTTTGAAAGGTCTACTTTCAGCTCTGTCCATTCTTTTTTCATCATCGGAACAAACAGCAAGATCGTTAAAAACATACTGACATACTGTCTCCCACCCCCCTGACGAATCTCCCTATTTAATATGCTTGTTGCGTTTCTCTAACGGTGATATTGCATTTTCCACTAATTCAGATGCGTAATCATCCATCCGGTTAGATAAAGTCCATTACACTTGTTTCAAGGAATCTAAAGAGTCAGAATTAAATTTGTACCATGACAACACGACATGACGTCACTTCCGGGGTCATCCACCGGGGTCATCCAAACTTTCCCTGTCCGGGCTGACATACTACTGCCGGCTAACTATATATGAAAAGCCAATGACATAAATGTTAGTTTTATTCACCAACCGTGGTGAACACGCCAGCAATGGGATTTCAGTAGTTAAAATTTACACCTACAGTGGAACTACATCCAAGTTGACCATTGGTGACGTCGACCTGAATGCGAACTTGTCTAAACTTATCGCACGTCGCCTCGCGAAGAGTGAAATGAAAGTGGCAATTATTTAAAGTTTTTAAATGAGTTTACCTCCATAAAATAACCAAAAATTCCATAAAACACCAAAAATTAACAAACATGCACTGACTTATGTTAATAAAGCATCCATAACTTGAAACAGTATGTTATTATGTTATTGGGGGCGCAGTGGTTCAGTTGGTAGAGGTGCGGGCTGCAAGTCGAGAGGTCCTCGGTTCGAATCCCACCTGCGGCAACCGCGTTGTGTCCTTGGGCAAGACACTTCACCCCCATTGCCCACGTGGGGGCACGGTGACTTTGTGTACTAAGGCGTACTGCACGTCGATGGTGTATCTGTCTTCAACCAATGCTAACCCTGCTTGTGTGGAGTTGGTATGTTGGGGAGCTGACAGTTGCTCGCCGTTGCTCGCCGTTGCTCGGTGGTTCTCTCCGGGTACTCCGGCTTCCTCCACCCGTAAAACAGTCACGGTTATGGTTAGCCATTGTGCAGAAATATGTGACCTTAGACACCAATAAATAAATAATTAGGCGTGAAAGATTGGTTGCGACGTAAGTAGTAGCCCCCCCCCCCCCCCCCCCCTAGTCAACGAACGAACGCACCTGGGGGTCCGCATCTTCAACGATGTCGTTGATGTGTCCCTTCCCCATGCCATCGACGCGGTTGAGCGAAAGAAATATGACGAGGATTGTCCCCTTGGTTACGCCTTCACAATCCAAGGAAAAGGAAAAGAACGGGCCCACAAAAATACATTCGGTCAAAAGTGGTTCGCAAGTTGTCGGATGTGATCGAAGAACCTGGCTGGGCTACTGACAGTGAAGTGGATTCGGTTGACAGCAGTATGGCGACTAATGTAAATCCGCATGTTTCACCAGCAATGACCAGTTCCGTTGACGTTGTGGCTTTAGCCGATCAATTAAAAAAAATCCTCTATAATGATGTAAAATCTCTTATTAGTGCGGCAGTGAGGGATGCCACCAAGGAATTGAGGGAGGAAATTGACACTCTAAAGGCCGAAAACAGGAAAATAACCAGTCGGAATGATGAACTTGAACGTAAAGTGGATCATTTAGAGCAATACACTCGCCGATATAGTTTACGTATCAGTGGTATTAAAGAGTGTGAGGATGAAAATACTGACCACATTGTACTGGACTTAGCAAATAAATTGGAAACAGAACTCAGTTTGAACGATATAGATCGGTCGCATCGAGTGGGTCCCAAGCGTGAAGGTAGTAATAGACAAATAATTGTACGTTTCACAAGTTACAGGGCAAGGAGGAGATTATTCAAGGACAAAAGTAAATTGAAAAACAAAATTCCAGGACTCCAGAAATGCTTTATTAATGAGGACCTGACAAAATATAGGTTAGGTCTTTTTAAAGATGCGTTACTGTTGAGAAAGGCCCGAAAGGTGAGCAACTGTTGGACAACAGATGGAAATATTTTCTTAAAATTGTTAAGCGGGCAGATAGTATCCATAAAGTCAAGATCAGACCTAGCCGATATATAAGTCGTAGGTATAAAATAAAATAAATGTTGTCAATGATCATCTACACCCCCCCCCCCCCCCCTTCCACACACACACACAAATTAAAGTTTACATTTAGGTTGCTCTGGGCAGGTACTAAATACAGAGGAATACCAAATAGATTCTAATTATATGTAAATAATGGTAAATGGCAATAATGTAAGCCAAAATTCCCTATTATGAACTTCTGCTATGACACCCCCCCCCCCCCCCCCCCCCCCCCCCCCCCCGTTGCCAGGCACTATAGTTGTCAAGTTGTGGAATAGTTGTCAAGGGTATTTAACCCTTTACTCAACGTAACGGCCAAAACCGGCCAGCGCTATTCTCAAAAATCGCCAATTAATTTTCAAAATATTTTCATTTTTTGTCTCAAAAACATAGGTTATGACCCCTCGTTGGAACGAGCCCGTCGAGCTCGTTCCAACGAGGGGTCATAACCTATGTTTTTGAGACAAAAAATGAAAAAAAATAGTTATTCGAGAATTTTTTTTGCAAGTGTCGTCTGCTTTTCATGTTAGGTAAAGGGTTAAATAAATAAAGAAAAATAATCTCGTGTAAAGTAAAGTGAGGCAACGCCTGCAATTTGTGTTCAAGTTCTGTTTTATTTCACTAGTAAAATAGTACCATATCACCATGTACCATGTCACTCATGCTTGGGTGGAAGTCTGCCAAAATGGGTTACATTGGGCGTGGACTATTAAATAATTTGACTTGATTTCAAAGTTGTGTCCCGTTTATCCACCCCCCCCCCCCCCCCCGCCCCCGTTGACAGGCAGTTTACATTTAGGTTGCCCTGGGCAGGTACAAAATACAGAGGAATACTAAATAGATTCTAATTATATGTAAATAATGGTAAATGGCAATAATGTAAGCCAAAATTCCCTATTATGAACTTCTGCTATAACCCCCCCCCCCCCCCTTCATCCCTAATCGCGAACCTATTGCAACGCCGTCGGTTTGTAAATAATGTCTTCCTTTAAATGAAAAATTGTTGTTGTCCAAAACAGTTTCTATTAGTTTAAGACCTATCTCTGTTGGGAATAATTTTCTTTTAGAGTTTTCTAGTGCTTTTTTACATGCTAATATACCTTCATTACGTGGGACGCTTGGATATAGTTTCTTGACGTCCATACAGTACATTATGCTGTTTTCAGGGAGTGGTTGGGGTATACTGTCCAGTCTGTTCAAGAAATGTGTGGTGTCGCGTATGTAGGATGGTAATGACTCAACGTGTTGTTTTAATTCAGACTCCATCACTTCTGCTATTTTCTCTGTTGGGTGGTTTATTCCCGAAATTATTGTTCTTAAAGGGGCTTCATTTTTATGCATTTTGGGGTTACCTTTTACTCTACCAGCCTGTGGCTGCTTAGGTATCATGTACGCTAATACTTTTTTGTCTATCAGTTTGTTTTTTTCTAGTTTTTTGAGTTGGCTTTTAATCTTGTTTGTTATTTTCTCTGTCAGATTTACAGGTACTTCTTTGTATGTTGTTTGGTCCCCCAACTCCATCAAGATCTCATTTTCATATTTACTTGCATCCAAAACGGTTATTCCAGACTCTTTATCGGCTGGTCGCACGACTATTGTATTATCATTTAACAACTCCTTCAGAGCCTTCTCTTCCATTTTTGTTATGTTGTTTCGCACGCGTTTTTTTATGCCCTTCAAAATATCTTCCCGTACTATCTCTAAATAAAGGTCAAGGTGCTTATCTCTGCCTTCTTTAGGGGTCCACGGGTTACACTCTTTAAATTTATCATTAATATATTGCTGTTTATTGTCTAGGAAATACTCACATAGTCGCATTCTTCGCTCCCATTCTTTTATCTCAACGATAAGGTTCGCCATATCCAAAGTTCTTTCCGTTGGGACAAACTTGAGACCCCTTTTAAGTAACGTTCTTTGGTGTTTTGTTAGCTTCTTACCGGATAAATTAAACACGTTATTTTGCTGATTTATTTTAGTTTCGTTGTGCAGAATTTTACTCTTTATATCTACATACATGTTATTTTGATCATCGCTCATATTCTCAACTTCTACAGATTCATCCTTTATGGAGGGTTTCTCAGACTTTTTGTCGGTAATTTGTTTTGAATAACCCCGGGGATTCAGTTTTGGTTCATTCCTACGGAACGCGGAATATTTTGTGACTGCAAGTATTTGTATTTGATTGTTTTAGGCCCATTTGTCTTTTTCATACTTCCAATCATTTGTGCAACCTGAAAATGAGAATCATTCAAAAAGAGATAGAAGTTTAATTCATTTGTACTCACCGGTTTTTCAGGTTCGAATCGCACCCACCTGTAATTTTGACCATACTTACAATATACATGAATCCCTATTCCCAGCATATTCACCAAACCTATTATATCCTCATCTGTTGCCCAGCTCTCAATACTACCATTCGTTTTTGATCTGTTTCTAATGAATCCTGATACTGGCCCATCTATATATTTAGACATTATTTTCGCGTGATGTTCCACATACACCATTACTCGTTTCCGTATTACATGATGATATTCCTCATCGCCTGTACAGATTTTGCTGATGCACCTATAAAAGCAATTTCCATCAGCTCTAACATTTTGCAATCCAAACCCTTGCCTTCTCAGTTCAATGTTGTGTGTTGCGATATCAGCGTGGCTTGGAAGTTTCTTCTGTAATTTTATTCCTAATACTTTTAACACATTATTTATTTCCAACAGCGATACATTCTTTCCAGTTAGGTCGGTACCGTCTGAATCACCCAGTCCCGCTATCTTCTTATCTTTTGTTCTTTCAGTAAGGACTTGGATTTTATCACCATGGTTCTTTATTATCTTCAGAATTGCCTCTTTATCCGAGATGTTGAAACGGGAATTTATCGAATTTTTTAACTTCGCGAACTCATCCCTCAGAAGACCCAACTGTTCCTCGAATACTAATCGCGTAATATCTACCAGTCTCTCTGATGTTTCATTTAAAAGATTTAACTCTTGCTGTGTTCATAGACTTCTCTAAAGCTTTTGATACCATAAATCATAGCATTTTGATCAACAAATTAGAAAGATACGGATTCAGAGGTATAAGCCTTGACTGGTTCAAAAGTTATTTATCTGACAGGATCCAGTATGTAAAATATGGGGAAAGTAGTTCTAGCAAAGCTCAAATAACCTGTGGAGTACCACAGGGTTCCATACTTGGGCCAATATTGTTCCTATTATATATCAATGACATTCACCACTCGACTTTGTTAAATCTTCTATCGTTTGCGGATGACACCACAGTGTACGCTGCAGGTTCGAATACACCTATATTGGTTGGTTATGTAAATCATGAATTAGATAAATTGAACGAATGGTGCTCAGCCAACCAGCTTGTTTTGAATACAAGTAAAACCAAGTACATCCTTATAAATCCATCTCGAAATTCACTTATCCCAGATAATTTATCCATAAAAATACAAAACCGAACCATTCAGAGAATAGGAAGCCATGAACAAGAAAAATCATTAAAATTTCTTGGTATTAGCATTGAGGATAATCTATGATACAATACTCATATATCACAAGTCTGCTCTAAGATTGGAAAGGTAAATTATGCATTAAATAAAGTAAAAAAGGTATTGCCACATAAGGCATTAAAAACACTATATTTTGCCCTTATTTATAGCCACCTATTATATGGTATACATGTCTGGGGTAATGACCGAGCAACTAAAAAAATTCTCATCATGCAGAAACGCTCGCTTCGTATTATCAATAATTCAGGTTACAATGCGCATACCGACCCCCTATTTGCAAAAGAGAAACTACTTAAATTTAATGATTTATTCAAACTCCAAGCTTGTCTCTTCATATTTGATTGGAAAAGGGGACAGCTTCCATCCTCATTCAATAACTTTCTCAACTCAACTCAAAATACCCCACAAAGAGTTACAAGACAATCAGATTTAATACAAATTAGTAGAACGCGTACTAAAGCCCTCGATAGGTTACAAATTTATGCATTTCCAAGGATATGGAACGAATTGGACCCAGCTTTAAGGTCTATGACTAACAGAAATCAGTTCAAAAAATTACTTACACAAAAATTTATTTCTCAGTACCTAAGTAGTGTGGAATGTGACAACCCTTATTGTAGGGATTGTAATCCAAACGTCGATAGATAGTGAGAATCTAATCCATGAATATGTTTCAATCTATCCAGATATCTACGCAAACATCAATGTGTTGCTCAACTAGTCATCGTAATTCCCTGAAGTATACATTATTTGCATGTAATAACATTAAGCTACAAATTTGGTCAGTTTATCTCGTCCAACAAAACATGATTTAACTGCTCGACTATATATCGTAATTCTCCGAAGTATACATTCTGTGCATGTAATAACATTAAACTATAAATTTGGTCTGTTCATCTCGTCCAACAAAACATGATTTAACTGCCGAGTCAGACACTTTCAATGCCAAAAGTTGTGCTGGAATGTAACTCGAAAATATACTTGTAGTACATATACGCAGTCTGTGTACAATGCTCTTTATAAGAAATACTAATGGGAGTTGACAGGTAGACAGCCAATCTGGCTATGTCGGCTCCCTACGGTATAGTTAGTTAAAGGGTTTCTACATTTATATATATGTACGTTCTCATACTATTGTAATGTTCCATTGTTTTCAGAATCATGTTATATCATGTACCTATTGTTGTACTATTTATTTATCTATACCGTTAAATAAATATTCTATTCTATTCTATTCTATTCTATTCCATTCCAACCCGGGGTTGGCAATAAAAGCTTCTTTATAAAAATAGTCCGTCAACAGTTTCCGTATGTGCGGAACAGATTTTCATTTTCCGTATGGTTTAGTATTGCTGTAGGTGGGGATTACATAGAATAGGTGTGTAATAAAATCTCAACAGAAGGTTTTAATTATCGACGTTTATCTCCAATGGTCCAACCTGGCATACCTCGCTGTTTCCAGGATGGAGTACTTGATGGTCCAACCTGGCATACCTCACTGTTTCCAGGATGGAGTACTTGATGGTCCAACCTGGCATGCCTCGCTGTTTCCAGGATGGAGTACTTGATGGTCCAACCTGGCATACCTCACTGTTTCCAGGATGGAGTACTTGATGGTCCAACCTGGCATACCTCACTGTTTCCAGGATGGAGTACTTGATGGTCCAACCTGGCATGCCTCGCTGTTTCCAGGATGGAGTACTTGATGGTCCAACCTGGCATACCTCGCTGTTTCCAGGATGGAGTACTTGATGGTCCAACCTGGCATGCCTCGCTGTTTCCAGGATGGAGTACTTGATGGTCCAACCTGGCATGCCTCGCTGTTTCCTGGATGGAGTACTTGATGGTCCAACCTGGCATACCTCGCTGTTTCCAGGATGGAGTACTTGATGGTCCAGCCTGGCATACCTCGCTGTTTCCAGGATGGAGTACTTGATGGTCCAACCTGGCATACCTCGCTGTTTCCAGGATGGAGTACTTGATGGTCCAACCTGGCATGCCTCGCTGTTTCCAGGATGGAGTACTTGATGGTCCAGCATGGCATACCTCGCTGTTTCCAGGATGGAGTACTTGATGGTCCAACCTGGCATACCTCGCTGTTTCCAGGATGGAGTACTTGATGGTCCAACCTGGCATACCTCGCTGTTTCCAGGATGGAGTACTTGATGGTCCAATCTGGCATACCTCGCTGTTTCCAGGATGGAGTACTTGATGGTCCAACCTGGCATGCCTCGCTGTTTCCAGGATGGAGTACTTGATGGTCCAACCTGGCATGCCTCGCTGTTTCCAGGATGGAGTACTTGATGGTCCAACCTGGCATACCTCGCTGTTTCCAGGATGGAGTACTTGATGGTCCAACCTGGCATACCTCGCTGTTTCCAGGATGGAGTACTTGATGGTCCAACCTGGCATACCTCGCTGTTTCCAGGATGGAGTACTTGATGGTCCAACCTGGCATACCTCGCTGTTTCCAGGATGGAGTACTTGATGGTCCAACCTGGCATACCTCGCTGTTTCCAGGATGGAGTACTTGATGGTCCAACCTGGCATACCTCGCTGTTTCCAGGATGGAGTACTTGATGGTCCAACCTGGCATACCTCGCTGTTTCCAGGATGGAGTACTTGATGGTCCAACCTGGCATACCTCGCTGTTTCCAGGATGGAGTACTTGATGGTCCAACCTGGCATACCTCGCTGTTTCCAGGATGGAGTACTTGATGATCCAACCTGGCATGCCTCGCTGTTTCCAGGATGGAGTACTTGATGGTCCAACCTGGCATACCTCGCTGTTTCCAGGATGGAGTACTTGATGGTCCAATCTGGCATACCTCGCTGTTTCCAGGATGGAGTACTTGATGGTCCAACCTGGCATACCTCGCTGTTTCCAGGATGGAGTACTTGATGGTCCAACCTGGCATACCTCGCTGTTTCCAGGATGGAGTACTTGATGGTCCAACCTGGCATGCCTCGCTGTTTCCAGGATGGAGTACTTGATGGTCCAACCTGGCATACCTCGCTGTTTCCAGGATGGAGTACTTGATGGTCCAGCATGGCATACCTCGCTGTTTCCAGGATGGAGTACTTGATGGTCCAGCATGGCATACCTCGCTGTTTCCAGGATGGAGTACTTGATGGTCCAACCTGGCATACCTCGCTGTTTCCAGGATGGAGTACTTGATGGTCCAACCTGGCATGCCTCGCTGTTTCCAGGATGGAGTACTTGATGGTCCAACCTGGCATGCCTCGCTGTTTCCAGGATGGAGTACTTGATGGTCCAGCATGGCATACCTCGCTGTTTCCAGGATGGAGTACTTGATGGTCCAGCATGGCATACCTCGCTGTTTCCAGGATGGAGTACTTGATGGTCCAACCTGGCATACCTCGCTGTTTCCAGGATGGAGTACTTGATGGTCCAACCTGGCATGCCTCGCTGTTTCCAGGATGGAGTACTTGATGGTCCAGCATGGCATACCTCGCTGTTTCCAGGATGGAGTACTTGATGGTCCAGCATGGCATACCTCGCTGTTTCCAGGATGGAGTACTTGATGGTCCAACCTGGCATACCTCGCTGTTTCCAGGATGGAGTACTTGATGGTCCAACCTGGCATACCTCGCTGTTTCCAGGATGGAGTACTTGATGGTCCAATCTGGCATACCTCGCTGTTTCCAGGATGGAGTACTTGATGGTCCAACCTGGCATGCCTCGCTGTTTCCAGGATGGAGTACTTGATGGTCCAACCTGGCATACCTCGCTGTTTCCAGGATGGCGTACTTGATGGTCCAACCTGGCATACCTCGCTGTTTCCAGGATGGAGTACTTGATGGTCCAATCTGGCATACCTCGCTGTTTCCAGGATGGAGTACTTGATGGTCCAACCTGGCATGCCTCGCTGTTTCCAGGATGGAGTACTTGATGGTCCAACCTGGCATACCTCGCTGTTTCCAGGATGGAGTACTTGATGGTCCAACCTGGCATACCTCGCTGTTTCCAGGATGGAGTACTTGATGGTCCAATCTGGCATACCTCGCTGTTTCCAGGATGGAGTACTTGATGGTCCAACCTGGCATGCCTCGCTGTTTCCAGGATGGAGTACTTGATGGTCCAACCTGGCATACCTCGCTGTTTCCAGGATGGAGTACTTGATGGTCCAACCTGGCATACCTCGCTGTTTCCAGGATGGAGTACTTGATGGTCCAACCTGGCATACCTCGCTGTTTCCAGGATGGAGTACTTGATGGTCCAACCTGGCATACCTCGCTGTTTCCAGGATGGAGTACTTGATGGTCCAACCTGGCATACCTCGCTGTTTCCAGGATGGAGTACTTGATGGTCCAACCTGGCATACCTCGCTGTTTCCAGGATGGAGTACTTGATGGTCCAACCTGGCATACCTCGCTGTTTCCAGGATGGAGTACTTGATGGTCCAACCTGGCATACCTCGCTATTTCCAGGATGGAGTACTTGATGGTCCAACCTGGCATACCTCGCTGTTTCCAGGATGGAGTACTTGATGGTCCAACCTGGCATACCGCGCTGTTTCCAGGATGGAGTACTTGATGGTCCAACCTGGCATACCTCGCTGTTTCCAGGATGGAGTACTTGATGGTCCAACCTGGCATACCTCGCTGTTTCCAGGATGGAGTACTTGATGGTCCAACCTGGCATACCTCGCTGTTTCCAGGATGGAGTACTTGATGGTCCAACCTGGCATACCTCGCTGTTTCCAGGATGGAGTACTTGATGGTCCAACCTGGCATACCTCGCTGTTTCCAGGATGGAGTACTTGATGGTCCAACCTGGCATACCTCGCTGTTTCCAGGATGGAGTACTTGATGGTCCAACCTGGCATACCTCGCTGTTTCCAGGATGGAGTACTTGATGGTCCAACCTGGCATACCTCGCTGTTTCCAGGATGGAGTACTTGATGGTCCAACCTGGCATACCTCGCTGTTTCCAGGATGGAGTACTTGATGGTCCAACCTGGCATACCTCGCTGTTTCCAGGATGGAGTACTTGATGGTCCAACCTGGCATACCTCGCTGTTTCCAGGATGGAGTACTTGATGGTCCAACCTGGCATACCTCGCTGTTTCCAGGATGGAGTACTTGATGGTCCAACCTGGCATACCTCGCTGTTTCCAGGATGGAGTACTTGATGGTCCAACCTGGCATACCTCGCTGTTTCCAGGATGGAGTACTTGATGGTCCAACCTGGCATACCTCGCTGTTTCCAGGATGGAGTACTTGATGGTCCAACCTGGCATACCTCGCTGTTTCCAGGATGGAGTACTTTGATGGTCCAACCTGGCATACCTCGCTGTTTCCAGGATGGAGTACTTGATGGTCCAACCTGGCATACCTCGCTGTTTCCAGGATGGAGTACTTGATGGTCCAACCTGGCATACCTCGCTGTTTCCAGGATGGAGTACTTGATGGTCCAACCTGGCATACCTCGCTATTTCCAGGATGGAGTACTTGATGGTCCAACCTGGCATACCTCGCTGTTTCCAGGATGGAGTACTTGATGGTCCAACCTGGCATACCGCGCTGTTTCCAGGATGGAGTACTTGATGGTCCAACCTGGCATACCTCGCTGTTTCCGGGATGGAGTACTTGATGGTCCAACCTGGCATACCTCGCTGTTTCCAGGATGGAGTACTTGATGGTCCAACCTGGCATACCTCGCTGTTTCCAGGATGGAGTACTTGATGGTCCAACCTGGCATACCTCGCTGTTTCCAGGATGGAGTACTTGATGGTCCAACCTGGCATACCTCGCTGTTTCCAGGATGGAGTACTTGATGGTCCAACCTGGCATACCTCGCTGTTTCCAGGATGGAGTACTTGATGGTCCAGCCTGGCATACCTCTCTGTTTCCAGGATGGAGTACTTGATGGTCCAACCTGGCATACCTCGCTGTTTCCAGGATGGAGTACTTGATGGTCCAGCCTGGCATACCTCGCTGTTTCCAGGTTGGAGTACTTGATGGTCCAACCTGGCATACCTCGCTGTTTCCAGGATGGAGTACTTGATGGTCCAGCCTGGCATACCTCGCTGTTTCCAGGATGGAGTACTTGATGGTCCAGCCTGGCATACCTCGCTGTTTCCAGGATGGAGTACTTGATGGTCCAGCCTGGCATACCTCACTGTTTCCTGGATGGAGTACTTGATGGTCCAGCCTGGCATACCTCGCTGTTTCCAGGATGGAGTACTTGATGGTCCAGCCTGGCATACCTCACTGTTTCCAGGATGGAGTACTTGATGGTCCAACCTGGCATACCTCACTGTTTCCAGGATGGAGTACTTGATGGTCCAGCCTGGCATACCTCGCTGTTTCCAGGATGGAGTACTTGATGGTCCAGCCTGGCATACCTCGCTGTTTCCAGGATGGAGTACTTGATGGTCCAGCCTGGCATACCTCGCTGTTTCCAGGATGGAGTACTTGATGGTCCAACCTGGCATACCTCGCTGTTTCCAGGATGGAGTACTTGAGTCGGCTTCAGAGGGTCGCCCCTCTACCCGTAAAGTAAGAGAGGATCGAATGCAGGGGACCCACTGCACAGAGAATGCAGAAGGCCATCCAGAAAAAGCTGTGTACTGCAAACTCAATGACAAACGGAATAACCTTTGGGTCGATTTGAGGGTGAACTAATCTTGTGGCTCAAAGGGAGACGAACGAACCACTGCGCAGCCCATGACATCAAGATGCTCTGGTCCTTCGAACCCAAAGACATGACGCAGTTTAGCGTAGACAGAATACACAACAGCCTGGGCCGCTGCGAGGGTAACGTGTGCCTTACATGCTAGGAATGTAACCAAAAACGAGGGACTGCGGCACTTGAGGAGTAAGCTTTCCAGTAGGCGGCAGTGTTCCATCCAAAACAGCAGCCTGTAAACTTGGGACCACGCAGGTTCAGTAACACGTCTCTCTCCTCCTTCTGCCTCTCCTGGTTGGTAGTGTTCCATCCAAACCAACAGCCTGTAAACTTGGGACCACACAGGTTCAGTAACATGTCTCTCTCCTCCTTCTGCCTCTCCTGGTTGGTAGTGTTCCATCCAAACCAACAGTCTGCAAACTTGGGACCACACAGGCTCAGTAACATGTCTCTTCTCCCTCTACCTCTCCTGGTTGGTAGTGTTCCATCCAAACCAACAGCCTGTAAACTTGGGACCACACAGGTTTAGTAACAGGTCTTTCTCCTCCCTCTACCTCTCCTAGCTGGAAGTGCCACTATCTTAGCCTTAATGGCATCTTTCTCTCCGGCAAGTCTAGCTTCCTCCATCCGTAAAACTGTCCAGCCTGGGGTGACCCTAGTTATTTAAAGTGTCGTTAAACCCCACTAAAATGGGATCTTTGGGCTTTCTACTAGTCGGACGTGAAACTTCATTATTCGTAGCTGAGACAACATGCAAAAGCCGGGCAACCCACTCGGTGAATCTTTGACTTTGAGACAACGCCTTCTCACGAGCGTCGTGATGCCCAAACAACCGCTCTGTGAGAGTACGATTAAACCTTTCTACACTGCCTTGGCCTATGTGGGCTTCTGTCTCACCTCGTCGGTTTGACACGCCGTGCATGGTGAGCCGCATAGAGCCTATTTACTCTCGTCCAGGATCCACTTGAAGAAGCCATCGCAGGCTGTAAATGCTCGAGAAAGCGTTAGCTACTTCAGCTGAATCTTTTGAAGACAGAGGCGCAGCGGCTTTGCAGCAACTAGCTACATATACTGCGGTCAGAGCATACTTGAAAACCTTTAAACCGCGGGGCAAACTATCATGAGGTAGAAATAAGAGATGAGCTTGGTGAACCTCGTTTGACACAGAGATGAATATGCCATGGGGCGGTAGGTATGTAGGTAGATAGTTTGCCTTTTTAACCATTCACGGACTACACCTTCTGAAGTCTTGGCTGCTTCAACAAGCTTCCTGATGGCCGCTATCTCTTCCCTATAATCTCTGGAACTGTAGTATAGGCGTGAATGGGGGCGCGGTGGCTCAGTTGGTAGAGGTGCAGGCTGCAAGCCGAGAGGTCCTCGAATCCCACCTGCGGCAACTGCGTTGTGTCCTTGGGCAAGACACGTCACCCCCATTGCCCACGTGGCGGCACGGTGACGCTGTGTAGTAAGGCTTACTGCACGTTGATGGTGCACCTGTTTTCAACCAATGCTAACCTTGCTTGTGTGGAGTTGGTATGTTGGGGATCTGACAGTTGCTCGCCGTTGCTCGGTGGTTCTCTCCGGGTACTCCGGCTTCCTCCACCCGTAAAACTGGCACGGTCATGGTTAGCCATTGTGCAGAAATATGTGACCTCAGACACCAATATTAAATAATTAGGCGTGAAAGATTGGTTGCGACTTAAGTAGTAAGTTGCATCTTCATCTCGCAAAACGATGTATTCTAGTTGCTGAATAAAATTCTAAGATTGGCGAGCCCTGATAAGGCCCCACAGATTAGCCGCATTGATCGCGGATCCCCACGCCACGACACCATCAATTGCATCTAAGTTCGTACTTGATCCAGCTCGGTTGTTCTGTCCTTTCTCGAGCCCATTTGATTTGGGGGGGGGGGGTGAAGTTTGTAACGCTTGTATAGCCTCATCGTGGCATTCCCGCTGTGGTCGATACCTGAGCTTCACAACTCGGAAAAGAGGTAGTTTCATCCACTGATGGCAAGTTCGTTCGCTGGGGCGCCCCCATCAGCACCACAAGGGAAGCCAATACAATCTGTATTATTACAATAGTAATGGATTGTAATAATAATAGATTACTTCAATATATCGGCTCGTATGATGCTTTGCTTTATCAGCATATCTTGTGTCACCGTTGTTAGTCCAGCATCAGAAACAACCAAACCCACATCTCTAGGAGTTAAATCAAGTTTCGGGGTGAACCTCCCATCGTCATTTGCTAAAGCGCGCATAGCCCATGGCCAATCCAGACAGATACTACAGCCTTGCCGTATGTCATATTTGCTAGCATATTTCCGTCTGTGCTTGGGGAAGACATGATTATTGCATACAGAACGGGTCAGACGTAACCTTCAAATTAACAACAGTCTCTTCGTGTTTAGTTGCACACAGTGTATATGTGTTAGATTAGAGGGCCGGGGCCTCTGATGATGTTACTACCTATCGTGTCGGACCATTAGATGGAGTTCGGTGAGTCAGTATCCAGAAGACCTCTATAACCGCCAGACCACCAAAGCTCTATGGCGTCCAGTCTTGTGCTGGTTTCTGCCACCGCCATTGGCTTCATATACACTCATGTTGTTGAGACATGTCAGACTTGTCAACATCCCGTCCCCTGAGTTCCAATGTGTTCTATGTGCCAGTAGGCACATAGAACACATTGGAGATCAATAGACGATCCGTTCCTGGCTGTTCTCGGGTATCGCAGCCTTACCCCCGCATAGCTCTTCAAGCATCTTTTCTTGTTTAGTTTAGTTGTTCGCTCTATGACACCTTTCCTCCTGGCATCCGCTTTCTTGCGATCTTTCATCCGCATGTGCATCGTCATGTCTTCAATAGGTTAATTTTCTTGTTTGAGATTTTCAGGCGAGGCTGTCACCTTCGGTGCAGGTGTCTCCGTCTTTGTCAACGTATTCTCTGACATTTTGTGTAGTAAAAGGACAAACATGTCCAAATTGACAATGCGTTGCCGTTATCGGGGCTGCAGTTTGCGGAGCTAAGTACATTTCATACTTATAGTACAGTTCGCACTACGCCATGCACAGTGCATATTGTATATCCAACACATGAGTCAGATTCTAGGTCTGAAATCAGCTTTGGGTGGTTCTCCGGGAGAACTGATAGAAATCTATAGGCTGCTACCGGGTAAAACTAAGATTGTAGTGTCCAGAACCGTTTCCATCACAATGTTAGTCACGCCTCATGTCCAGTGTAAAGCCTCTAAATCTTTTCGTCGTCTGTGAGGTCTACCGGGTCAGCTGAGAGGACTCGTCCCAAATATTGTTTACTTTGGCTTCCTGTTGTCAGCGCGCAAGCCTTTCTCATTTCTTCTGCCGTTCTGCATCAACCATCGGTCGATACTGGTTTTGAGTCGCCTCTCTGTAAACTTGAGCAGCACTGTCATCCTCCTCCAGAAGGCGGTCGTGAATTACATCGCAGTTCATGTTGCTGACTTTTAATTCTTCGAAATGAAAAGTTGCACAAATTGTATCACTTGATACAATACCACGTATTTTATTTTATTTCCAACTGAAACAAAATACTGCATTTTCATTGGCTGAGAGGTGCGGTGTAACTTGCAATCCTCGGTGGCTTTTTTTACACCGTGTTTAACCACGGTGTAAAAACAAGAATATATAGGAGCAAGCTATATGGCTAAAAAAGTACCCATTTTTAATTATTAATTCATACCTTCTGCTCGATTATGTTAGAACAAAAATAAAAATACAGGAAATTTAATATTTATATGCAATTTAATATTTATGTGTAAATAAAATTTACACCGGTTTGGGAACTCATACACCCTGAGGCTTTGCCTCAGGGTGTATGAGTTCCCAAACCGGTGTAAATTCCCATTCACCATGGAAAACACAAGGCTAACTAATGGTATCACGAAATGCGCAAACGCTGCCCGCTTCTTACATCTAAAGTACTCGTAAACTCAGTAACATAAAATTGTAATCCCATTTTACGGAGTCGGATAGGAATTCCATTTTATGGAATCCCTTTTAAAGAATCCCTTTTGGAAAACACCTGTGGCTATGGAATCCCATTTTGGTCTTATGTGCCTATGTGAAAGGGCACATTGTGTCACATTGTGCCGTTTCACATAAGCACATATCGGCACATAACGCATGTGCTTATGTGCTAGGTCACATTGTGTCACATTGTGCTTTTTCACATACGCACATATGACAAAATGGGATTCTCCAGAAGGTATCCTAGACAGGTATCCTCGAATAATACAATACTAGGCTATAGGTATCCTCAAATACCCGTATGTGACTATGTGCTAGGGCACATTGTGTCACATTGTGCCTTTTCACATAAGCACATATCGGCACATAAATCATGTGCCTATGTGCTAGGGCACATTGTGTCACGATCGACCTGATCGTTCAAACTTCCACCTAGATTTCAAAATGACGTCATGCGAATACACACTCATAAATATCATAATTTTTATCCTGTAACTCTTTAGTCATACTTCCCTTGTCAAGTATGTTTTTAATGTTTTGCTTATCTGTAAACCATTTTATGTTACATGAAGAGAGTGATGAAATAAAACTACTTAAACCTAATGAATGAAATGTGGAACTACCTGTCTTCTCATTCTTGTCTCACCGATCGTTAGATACCATGTGACCACACAATAAGCCCCGAAGCGTGTCTCACTGCCATCCGAAAAAATATATCAAACGATAGCCGAGCGCCGTGTCATTCTCAAATCCAATATATTAGCATCCAAAAATTCAGTTGTGTGACACTTTCTTCAGATAATGTTGTACATGAATTCCTAGAAAATGTTTTAATAACATTAATACTCAAATATCGTGTCATCAACTGTACAAACTGACCGAGAACAAGTTTCAAAGAAATAAACTGTCCTACTATTCTTGCCATTTTCTTCACAGGACAAAATGTTCTGTAGGACAAAACGTTCTCAATATGTTTTTCTTTTAAATTTTTCATTTCACAGAATATAAACATTACTAAAGAATTACCCTTTTCTGGCCAGTCCTGATTATGAAAACCTCTTCAAATTATTTATAGATGCAAGTGACAATGGAGCAGATGGATATGTTGCCCTGGAAGACCCCCAAGGTATCGATCACCCTGTATGTTATATCTCAAGAAAATTTCTCAAACATCAAAAAAATTACTCGAGTAGATAAAGAACTTTGGTTTGAATTTTGGCATTGAACCATTTTGTTGTATATGTGAGGACCACAAAGTTCACAATTACAGTTTATACGGATCGTAATCCCCAAACTTCCATCAATAACATGATAAACAAAAATTAAAGATTATTGGGGAGGAGCTTAGCCCTGCAAGAATATAGTTTAGACATTAGGCGTATTTCAGAAAGAGATAATGTTTTTGCAAATGATCTTTCCAGAATATCCTAATTCAGAATAATCCGATAGGTCTCTCTTTTACACCAGTATATATATGTTTAATATAAAATTTTGTGAAGCTTTTCATGTGTGTATATTGTAAAACAGTCAAAGTCTTCTAAAGGTATAAAAAGTTTTCAGTATCTTCAAACGTTTTCTTTCAAGGATGGTTGAGTTATGGTCCCCTATTATAATATCAGTATTAACCCTTTTCCCAACGTAACGGCCAAAACCGGCCAGCGCTATTCTCAAAAATCGCCAATTAATTTTCATTATTTTTTCATTTTTTGTCTCCTAAACATAGGTTATGACCCCTCGTTGGAACGAGCTCGACGAGCTCGTTCCAACGAGGGGTCATAACCTATGATTTGGATACAAAAAATGAAAAAAATTAGTTATTTAAGAATTGTTTTTGCAAGTGTCGTCTGCTTCTCATGTTAGGTAAAGGGATAAACACCAAGTGTCGTCTGCTTTCCGTGTTAGGTAAAGGGTTAATATGTCCTTGGTTAATAATTGTTAACAGGTAATATTTGCTAAATTTATTTTTAATTAGAATAAGCAGACTCTGGTTTGTGTGATCACTTATTTGTAGTGAGTGACCTTTGAATGCACTTATCAATATGGTCACAGATACTGTTATATGGGATCTAATTTTAGCTCACTAATTGTTTATTTGGGTGAAACTTGTTACTTGAAATTAGACATAATTATCTAAAAACTTAATGAGGTGACTTCATAAAGCCATTCATAATTACTGGAATAATAAAACACGAGAGAAATGTCTCATTCTGGAACTTTCTTTTCGAAGACTATATAAGACTCGTCGCCTTAGTTCTAGAATGTTCTATGTCCCGTAGGGGACATAGAACATTATAGCACTTAGGCGACAAAGTCTCTATCAATAGACTTTGAACATTCTATTCTATTCATTGAACATTGGAAATTATTATTACAGGACAGTGCACTATTATAGAAGCAGGTGAGGTTAATATATTTTCTACGGAATATTATTTTGTTATCACAGCTGATCAGAGAAGAATCTTCTTCTATTGGACAAGTGTTTCCACAAATTGAAGAGAATTTCTTCTTCTTATGTGAACCACGATTTGTTCTATAGAAAAACCAGTATTCAGCTGGATAATTTTCAACCTGCCTGAGGAGAAAATATTTGTTGAATATTGATTCCATTTGAATTTTGACGAGTGCCTTATTGGAATTTGTGGGGACTGCTGAATTATTTAGTTAACATCCCATTACAATTTATTGGATACTGCTTCTGCAGACACATTCTTGGAAGGGGGCGTGGTGGCTCAGTGGTAGACTGTTGGACTTCTATGCTGGAGATCCCGAGTTCGATTCCCGTCCGGGACGACCCGCGTTGTGTCCTTGGGCGAGGCACTCTATTCCAGTTGCCTACATGGTGGCACGATTGACGCCGTGTGCTAAGGCGTACTGCACGTCGATGGTGCACATGTCTTCAACCGCTGTAACCCTGCTTGAGCTGAGCCTGAACAGAGTTAGAATGATGAGGAGCTGACTGTTGCTCGTCGATACTCGGTGGTTCTCTCCGGGTACTCCGGCTTCCTCCACCTGTAAAACTGTAATGGTCGCGATCAGCCATCGTGCATAAGTATGTGACCTTAAACACCAATAAATAAATAAATAAATACACATTCTTGGACATTATAATAAGAGCTGGAAAGTTTCTTCATCACTGGATTCTATTGAACTTTATCGTGAATTAATTGATAAGTTTTTATTTTTCTGTGAACCAAATAGTGTAAATGATGCTGTACTCTCTTTCCTTTCAAATTATTTTTGTTATACAGTTAAAATTGGAAGTCCTGTCATGAAATGCGCACAAACAGTACGTCGATCTGTGCGTTAATCTACGCGTTATGACCATAGTAAGGCTATCAAATTTTGTACATATGGCCTGTGCACAAGCAATGTTTCAGCCAATGGACCTCCGGGTAACCCGGGGGTCCATTGGCTGAAACATTGCCTGTGTTTGCTATGAGTAACCAGGAGAACCTGCCGTGCTTTGGATGCCATTTGATATGGCAATTACGCGCAATTGCTACGCGCAATTAAGCGTAGATAAGCGCACAGTGCATGACAGGACTTCTAGTTTTAACTGTAAGGACTGGTCGTTTGTTTCTGTCTATTTCTTGGGTTATGAACCCCAAAACCAAAGGTCAAACTGTGTGAATGGGCGTACGTTTGGTTTTCGTTTTTTGGGGTTCATAACTCAAGAAATGGACGGAAACAAACGATCATTCCTTATAATTAAACTTAAGGGGCAATAAATTTAAACACTCTCTACATGTGGAGTTAAAATAAAAACCAGGTCGCATCACGCTTCCTTGTGAAAACTGAATAAAAAGGCACAGTTTTCTAAAATTATGTTTGAAATAACGATACATCTCTCTGAAACATGTTCTTGTGTCATCATTAAATTTGTTATTGACCAATGAATTGCGTAAGTTAAAAGGAACGTCATAGGTCACACCCACACTAGACTTTAAACTCTTTTTCCACTTGACATGAGGGTGCTGTCGTTCAATGCAGCACTGAATTAAATTTAATTCTGATTTTGGCCATTTCCTGAGAAATTGAAAACACAGTTTGTAAATGTGAAGTTCGATATAAACCCAGATGACATGAAGTTGGTTGAACTTTGTCTCAGAAAGAGTTCATTCAGGCTATTTGGAAATTTGAATGTTTCGTTGGCGTGAGTTTCGTTTGTGGATTATTATGACTGGCCATTGTTTACATTTAATTTAGGTAAAACGATGGACGTAGACGATCATCTATTGCATGTAAACAAATTGAACATGGAATAAAAAACATGATAAGGATTTCATTGTTTATTAGATTTTATTTTGAAAGTCATTTTAATATGGTGAGATAAATATTAATAACTTTTCATGTTGAAACAACAGGTTGCACATTCACACTGCGCAACGGAGTTTTTAAGACGGACATTGAGAGCACGCGCGCCCAGGTGTGTTCTTTCGGTTCATTATGTTATGAAAAGAAAAAAAAAGAAATACTTTAGCCAATCACTTTGCCTGAAAATGCATGAACAGAAAAAAGGTTTAATTATATTAAATTTCAAAATAGGAATTCTTTCTGTTACCATTATTGTTATGTTTACACCGTAACAGGTGTTCAGGTAGTCTGTTATGGTGACCAGAGTCACCCACCTCTAATCGCAGGAGCGATACCACATGAATAGTTGCAAGGTCATATAAACTATTATGAGGGGGTTGAGGATCACCACACACGAAGCTCTCAAAACCGTTAAAGCAGACATACTTCAGTGCCGGGAGTTGCGTATTAGCCCTCTCCAGTTGTCTTGGGTGGGACTCGTTTGCGGAGAAGTGGACGTCGGGCGGCCTGATCTTTACCAGCGGCAAGAATGTTCGAGATAAAGCTCAGAAGTTACTCCTCCAGTGACACAAAAACATGTCTCGGTCGCCTCCGTTCAATTCGTGTATCATCTCCTAGATAGTAGGCGACAAGCCAATCTGATCACTATTCTTGCCCCCCCCCCCTCCCCGCCCCCCTAGTCAACGAACGAACGCACCTGGAAGTCCTCAACTTCAACGATGTCGTTGATGTATCCCTTCCCCATGCCATCGACGCGGTTGAGCGAAAGAAATATGACGAGGATTTTCCCCTTGGTTACGCCCTCACAGTCCATCCAACCCGGGGTTGACAATAAAAGCTTCTTTAGAAAAAATAGTCCGTCAATGATTTTCGTTCCGCACATGTGTGCGGAACAGATTTTCATCATTTTCCGTATGGTTTAGTATTGCTGTAGGTGGGGATTACATAGAATAGGTGTGTAATAAAATCTCAACAGAAGGTTTTAATTATCGACGTTTATCTCCAATGGTCCAGCCTGGCATACCTCGCTGTTTCCAGGATGGAGTACTTGATGGTCCAGCCTGCCATACCTCGCTGTTTCCAGGATGGAGTACTTGATGGTCCAACCTGGCATACCTCGCTGTTTCCAGGATGGAGTACTTGATGGTCCAACCTGGCATACCTCGCTGTTTCCAGGATGGAGTACTTGATGGTCCAGCCTGCCATACCTCGCTGTTTCCAGGATGGAGTACTTGATGGTCCAATCTGGCATACCTCGCTGTTTCCAGGATGGAGTACTTGATGGTCCAACCTGGCATACCTCGCTGTTTCCAGGATGGAGTACTTGATGGTCCAACCTGGCATACCTCGCTGTTTCCAGGATGGAGTACTTGATGGTCCAACCTGGCATACCTCGCTGTTTCCAGGATGGAGTACTTGATGGTCCAACCTGGCATACCTCGCTGTTTCCAGGATGGAGTACTTGATGGTCCAACCTGGCATACCTCGCTGTTTCCAGGATGGAGTACTTGATGGTCCAACCTGGCATACCTCGCTGTTTCCAGGATGGAGTACTTGATGGTCCAACCTGGCATGCCTCGCTGTTTCCAGGATGGAGTACTTGATGGTCCAACCTGGCATGCCTCGCTGTTTCCAGGATGGAGTACTTGATGGTCCAACCTGGCATACCTCGCTGTTTCCAGGATGGAGTACTTGATGGTCCAACCTGGCATACCTCGCTGTTTCCAGGATGGAGTACTTGATGGTCCAACCTGGCATACCTCGCTGTTTCCAGGATGGAGTACTTGATGGTCCAACCTGGCATACCTCGCTGTTTCCAGGATGGAGTACTTGATGGTCCAACCTGGCATGCCTCGCTGTTTCCAGGATGGAGTACTTGATGGTCCAACCTGGCATGCCTCGCTGTTTCCAGGATGGAGTACTTGATGGTCCAACCTGGCATACCTCGCTGTTTCCAGGATGGAGTACTTGATGGTCCAACCTGGCATACCTCGCTGTTTCCAGGATGGAGTACTTGATGGTCCAACCTGGCATACCTCGCTGTTTCCAGGATGGAGTACTTGATGGTCCAACCTGGCATACCTCGCTGTTTCCAGGATGGAGTACTTGATGGTCCAACCTGGCATACCTCGCTGTTTCCAGGATGGAGTACTTGATGGTCCAACCTGGCATACCTCGCTGTTTCCAGGATGGAGTACTTGATGGTCCAACATGGCATACCTCGCTGTTTCCAGGATGGAGTACTTGATGATCCAACCTGGCATGCCTCGCTGTTTCCAGGATGGAGTACTTGATGGTCCAACCTGGCATGCCTCGCTGTTTCCAGGATGGAGTACTTGATGGTCCAGCCTGGCATACCTCGCTGTTTCCAGGATGGAGTACTTGATGGTCCAACCTGGCATACCTCGCTGTTTCCAGGATGGAGTACTTGATGGTCCAGCCTGGCATACCTCGCTGTTTCCAGGATGGAGTACTTGATGGTCCAACCTGGCATGCCTCGCTGTTTCCAGGATGGAGTACTTGATGGTCCAGCCTGGCATACCTCGCTGTTTCCAGGATGGAGTACTTGATGGTCCAACCTGGCATGCCTCGCTGTTTCCAGGATGGAGTACTTGATGGTCCAACCTGGCATACCTCGCTGTTTCCAGGATGGAGTACTTGATGGTCCAACCTGGCATGCCTCGCTGTTTCCAGGATGGAGTACTTGATGGTCCAACCTGGCATGCCTCGCTGTTTCCAGGATGGAGTACTTGATGGTCCAACCTGGCATGCCTCGCTGTTTCCAGGATGGAGTACTTGATGGTCCAACCTGGCATACCTCGCTGTTTCCAGGATGGAGTACTTGATGGTCCAACCTGGCATACCTCGCTGTTTCCAGGATGGAGTACTTGATGGTCCAACCTGGCATTCCTCGCTGTTTCCAGGATGGAGTACTTGATGGTCCAGCCTGGCATACCTCGCTGTTTCCAGGATGGAGTACTTGATGGTCCAACCTGGCATACCTCGCTGTTTCCAGGATGGAGTACTTGATGGTCCAATCTGGCATGCCTCGCTGTTTCCAGGATGGAGTACTTGATGGTCCAACCTGGCATACCTCGCTGTTTCCAGGATGGAGTACTTGATGGTCCAACCTGGCATACCTCGCTGTTTCCAGGATGGAGTACTTGATGGTCCAACCTGGCATACCTCGCTGTTTCCAGGATGGAGTACTTGATGGTCCAACCTGGCATACCTCGCTGTTTCCAGGATGGAGTACTTGATGGTCCAACCTGGCATACCTCGCTGTTTCCAGGATGGAGTACTTGATGGTCCAACCTGGCATGCCTCGCTGTTTCCAGGATGGAGTACTTGATGGTCCAACCTGGCATGCCTCGCTGTTTCCAGGATGGAGTACTTGAGTCAGCTTCAGAGGGTCGCCCCTCCACCCGTAAAGTAAGAGAGGATCAAATGCAGGGGACCCACTGCACAGAGAATGCGGAAGGCCATCCAGAAAAGCTGCGTACTGCAAACTCAATGACAAACGGAATAACCTTTGGGTCGATTTGTGGGTGAACTAATCCTGTGGCTCAAAGGGAGACGACCGAACCAATGCGCAGCCCGTGACATCAAGATGCTCTGGTCCTTCGAACCCAAAGACATGACGCAGTTTAGCGTAGACAGAATACACAACAGCCTGGGACGCTACGAGGGTAACGTGTGCCTTACATGCTAGGAATGTAACCAAAAACGAGGGACTGCGGCACTCGAGGAGTAAGCTTTCCAGCAGGTGGCAGTGTTCCATACAAACCAGCAGCCTGTAAACTTGGGACCACGCAGGTTCAGTAACACGTCTCTCTCTCCCTTCTGCCTCTCCTGGTTGGTAGAGTTCCATCCAAACCAACAGCCTGTACACTTGGGACCACACAGGTTCAGTAACACGTCTCTCCTCCCGCTACCTCTCGTGGTTGGTAGTGTTCCATCCAAACCAACAGCTTGCAAACTTGGGACCACACAGGTTCAGTAACAGGTCTCTCTCCTCCCTCTACCTCTCCTGGCTGGAAGTGCCACTATCTTAGCCTTAATGGCATCTTTCTCTCCGGCTAGTCTGGCTTCCTCCATCCGTAAAACTGTCCAACCTGGGGTGACCCTAGCTATTTAAAGTGTCGTTAAACCCCACTAAAATGGGATCTTTGGGCTTTCTACTAGTCGGACGTGTCACTTCATTATTCGGAGCTGAGACAACATGCAAAAGCCGGGCAACCTACTCGGTGAATCTTTGACTTTGAGACAACGCCCTCTCACGAGAGTCGTGATGTCCAAACAACCGCTATATGAGAGTACGTTTAAACCTTTCTACACTGCCTTAGCCTATGTGGGCTTCTGTCTCACCTCGTTGGTTTGACACGCCGTGGTTGGTGAGCCGCATAGAGCCTATTTACTCTCGTCCAGGATCCACTTGAAGAAGCCATCGCAGGCTGTCAATGCTCGAGAAAGCGTTAGCTACTTCAGTTGAATCTTTTGAAGACACAGGCGCAGCGGCTTTGCAGCAACTAGCTACATCTACTGCGGTCAGGGCATACCTGAAAACCTTCAAACCGCGGGGCAAACTATCATGAGGTAGAAATAAGAGATGAGCTTAGTGAACCTCGTTTGACACAGAGATGAATATGCCATGGGGCGGTAGGTAGGTAGATCTTCCAAATAGCTTGCCTTTTTAACCATTCACGAACTACACCTTCTGGAGTCTTGGCAGCTTCAACAAGCTTCCTGATGGCCGCTATCTCTTCCCTGTAATCTCTGGAACTGTAGTATAGGCGTGAAAGATTGGTTGCGACTTAAGTTGTAAGTTGCATTTTCATCTCGCAAAACGATGTATTCTAGTTGCTGAATAAAATTCTAAGATTGGTTAGTCCTGACAAGGCCTCACAGAATAGCCGCATTGATCGCGGATTCCCACGCCACGACACCATCAGTTGCATCTAAGTTCGTCCGCGATCCAGCTCAGTTGTTATGTCCTTTTTCGAGTCTATTTGGCTTGGGAGGGTTGCAGCTTGGGACGCTCGTATAGCCTTATCGCGGCATCCCCGCTGCGGTCGATACCTGAGCTTCGCAACTCGGAAAAGAGGTAGTTTCATCCACTGATGGCAAGTGCGTTCGCTGGGGCGCTTCCATCAGCACCACAAGGGAAGCCAATACAATCTGTATTATTACAATAGTAATGGATTGTAATAATAATAGATTACTTCAATATATCGGCTCGTATGATGCTTTGCTTTATCAGCATATCTTGTGTCGCCATTGTTAGTCCAGCATCAGAAACAACCAAACCCACATCTCTAGGAGTTAAATCAAGTTTCGGGGTGAACCTCCTATCGTCATTTGCTAAAGCGCGCATAGCCCATGGCCAATCCAGACAGATACTACAGCCTTGCCGTATGTCATATTTGCTAGCATATTTCCGGCTGCGCTTGGGGAAGACATGATTATTGCATACAGAACGGGTCAGACGTAACCTTCAAATTAACAACATTTTCTTCGTGTTTAGTTGCACACAGCGTATATGTGTTAGATTAGAGGGCCGGGGCCTCTGGTGATGTTACTACCTATCGTGTCGGACCATTAGATGGAGTTCGGTGAGTCAGTATCCAGAAGACCTCTATAACCGCCAGACCACCAAAGCTTTATGGCGTCCAGTCTTGTGCTGGTTTCTGCTACCGTCATTGGCTTCATATACACTCATGTTGTTGAGACATGTCAGACTTGTCAACATCTCGTCCCCTGAGTTCCAATGTGTTATATGTGCCAGTAGGCACATAAAACACATTGGAGATCAATGGACGATCCGTTCCTGGCTGTTCTCGGGTATCGCAGCCTTACCCCCGTATAGCTCTTCAAGCATCTTTTCTTGTTTAGTTTAGTTGTTCGCACTATGACACCTTTCCGCCCGGCATCCGCTTTCTTGCGATCTTTCATCCGCATGTGCATCGTCATGTCTTCAATAGGTTAATTTTCTTGTTTGAGATTTTCAGGCGAGGCTGTCACCCTCGGTGCAGGTGTCTCCGTCTCTGTCAACGTATTCTCTGACATTTTGTGTAGTAAAAGGACAAACATGTCCAAATTGACAATGCGTTGCCATTATCGGGGCTGCAGTTTGCGGAGCTAAGTACATTTCATACTTATAGTACAGTTCGCACGACGCCATGCACAGTGCATATTGTATATCCAACACATGAGTCAGATTCTAGGTCTGAAATCAGCTTTGGGTGGTTCTCCGGGAGAACTGATAGAAATCTATAGGCTGCTACCGCGTAAAACTAAGATTGTAGTGTCCAGAACCGTATCCATCACAATGTTAGTCACGCCTCATGTCCAGTGTAAAGCCTCTAAATCTTTTCGTCGTCCGTGAGGTCTACCGGGTCAGCTGAGAGGACTCGTCCCAAATATTGTTTACTTTGGCTTCCTGTTGTCAGCGCGCAAGCCTTTCTCATTTCTTCTGCCGTTCTGCATCAACCATCGGTCGATACTGGTTTTGAGTCGCCTCTCTGTAAACTTGAGCAGCACTGTCATCCTCCTCCAGAAGGCGGTCGTGAATTACATCGCAGTTCATGTTGTTGACTTTTAATTCTTCGAAATGAAAAGGTGCACAAATTTTATCACTTGATACAATACCACGTATTTTATTTTATTTCCAACTGAAACAAAATACTGCATTTTGATTGGCTGAGAGTTGCGGTGTAACTTGCAATCCTCGGTGGCTTTTTTTACACCGTGTTTAACCACGGTGTAAAAACAAGAATATACAAGAGCAAGCTATATGGCTAAAAACAGTACCCATTTTTAATTATTAATTCATACCTTCTGCTCGATTATGTTAGAACAAAAATAAAAATACAGGAAATTTAATATTTATATGCAATTTAATATTTATGTGTAAATAAAATTTACACCGGTTTGGGAACTCATACACCCTGAGGCTTTGCCTCAGGGTGTATGAGTTCCCAAACCGGTGTAAATTCCCATTCACCATGGAAAACACAAGGCTAACTAATAGTATCACGAAATGCGCAAACGTTGCCCGCTTCTTACATCTAAAGTACTCGTAAACTCAGTAACATAAAATTGTAATCCCATTTTACGGAGTCGGATAGGAATTCCATTTTATGGAATCCCTTTTAAAGAATCCCTTTTGGAAAACACCTGTGGCTATGGAATCCCATTTTGGTCGTATGTGCCTATGTGAAAGGGCACATTGTGTCACATTGTGCCTTTTCACATAAGCACATATCGGCACATAACGCATGTGCTTATGTGCTAGGTCACATTGTGTCACATTGTGCTTTTTCACATACGCACATATGACAAAATGGGATTCTCCAGAAGGTGTCCTAGACAGGTATCCTCAAATAATACAATACTAGGCTATAGTTATCCTCAAATACTCGTATGTGACTATGTGATAGGGCACATTGTGTCACATTGTGCCTTTTCACATAAGCACATATCGGCACATAAAGCATGTGCCTTTGTGCTAGGACACATTGTGTCACATTGTGCTTTTTCACATAAGCACATATGACCAAAAAGGGATTCTCTAGTAGATATCCTCGAATAATACAATACCAGGCAATAGGTATCATCAAATACCCGTATGTGCCTATGTGCTAGGGCACATTGTGTCACATTGTGCCTTTTCACATAAGCACATATCGGCACATAAATCACGTGCCTATGTGCTAGGGCACATTGTGTCACATTGTGCTTTTCCACATAAGCACATATGACAAAAACGGGTGCTGAAGGTCATATGTTTTTCACAAAAGGGGTGCCGAAATTGGGGTGTCTGGGGATATTGCCATTGGATATAGGCTTTTATTATACACAGAGGAGATAACTCTATACGATTAAGTACAGGTTATGGGAAATCAAGCAATCTGATTGGTTGGTTATATAAATGATCTAGATAAATGAAACAACAAGAGTACTTGGAATAGGGTCAGAACTAACAAGAATAGACCAGAAATTGCTAAATATAGTAATAATAAGCAAAGCTGTTCCAACTAATAGGCTCTTCTACGTTATTGGGGTATACTCTAGAACAAAGGAACATGGCCAGATAGACGAAAACTGTTGCATATATAGATAGAAGAAGAGAATTCTGGGTAATGACCAAAGGAACGTGTCTTTTAATGGGAAAAACGTCATGGGATAGGGATCCAAAAAGGGATTCTGGGAGAATTCTAAGCCAGAACATTACTCCTGTTCGATCGAACGCACCCCCGGTACCCCCTTAGTACTATAGCACTACGTGCTAAGCCGATAAATTGGGGAAATAAAATCAATTTCGGTGATTTTGGGTGGAGTTTGGTGATTTAGAGGGATTGTCGGGCTGTTTGTGGTAATCAGATTTACTCTTCTAAAAAGAAACACACCCCCGAACATACCCCTGTCTTGTTAGAAGCCATTGGTAACATAGCAATCACGTGCAACCATAGAAACCAAGACGGCGGCCTTCAGTATACAAAATGGACGACAGAAACACGTATCACTCTAACAACACGCGCGGCGCATGCGCACTAACACCACATATCACTATATCAAGATAACACACCCCTGTCTTGTTGTAGCCATTGGGTAACATAGCAACCACGTGCTCCCATTGAAACCAAGATGGCTGCCTCCAGTATACAAAATGGACGACGGAAACACGTATCACTCTAACAACACGCGCGGCGCATGCGCACTAACACCACATATCACTATATCAAGATAGCCGCTAACGCGGGTTACCATGACAACACAACATGGTGCCACTGGGTCACGTAACTATGACGTCATATATTTCCCCACTGAGATCCCCAGCCGGGGACGTTCGGGTACATGCTATACTACCCCCCCCCCCCCCCCCCCTATCAATAGGAAATCCTATAGTTACGTCCCTGTGCAGATCTCTCCATCTTTTACCTTTGACGTGCGTAACCCTCTCGAAGTCCTCTCTTGTGGCAGTTCATTTTGATTGAGGACTCATCGGAATATTGATTATGTGCCATTTCTTCAAACAGACAATACAGAGCCTGGAGTGTTTACCTTGAGATTTGGCTTCAAGATAAGTTGGGAGGCTTTATAAAGGATGAAACAGACCTGAAGGACTTTCCTCCGATGAGTATATCTATATCGTATTTTATAAGTTTAGGCCCGCAAAATAGGTTTGGGTTCAGAGGGCTTCTTTCATAAAGTCTGCTCACTCCCTACTGCTCCCGTGAGATAAAATTGCCACTATGATAATAATAAACGGGCATTTTGCATAATGAAAATGGTAATTTCGTCAAATGGTAAACTTTTGTTTCAAATTAGCGGCTTTCGGAGAAATTGTTCGCGTTCGGGAGGCCTACAATTTTCCCGACAAACAACAAAAAATCCCGACCGAAAGGCCTATAGAAATTGCGAGCGCCCCTCCCTCCCCTCCATTAATATCGATTAGCCTTCGGGTCTGGTGACAGCGGATGGTCGAGTTGAACAACCGAAACCTTTTGAAAATGAAAACATTAGAAATTTTAGGCGCCGTCTGGAGCCAAGACAGTTGCCCCTCCCCCACCCCTAGAGGCGCCTATGGTTAAAGCTGGCCAAGGACATGGGTAAGTGCAAGGTGCGTTGATCTTGTTAAACAGAACTTGACAGACATGCACGAGACGGAAAGAAATCATGTAATATGATGTATCTTGCTACGATTATTTTAATTCAGCAACGTGTGAGCATTTATTACAGTTAATCAATACGTATGTCGGTAAAAGAAATATTTAGATTGTTGTCAACACAGAGTAACTTTGAAACGCGACAAGAACACAATGCACTGAGAAGCAAAGGTGAGAAGTTTGACGGAACTGAGAAGAAAGGGTTCGAATTGATCGAAAAAACAATCGGAAATCACGTGACTCGTTAAAACTTGTTTCGCATGGAAACCACACTGGAGGTAGTGTTGACAGTTGTAACTTTATAAAGTAAACACTTTTGCCGTTATGTTTTCGTTTTCTGTGATAAACTTTTCGCCACCGGACCAAAGATGAGTAGAAATAATTCGGAATATAAACCACCACCAAGGCCTCCATCAGAACAGGTGAGTTGAAGTTCGTTTGTCATGAATACGGCTGTCACCTATTGTCACGTGGAGTCAGTGGGACTTGAACAGCCGAAGATTTCGCGTGAATCATGTCTTTGAATTTATTGTTTGCCCTTTCACTAGAACCTTAATAAAATTCTTTTCATTTCTTCCCGTTCGCTTTATTCTGGCCGACGAATAACGTGGAGAAATAATAGAAGCAGGACTACTCAAAAAGTTTTTCCTACCTTTGAATGATCTTTATTTTTACTTGTAATTTTTATCCCATTCACTGTCGAAATTTCAGATCCAACTTACAGTACGTGGAGAGTGGATTGTAACTAAATCACCCGCGGAGTGAAGTTATCACCCAAGCTGTAACTTTAAAAAAAAAACAAGCAATGTTTCAGTCAGTGGACCTCCGGGTTTACGGAGGTCCATTGGCTGAAACTTTGCTGGTGCTGGTTATGCTTTGCAACAAATTTGCAATTTTTCCTCGGGTGGAATCTCCACTCTGCAGGTGATTTAATGATAATACACACTCCACGTACTGTACCAAATTATTTCCACATGGCAAGGAATTATTGTTGCATAAGCCCTTTGGCTTTGAGCCCCATTTAATCGCAAAAACCTGGCAGTGCTGCTCTCACAAATCACCATTTAATTTTCATTATTATTTTCATTTTTTGTCTGGGAAATCGGAATTTAGTCAGAAACACAGCTTATGACCCCCATTGGAACAAGCGCATTGAGCTCGCTCCAATGAGGGGTCATAAGCTATGTTTTTGATGCAAAAAATGAGTTATTTAAGTAATTTATTTGCATTGCAAGTGTTGTCAGGCCTTTAGATTCCTCCAATTTCACACCGGGATACAGGTGTGTTCAAATTAGAGAGGTTATGAAGACATCAGTAACAATATATAAATTCTTTGTACTTCTTCTACATTTGAAAATAACTTCCATCATAATATGACCATTGACACACAAAGAAAGGTATGGCAATGACACATACAAGGGTCAGACTGTTATTCGTGCTTTTTACGTGCCCAAATTAGGGCAAAATGGTGTGCCCCAAATAAATGAATTTAAAGGCCTGAGTGGTGTCTGCCTTTCGAGTGCCACTGTAGGGAAAGTATTACCACTTTACTCACAAGGCAACTTTTTAACCCATCAGAACAAACCAGCTTAGACTATAAATAGGTTTTTCCTACAGTTAAAACTAGAAGTCCTGTCACGAATAGTGCGCTTTTCTAGGCTTAATTGTGCGTTAGAATTGCGCGCAATTGCCATATCGAATGGCATCCACAGCACGGCAGGTTCTCCTGGTTACTCATAGAAAACACAAGCAATGTTTCTGCCAATGGACCTCCGGGTTACCCGGAGGTCCATTGGCTGAAACATTGCTTGTACACAGGCCATATGTACAGAATTTGATAGCGTTACTTGGGTCATAACGCGTACATTAACGCGCATATCAACGTGCTATTTGTGCGCATTTCATGACAGGACTTCTAGTTTTAACTGTAAGTAATTTATTTGCAAGTGTTGTCAGGCCTTTAGTTTCCTCCAATTTCACACCGGGGTACAGGTGTGTTCAAATTAGAGAGGGTATGAAGACATCAGTAACAATATATAAATTCTTTGTACCTCTTCTACATTTGAAAATAACTTCCATCATAATATGACCATTGACACACAAGGAAAGGTATGGCAATGACACATACAAGGGTCAGACTGTTATTCGTGCTTTTTACGTGCCCAAATTAGGGCAAAATGGTGTGCCCCAAATAAATAAATTTAAAGGCCTGAGTGGTGTCTGCCTTTCAAGTGCCACTGTAGGGAAAGTATTACCACTTTACTCACAATGCAACTTTTTAACCCTTCAGCACAAACCAGCTTAGACTATAAATAGGTTTTTCCTAGTTGTCTCCAGCGAGGGGAGGGGAGTCATACTTGTCCACTTTTCCTGGAAGATGTTGACTCTTTGCCAATTTGAACCAGAACCATTGCCTTTTTGCACCATTCGAAAAGTTGATTGCACCATCTGAAAAAGCGATATGAACCATCATGCCACCATGTAAAAAGTCGATTTGCACCACAAGGTCTACATGTATACCTGTAACACAAAAAATGAGAATGTGTTTTTAACCCTTTACCTAATGCAGAGAATATCAGAATTTATTATTTTAATGACTATTTTTAAAAAAATTTCCAAAGAATTTCAACAAAACCAAATCATGTGACCCTCATTGGAATGTACTCGATGAGCTCGTTCCAGTGAGGGGTCACATGATGTGGTTTTGTTGAAATATTTGGAAAAATTAATATTTTTCAACTGCTCAATTTGCAAATTACGTGTGCGGATGCGGGCACTTCATTAGGTAAAGGGTTAAGGACTTTGATTACTCAGTTTTTCCAGAATTTTACCGATTCCAACATCAACACAGCAATGCAAACAGAAGGTTTGAAATTGAACTGCTCATGTTCTAAATATTTTTGATATGCCATTGATAGCAGTATCCTGGAAATGGCCAGAATTCCAAATTTGAATTTGAATTTCAATTTTAAAAAAAGTTTCTTTTGAAACCCAAATCAGAAAAGTTGCATGTTGTATTCAAATTTGAAAGCACAGAGATTCAAGAATGAAGGCCATTTACAAGAGATAAATGTACACCAATTTACATATTTTAATACATGTATATTTGGTGACATTTTCAAGTTTTTCAAATCAAGTGTTCCTAATTCTGAAATCTTAAAATTTTGATACATGGGAAATTATAGACTGCATACATGTAACCACCTTGTGTGTCAATCTCATATGATCTGTGTTTTATGGTTCAAAAGAACATTTTTTAAAAATTGAAATTAAAATTACGATTTGGAATTCCAGGTGAAATATTGCTATCAGTGTCAGAAATCTGTGGACCTCATGCATTTCATTTCAGACTTCCCTTTCGGTTTTGTATACTGATTTTTGAATCTTTTAAAATTTCGAAAAAAATGGGCAACCAAAGCCCTTAACCCTTTACCCAATGCAGACGATTTCAAAATTTATTATTTTAAAGATCATTTTTTTAAATTTTAAAAAAAATTTCAACAAAACCATATCATGTGACCCCTCATTGGAACGAGCCTGATGAGCTTGTTCCAACGAGGGGTCACATGATATGGTTTTGTAGAAATTTTTTGAAAAATAATATTTTTTCAACTGCTGAAGTTGCATATTACGTGGGCAGATGCTGGCGATTTGTTGGGTAAAGGGTTAAAGGGTGAAATATTCCTTTGTATTTGTGGAGAGGTTTGTAATAATTTAATTCTACAGCCCGGTAGGGCTGAAGGATTAAGTAATGACTGATCCTGCTTCCCAATTTAGTATTTACACTACGCTGCAAGTGGCGATTACATGAATCATCTAGGTCCGAGCACAGCTACTCGGCACAAGCTGGGAAATCGAAAGAAAAACGATATTTGATACCATTTTTGAATCCATGCTGACGTGCCCCTGTAATGGTATATAAAAATTAATATTTGTCCCTAAAATATTTCTCCCTTTATTAATATTTATATACCATTACAGGGCATGTTAGCATGGATTCAAAAATGGTATCAAATATAATTTTTCTTTCACTTTCCCAGCTTGTGCCGACGTGCCCCTGTAATGGTATATTAATACAGTTAAAACTAGAAGTCCTGTAACGAAATGCGCACAAATAGCACATTGATATGCGCGTTAATCCACGCATTATGGCTCAAGTAAAGCTATCAAACTCTGTACATATGGCCTGTGCACATGCAATGTTTCAGCCATTGGACCTATGGGTAACCCGGAGGTCCATTGGCAGAAAGATTGCATGTGTTTGCTATGAGTAACCAGGAGAACCTGCCGTGCTTTGGATGCCATTCGATATGGCAATTGCGCCCAATTCCAACGCGCAATTAAGCCTACATAAGCGCACTATTCGTGACAGGATTTCTAGTTTTAACTGTATTTATATACCATTACAGGGGCACGTCGGCATGGATTCAAAAATGGTATCAAATATCATTTTTCTTTCGATTTCCCAGCTTGTGCCGAGTACCTGTGGGTCCGAGGAATGGTGTCTCAAGATCACTCAGATATTGACGTTGATTGCCAGAGAGTATTTCTGTGATCTGTGTCCGACATTTTATTAAAAAACTTTGATAGTCTGAGACAAACAGATTATCAATTTCATTATTTTCTTGGACCGTACTACGAAAGAGATTATCTGTCATTCGTATGTGTAAACGTTTCAAGATTATTGCTGACAGATTTGAACAACCATTTCAGAATAAAAAACGATTTTCCCCAAAGTTGCAAAAAGAAATTATGTATTGTGTATTATTAATACAAAGTAAGGACCTTACATGTACCTCGACTTAGAGCATGGAGGTTTTTCGGTTTCGTTCCGTTCTTTTTTGTGGTAAACCGGAAAACCAAACTGTAACACCCGATAAAAAACGGCCAAACGGCTTTATTGTGTTTGTGCCTAAACTGATCAAACTATTATGTTGGGTGGGGCTGGATTAGTGACCAAAACAGACTGTCGCCACATCATCTATCCTGCAAAGGGGTGAATACAGTTCGTGGCGAGTGGATTGTAAGTAAATCACCCGTGTAGTTGAGTTATCACCCAAGCTATAACTTTCTAATTTTGTACATATCGACAAAAAAACACAGGCAATGTTTCAGCCAATGGACCTCCGGGTTTAACCCAGAGGTCCATTGGCTGAAACTTTGCTCGTGCTTGTTATGCTTTGCAACAAATTTGCAATTATTACTTGGGTGGAATCTCCACTCTGCGGGTGATTTAGTGATAATACACTCTCCACATACTGTACGTCGTGTCCTGTTTCTCACATTTCTCCCTTATTGACTCGTCCACTGAACAAGTCAATAAGAGAGAAAATGCGACAATCAGAACACAACGTGGATTACATGACTTTATTCATTTGTCAAATGTACACTTATTTGTTTGGGTTTTTTTGTTTTTGTTTTTGTTTTTTTTTTTGTTTTTTTGTTTTTTTCTTAATAGGCTAAGCCTCTGATCCAATAGAACTCATAAAATAATCAAATGGAAGTTAGGCTGAACTCTATGGAAATACTTTCAGACAGGGCTTTTGTGGTGAGTGGTGTCCTGCAATTGTTTTCATACACATGTATAAGGAGCCTGAGGTATTAATTGCCATCTGTTCTCAACACATAGAAAATAAAACGAACCGAAACCAAGGTTTTTTCTAAAACCGAACCGAAACCGTAACCGAATATGAAAAATCCAAACCTCCCAGCTCTACGATCTTCCCTGATTTTTTTCATCTCTTTGCGTAAATGCTTCAAAATTTATTATTACTGCTTATTATTTTTTTTATTTAACCAACAGCCAACAACCATTCCAGATATTTCATTTCCAAAATAAACACCCCAAAAAATGAGAACGGTAAACATGTACATGTAGCCTACACTATTTAAAATGAACAACACTGTCACAACGGAGTTTGAATAAAAATATTATAAATTGAAACTATTGTTCACTTTGACATTAAAGTTTAATATTATGTGGACATTTTTGTTCTCAAAATTTTAAAACTGTATGTAATGTTAATTCAGGAGCTCTTGAAATTAGCTACGGCAATCAGCCCAGCAATGGGAAATGCTAAAATAGTTGTACCACAGCACAAAAATGCTGAGGTGATATTTATTATTCCGAGCACTTATACTTAATATTTCTGTAATATATTTCAGTAATGGTGAGTAAATTTTAACTCATGATATTCCTATGTAACAGTTTTGCACTGCAGTTAAAACTGGAAGTCCTGTCATGAACTGTGCGCTTATCTAGGCTTAATTGTATGTAGGAATTGCACGCAATTGTCATATCGAATGGCATTCAAAGCACGGCAGGTTCTTCTGGTTACTCATAGCAAACACAGGCAGTATTTCTGTCAATGGACCTCCGGGTTACCCGGAAGTCCATTGGCTGAAACATTGCATGTGCACAGGCCATATGTACAGAATTTGAAAGCCATACTATGGTCATAACGCGTAGATTAATGCGCAGATCGACATACTATTTGTGCACATTTCTTGACAGGACTTCTAGTTTTAACTGTATTTTATAACTCAAGTGTATTGAATATAAGGACTGGCAGTTACAGTTAAAACTAGAAGTCCTGTCACGAATAGTGCACTTATGTAGGCTTAATTGTGCGTTGGAATTGCGCACAATTGCCATATAGAATGGCATCCAAAGCACGGCAGGTTCTCCTGGTTACTCATAGCAAACACATGCAATGTTTCTGCCAATGGACCTCCGGGTTAGCCAGAGGTCCATTGGCTGAAACATTGCTTTTGCACAGGCCATATGTACAAAATTTGATAGCTTTACTTGGGCCCTAACGTGCAGATTAACGCGCAAATCAATGTGCTATTTGTGCGCATTTCATGACAGGACTTCTAGTTTTAACTGTACCTGCCAGTCCTGATATTCAATGCTTGAGGTTTATAAGAGGCCACTTGATTGGTGATGTGCTTAACAAGTAGTAGTTGATCAAGTTTCAAAATGCTGTCGTAGTGCCGTGGTAAATGGAGTTCGCCACGGTAATTAAGTCCTGTGGTGAATTAGTCTTTATCTCAAGGACTAATTCAGAGTTGGGTGGTTGAAAAATTAAAGAAGGATTGTCAGTGTAAAGTATTGCTCATTAACCCTTAAGCCCCCATAGAGCCCCAAACCGCCACTTTTATATTGCATTGAAGCAGGTGCTCCCTTGTGTAATCTTTTTTATTACTCTTGTGTGTAGACTGAATTTTCCCTGGCAGTGGTTCTACATCACTGCTGGCTGCCTGTATAGGCAGCCAGCAGTGATGTAGAACCACTGCCAAGTCATCAATAACTATGTAAGCAGAAAAAGGCCATAAATACTTTAAAATTAATCTGAGGACTTAAGGGTTAATGTTATTTTCAAACTGAAACAGTAGATGGAATAAAATACATGTATATGTACATGTCTATAAGATTACATTGTTTTCTCTAGATGGAGTTGATGTACAGAAGTTAATCACTGCTAATCCTTTACACAATTATTGGCGAGATTATAGAACAATTGCTGATCCTTTCCTCTTGAAATGCCTCACTGGATTTAATTATTGCTTACCAAGTCAGCATAATATCAGACAGGTTTAATTCTTTTCTCTTAACTGGGACCTCGGCAATTCATGTAATCGTTGCTTGCAGTGTAGTGTACTATAGTGCCTCAGCCTGATTGTGCACGATCATACAAAAATGTCTACATATTGTGTAGCAATGTTTCAAAAATATGAGATTTGAATGCAAGAAGAAAATTATCATTCATCCCTTCACTCCTCCAACAACGATGGCATTCACTCCATTTCTAAACTGTACCTGAGCTATAGTGGTTCAAATCAACTTTCGATGGTGCAAATCGACAATGGTGCAAATTGACCTTTTCTCCAAAATTCCAACCTCTCATGAAATGTGCACAAATAGCACGTTGATATGCGCGATAATGTACGCATTATGGCCCAAGTAAAGCTATCAAATTTTGTACATATGGCCTGTGCACAAGCAATGCTTCAGCCAATGGACCTCCGGGTAACCCGGAAGTCCATTGGCAGAAACATTGCATGTGTTTGCTATGAGTAACCATTAAACCAAGAGAGCCTGTCGTGCTTTGGATGCCATTCGATATGGCAATTGCGCGCAATTCCAACGCACTATTCGTGACAGGACTTCTAGTTTTAACTGTACATGTTCATGTACATGTAAATACATTTACGTCAGGAACCCTAAATCTGGTTCATGTTCATGTACTCCCTTTGTAGAAAACATCATGCAATTCTGACATGATGTTATGTATTGGTTTAAAAACAAGACTTAATCCTTTTCCTAACGAACCGCCCATATCCTCCCACATAATTTGCAAATTGAGCAGTTGAAAAAAATTAATTTTTCAGAATATTTCAACAAAATCATATCATGTGATACCCTCACTGGAACGAACTCATTGAGCTCGTTCCAGTGAGGGGTCACATGATATGGTTTTGTTGAAATGTTTTTGAAAAATTAAAAAAAAATAGTAATTAAAATAATAAATTTTGATATTCTCTTCATCAGGTAAAGGGTTAAACACTCATTTTTGTTAGAGGATAACATACAGTCAGAATATGTTTGTATTTTCACACATTGCAGATTTTAATCATGTTACAGTGTCACAGGGCAGTATTTCACTATAAGGTCTTTTTACAACAGAAAATCCCTTAAAAATCTGTTATTTTAACTTGTTTCTCAAGGAAATCAACCTTTGTAATAAATTTTAGATTGTTTGCATGTAAATTATTCTTCTATAAACTCTCTTTTTTATTCATATCTTTTAATAGGTTGGTTTACACTGTACATGTATTCAACTGGTTTACTTTGTATTTAACTGATTTACACCATATTCTTCAACTCTTAACTGGTTTACACTGTATTCTTCAACTCTTAACTGGTTTACACTGTATTCTTCAACTCTTAACCTGCTGAGTATTTTCAGGATATTTTTCATTAAGTCTAGTCATCATCATGGCTGCTGCAAAGCAGCCATGACTAGATTTGATGAAAAATTCAGCTAAATTTGACGGAAGAAATCATGGTGCCAAAATTCATACAGGAGAAAAATTTGATTAAATGTACCCAAACTATTACTTGCACATATTTCAGTGGCAAGAGAAATCCTGTCGTGGGCAGGAATATCTGCCATCAGCATGTAAGGGGTTTATAAACTGTGGTATCATTTTCTCATCACTGTTTTCAGTACTTATTTATTCCTCAGATTTTTTCCTGTTTTAATTGAATTGTTTCATTGTATGGAAGATAGTGACCTATTTTATAATAAATACCTTTTGATCGCCACAAAATGAGCGCGCGGTGGCGTCGTAACTGGTTCTCGTCAGATCACTGAAGTTGAGCAATGTCGAGCGCGGTTAGTAGTTGGATGGGTGACCATTTCAGCGACTGATTCGCGCTCCTGCGTTGTGTCCTTGGGCAAGGCACTTCACCCATCTTGTCTACATGGGGGCATGATGACGCTGTGTACTAAGGCGTACTGCACGTCAATGGTGCGCATGTCTTCAACCAATCTAACCCTGCCTGTGCCATGGTGCAGAGTTCAGAGTTACGATGTTGGGGAGCTGACAGCTGTTTGTCGCTGCTCGGTGGTTGTACTCCGGCTTCCTCCACCCGTAAAACTGTCACCGACATGATATGACCCTGGCTGTTAATGTGTCGTTAAACCCTAATAAAAAAAAAAAAAAAAAAATCGCCACAATATTGCTCTAGATGCTGATGTGGAATTGAGCGTCAATAAATAAATGAATGTACATGCAATCTCATCCCGATATTTCTTGGGTCTTTTTTTTGCTATATACTAGTATGTAGTTACGAAGTATATTATTTGTGTGGCTCCACATTCTGGGTACTTGAGCCTCAAAACATTTCAGATGGCGATCCAGATGGTATAAAATGTTTCCCCTCCCCCCACCCCCACTGGTACAAACCCTGGTAGTATTGCTTTTCCCCCTAGTAAGTTTAAGAGATAGGAGATAGATAAACATGTACAATTGTCATACTGTCTTAAAATCAGTAGATAATAGTGAAAGAAATGTAATTTTTTCTCGGAATTTACTTGTATTATAAACTTTGTTGGGTGAAAACATTTAAAATTTGATATTCATTCTGAATTAACTAGAAGCTACTATCTGGACTTTAAAAAAATGAGGATACCAGAGCAAAAGCCAACATTTTCTTTGCTCATGTTTCATACTCAGTTAAATACAAATAATATTTTTGTTTATATAAATTTGTTTGTGTAGCGAAATAACGGCAGAAGAAGTGCGGAACGTGGTCTCGAAATTAAAAAATGGTAAAGCTGGAGGGACTGATGAAATTCCGAACGAATTCCTCAAAAATGGAAGGGAGGCACTTATTGAAGTCCTGACAAACCTTTTCAACCTGGCTCTGCGAAAGCAAGAGGTCCCCAGAGAGTGGAGGGAAAGTAAGGTGTCGTTCATACACAGAAAGGGGGATAAGGAAGTTCTAGATAACTATAGGGGGATATCAGTTAGTAGTAACATCGGAAAAGTATTCTGTAAGGTCATATACGGTAGACTAGAGGAAGTTATTGAAGAGAAAGGTTTTTTAGGAGAAATTCAAAATGGTTTCAGGAAAGGACGAAGAGTCCCTGATCACCTATTTACACTCACCCAACTGATAGAATCAACAAAGGCTGAAAAGAAAAAGGTGTTTCTGGCATTTCTAGATGTGAAAAAAGCGTACGACCGAGTGTGGAGGGAAGGTATGTGGCGAAAGCTCGAGGGCATCGGACTGGGGGGTGACTTTGTGGGAATCATGAAAGCACTGTATACAGATGTGCAAAGCCAACTCAGTCTAGGGAGTATCACTACAAAACGAGTCCCTATGGATATAGGCCTCAAGCAGGGGTGTATCTTTTCACCGATTTTGTTTGCATTGTATGTTAAAGATTTAGGGGACGAACTAATTCAGAGTGCGGAGGGGGTAAATGTTGGAGACATAAAGATACCAGGTTTATTCTTTGCGGACGACATGGTGTTAATGTCTAGAACTGAACAGGGGCTAGAGAAACTGCTGGAAATTGCTGGTAGATATGGGAACACTTGGCGGCTCGAACTAAATGAAAATAAAAGCAAGGTAATACCCGTTGGACGCAAGGTAGATATGACGAAGAGATGGAGAGTGGGGGAGTTTTCAATCCCCGAAGGGGAAAGCAAACAAATCACTGTAGGAGAAACGGGAGAGTATGAGTATCTAGGGGTAAGCATAAATATAACGGGAAGAGGGGTGTACAGAAATTACTCAGCCAAACTGATTCTGAAGGGGAAAAGAATTCTGAACCAACTAAAACTTTTAGGGAAAAATAGTTTCAATAAGGTCTTTGTGGGGAAAACACTGTGGGAGAGGGTGGGTTTACCAAGTATAACGTATGGCATGGACGTGATTCTATTAAACCAAACCGTTATTAAGAAGTTGGAAAGTACTCAGAATGATGCTGGCAGATGGATAACAGGGTCGAGTAATGCTGCAGCTTAGGAAGCAGTAAGGGGGGAGCTTGGGTGGATGAAAATCAAGGACAGGGTAGATTTGGGAAAACTGTGTTACTTTAACTACTTGAGAAACCTGCCTGACAACCGGTGGTGCAAATTGATGCTCGATACCATTTGGAATTCTAATACAGAAACAGGGTGGTCAAAACATGTGAGGGAACTAATGGACAGTTACTCTATAGAGGTCACAAACATAGAAGTAGGAATGAAAGAAGGCAAAAGGTTTGTCAAAGAGAGAGTCATGGAAGATTGCAATCGAAACTGGCGAGCAGGGGTTAGCGTGAAAAGATCACTGCAGGGGTTACAATATAAAGAAAAGCCAGCTTTTTGAGAAGTACCCAGATGGCACCTTTGGAGGGTCACTGCTGTTCAAACTGAGATCAAGATCACTGGAGCTTCGGGGAAAAATTGGGAGAGATGGGGAAAAGGGATGCCAAATGTGCCACTCTGGAGTAGTGGAGACCCTGGAACATTTTCTCTTGGAATGCCCACAGTATATACCTCATAGAATAAAATTTACTGGAAGAATAATGCAGAAGTGGGGTGAAGAAACAAAGGATAGATGGCTGAAGGGGGACACGAGGGAGAGGGTAGGAATGCTTATTGAAGAAATTGAAAAAGAGGAAGTGAGGGACATTATTAAGCAGTTTATATCTGAATGCTGGGAGGAGAGGAGGGGAAGAGGGGGTGGGGTGCAGGGGGAATGATGGCCTTCTCTTATGAGGACCGCGACAAATCAGCGGCTGGCCAAAGAGTTATTATTATTATTACATATTATTGAAGTGTTCCTGTGACCTGTGGGCGCTATTCAATGACTTGTAATAAAACAAATTTTGATGAACAAATTCAGACCACCAAAAATAATGTAGCCCTAGATACATTGTAACTAGATAAGAAATCCTTGTCCTTAAATTTTTTAATTTTTTTTTTCAAAATAAATGACATTTGTCCTTAAATTTTTAAATTTTTTTTTTCAAAATAAATGACATTTTTAAGAGACTCATGTCGTCATGAGAGACCAGCCTTTCTTTTTTTTTGCAGCAGACAGTGTACGTGTAAAGACTCACCTGTACAACTAAATACACAAAAGGTGCTATATTATTTTCTTGTGGTTATTTTTTAACTTATTTTGCCTGATTGGACTGAGAGGAGTGGTTCATGGAACTGCACCGGGGAAAGTTTAACTGTTCCCATCCCCCTCCAATTGAAATGGATTGGAAGCATTTGGATAGTGCTACCAATTAAAATCTGTCAAGATTCTCAGGAATAGGTTTTGATTATTGTAACTTCCTGCAGCAAAAATCTGTTTTCAGTTTTTAAATAATTTTGAATATGAGAATACCCTATTAGCCCTGCGTGTGTAACCAGTTCATTTTCAAAAGTTAAAAATCAAACCTCATACATGTGCATGTACAGTTGAAACTAGAAGTCATGTCACAACTAACTCAGAAAATGATTGTTAGTTAATCCGTTCTTGACTGCAGAAGAATGAAGTCGTCTGAAATACATGATTGTTTCTGCACCGGGTACTACCCGGTGCTTCATTAATTAAAATTTTGCTGATAATGATCTCTTTTTTACCTGGTAAAGGGATGCATGGACTTCACGGCCCATGTGTGGATTACGACCAATCCACGGCGACTATAGGGCTGCACGATATTCCAAACTGAATACCAGTATCGGTATTCAAAAACATACTGCTGTATACTGGTATATCGAAAACTGCTCAGAAAACATAGATACCACAATCTAGACTTGAGGCATCACAGTTGGAACGAATTAGCATGCCTTGATGATGCGGTTCGAAAAACATTTATCCAATGCAGATGAGACCAAAATTTATTATTTTAAAAATCAGTTTATCAGATTTTCCACCAAAACTTCTACAAAACAATATCATGCAACCCCTCATTGGAACGAGCTCAGCTTGTTCCAATGAGGGGGTCACATGATATTGTTTTGTTAAAATTTTTGAAAATTACCTTTTCATCTGGGGAATTTGTATATTTCGTGGGCAAATGCAGACGATTCCTTGGGTAAAGGGACAATATTATTCATTTGGGGCTACAGTTAAAAAACTCAAGTCATCTTGAAAATTAAATTGTGGGTAAATGAATAATGACAATAAACCGATATTTTTGTAATTACACCTGTATTCAGTCAATATTGGTTTGAATACCGGTATATATCGGTTTATCGATATACAGTTAAAACTAGAAGTCCTGTCATAAAATGCGCACAAATAGCACGTTTATATGCGCGTTAATGTGCGCATTATGGCCCAAGGAAAGCTATCAGATTCTGTACATATGGCCTGTACACACCCAATGTTTCAGCCAATGTACCTCCGGGTAACCCGGAGGTCCATTAGCAGAAATATTGCATGTGTTTGCTATGAGTAACCAGGAGACCCTGCCGTGCTTTGGATGCCATTCGATATGGCAATTGCGCGCATTCCAACACGCTATTAAGCCTACATAAGCGCACTATTCGTGACAGGCGCACTATTCGTGACAGGACTTCTAGTTTTAACTGTACATGTACAGTGCAGCCTTAGGCGACTGTACTGTATGTGGAGGGAGGATTACTAGTTAATCGCTGTGGGATAGATTTTTCATTTAGTAATTATTTTCAATTTTGAAGACAAAACACAAGAAGCACTTGCAAAACAGGGATTGAGTTGACTTTTAAAAATTTAATAGCTGTTTTCTAACTTGGATAAATTTGGATTAGCATTTCCTGTTATTTACATGTACATGATTTTTCATTTGAAATTGATTAGCAATAATTGAAAATTGCTTCGAAAACCACTATCTGAATCCAGTTAAATTGAACACTGCTTGCAAACTTCCATCACATGGACCACCAGGTAGCACCCGTTGGTCCATGTGATGAAAGTTTGTAAGTGTTTCTTGTGTTATGAACAATTATAAATACTTTTCGAGTTGAGAATATAATATGGCGCTGCGATTAAGTAGTAATCCACTGTCTTCATTCTGTCAGATTTTAATATCTATTTACATCATTACATATATACAACATTATACATATATCCCAGTAGAGGTTACGAATGTTGTTAATGATCTCTTTTTACTGGTATAGAATTGTTGGCCATGCTGTTTTTCTACAGGAAGTGAATTATGCTAACGTGCAGTTTGAATTTGATCAAGACAAAAAGTGCACTTACTTGGTGCGCTATTACTTCAAAATGGTGTACAATACATTGTTAAGACTTCTAGTTTCTATTTAACCCTTTACCCAATGAATCGGCCACAATCTGCCCAAGTAATTTACAAAATGAGCCATTGGGAAAACATTTCAAAACATTTAAAAAAAATATCATGTGACCACTCATTGGAATGAGCTCATTGAGCTTGTTCCATTGAGGTGTTACATGATATGTTTTTTAAAATTCTTTTGAAAAATCTGAAAATAAATAATATTTAACCCTTTACCCAACGAAACGGCCAAAACCGGCCAGCGCTATTCTCAAAAATCGGCAATTAATTTTCACTATTTTTTTCATTTTTTGTCTCAAAAACATAGGTTATGACCCCTCGTTGGAACGAGCTCGTCGAGCTCGTTCCAACGAGGGGTCATAACCTATGTTTTTGAGACAAAAAATGAAAAAAATTAGTTATTCAAGAATTTTTTTTTGCAAGTGTCGTCTGCTTTTCACGTTAGGTAAAGGGTTAAAATAATAAATTTTGATATCGTCGGCATTGGGTAAAGGGTTAACTTCCTTATCCCTTTACCTTACGAGTCAGCCGCATCTGCCCACGTTATTTTCAAATTGAGCAGTTAAAACATATCATTTTTCAGAAAAGTTGAATAAACCACATCAAGTAACTCCTCATTGGAACGAGCTCATCGAGCTCGTTCCAATGAGGAGTCACATAATGTGGTTTTCTTGAAATTTTTTGAAAAATTTGAAAAATAGTAATTCAAATAATAAATTTTGATATCATGTATACTGGGTAAAGGGTAAGAGCCCTTTCCACTTTTGGTGAGTTTCTTGTCTTACACATGTATCGGTAACAACAATTCTTTCTTTCAACTTCAAATAGAGCATAAGAAATTCTTATAGGAGTTGCGGGTAATGTAATTCAGTGTTTTTATCTATCTAGGATAATAAAAATTAATGCCATATAAACAACTTGAATTACATATTTTTCATTTAGTACTTATGATTGCACTAAAATTTAAAATGAATTTTTTTTTTAATTTCAATTACAAATATATGTCTCATTTGAAGTGCATACAAATTGAGACTGAATGATTTATTTGTCCCTCTCCAACCTTTCTCAAAAATAGTTGTTTAGGAGATATACATGAATGTTAGATAAACCTTTATTCTTAATATGTGATTGTCTTACAGTTGAAACTAGAAGTCATGTGACTGTATTGTGCATTACACTACTGCGCAAGCGATCGTTGCATGAATATCCTAGGTCCAAGGTGAGACAAAAGTATTAAACCCACCCGATATTACATGGACAATGAATGCAATAATTATATTGGACAAGTCATTTGGAGTAAAAGGGATTAACTCCAGAGAGCGTAATCTCGGCATTAATTGTGAAATAGATTGAACCAAATAAACTACTGCATGTTGATGTCACAGAATGTCAGAATGATAACCAGTCATCAATAATTTTCCGAATGAAATTTATGTACGTTTGTGTTGGAATGTTGCATTTGTCGAGATTATGCTCTCTGGAGTTAATGCCGAGATTACGCTTTCTGGAGTTAATCCATTTCACACTAAATGTCTTGTCCAATTTAATTATTGCATTCATTGTCTGCATAATATTGGGTGGGTTTAATACTTTTGTCTCACCTTGGACCTAGGATATTCATGTAACGGTCACTTGTGCAGTAGTGTAGGTCCAGAATTTATTTGGCTGTGCCCCCATCATACATCAGGCCGCAGCACATTTCCATTTCCATAAACTGTAACAACATGTTTCTAATTATGCTTACAGTACCGTAGTCCAAACATGTCCTGAAAGTCTGTAATATAATTGTTTGGTTTGGTACATCCTTTCAAGGACATACCAAACCAACAAATTATATTGCAGACTTTCAGACCATGTTTGGACTATTTTTACAGCTGAATAATAAGCACAAATTTAATATTTGTATTTGTACTACTTTCTGTTGAGGCATCTAATATGCCGGTCATAAAAAAGTTGGTTAACCGATTGATCATTTTGGTTAACCGATAGTCCGTTCGTGTTAATTTTTGTTTGTGTAACCTTCGCTTGAATTGTCAAGACCTGTTAATCATTTTAGAATTGGTTTAAATAAGATTTAGACATGACACAAGGCTTGAAATAAGCGGTGACACAAGGACAATGACTGACACCAAACTTATTTTGACCTACACTTTGAAATCCTGAGACATTTTGACCAACTCAAAATTCTGCTCAATTTTAGAATCTGAGTTTAAAAAACACCGATAATTTGGTATAAACTTAAATTCCATTGCAAATTAACAAATCATTTCCTCATTTAGTAGTCACCATACATGTATGTCAGTTTACAATGTGTAAAGCAATATGTGGAAAATGACCTGCTCCAAATAAAATGACCTGTACCAACTACATGTACTTGGGGCAGGACATTTTGACCTGCACTGGAAGAAAAAAATTATTTTGAGCCTCAAAGTGCGCAACACCAGAAAACGAAGAAATCTTGTAACTGTTTAGCTCAGTGAGGAGAACCAGTAATAATGATGAAGACCTTTCACATGTACATGTATGTGTAACAAGTTGCAGTAAACTTTGTGTACATGTATGTGTAACAAGTAGCCGTAAACTATGTGTACATGTATGTGTAACAAGTGGCTGTAAACTGTGTACATGTATGTGTTACAAGTGGCTGTAAACTTTGTATGCATGTATGTGTAACAAGTGGCCGTAAACTTTGTGTAATGTGTAACAAGTGACGGTGAACTTTGTGTACATGTATGTGTAACAAGTGGCTGTAAACTTTGTGTACATGTATGTGTAACAAGTGGCTGTACACTTTGTGTACATGTATGTGTAACAAGTGGCTATACACTTTGTTGTGTACATGTATGTGTAACAAGTGGCTGTAAACTTTGTGTACATGTATGTGTAACAAGTGGCTGTAAACTTTGTGTACATGTATGTGTAACAAGTGGCTGTAAACATTGTGTACATGTATGTCTAACAAGTGGCTGTAAACTTTGTGTACATGTATGTGTAACAAGTGGCTGTAAACTTTGAGCCTCTGTTTTTTTTTTGTTGTTGAAAAAACCTGGAAAAGTTCAAAATTATATGAAATGTCAAGAAGGCAAAAATACTGGTGCTCTTTCTCCTACTTTGTCACAACATGGAGGATCCATATTTTTCATTGTGCCCCAAATCAACTGATCTAAAGGCCTGCTATATCTCTTATATTGTAATACGGTATCTTCCCACACTGGACCAATTCTCTTTAGACCAATTCCTTTTAGACCAATTCCCAAAAGACCGAGTCCCCTTAGACCAACTACATACTGTTATTGATTAAGGGTTGATTAAGGATAATTAAGAAAACATTGAATTATTGATAAGCATTTTATTTGATAAAAAATAATAATAAAAAGAATCACAGCCTTTGAAAGTGTGTGATTACTATAACAATTGTTATGAAAAATCTGCCCAACATCTATAAAATATCAACAAGCCAGAAAATAAGCAGACTATCATCTGAAACATGAGGTCCCCAGAGGGTGAATATGGTGATGCTACCCTGCACAGCAGAGTAGCATCACTAAATTTACCATCTGTGAACCTCAACCAGAATCAAGGTCTCAAACATAAACAGAAAGAGGTACCCAGAGGATAAACTGGCCCATTGTATGGGATACAGGGCTCGAAATGTACACCTGTCCACCTGTCACTGACAGTCATAAATTTGGTGGAGACAAGTAAAGATAAATCATACCTGTCACTTTACCTAACAAATCAGCCAAAACCGCCTGCATAAAAAACTGAACATGCTATTTTTTTTTTTTATTTTTCTCTGCCAAACCATAGCTTATGACCCCTCATTGGAACAAGCACATTGAGCTCATTCCAATGAGGGGTCATAAGCTATGGTTTGGAAGAAAAATTTTTTTTCTTTCTTTTTTTTTTCCGTCTGCAACTAGTGTTAGATAATAATGGGTTAATATTCAGTGAATGATTTAATTCTGGAATCGAAACATCAACATTAGGGATACTGGTAACATAAAAGTTATTTACAGTTAAAACTAGAAGTCCTGTCACGAGGAGTGCGCTTATCTAGGCTTAATTGCGCGTTGGAATTGCGCGCAATTGCCATATCGAATGGCATCCAAAGCACGGCAGGTTCTCCTGGTTACTCATAGCAAACACATGCAATGTTTCTACCAATGGACCACCGGGTTACCCGGAGGTCCATTGGCTGAAACATTGCTTGTGCACAGGTCATTTGTACAAAATATGATAGCGTTAATTGGGTCATAACGCGCACATTAACGCACATATCAACATGCTATTTGTGCGCATTTCATGACAGGACTTCTAGTTTTAACTGTATTTATTTATTTATCGGTGTTTAACGTCCAGCCCAAGCATTGGTGACTGGGTCCTATTTTTACCAGTAAAGCAGAAATTGTTTACCATAGTAAACAAGCATTACCTCACTTCCTGGGGTTTCCACGGGGGTTTTGTTTATTGTTGAATGGTAATGTGTATAGCCCAACATACATATAGCATACATTTTAAAAACAATTTTTTCAAAGTACTGTACATGTATATACATGCTCATAAATTCACACGAAAGTCCAATGTTCAGGTGAAAATTTGAAGTGACAGGTTAAGAAAAAAATCCACCTGTCATGTGTGACAAGTAGAAATTTGGAAACATTTCAAGGCCTGATGGGATAGCATCAGGAAATTCACCATCTGGGGACCTCATTCTGCAAATGACAGTCTGCTTATTTTCAGGCTTCATTATCAATAAGTTAACATTAAATACATTTATAAATATTTATAAATATATCAAATTATTGATATAGAAATATGTTAAAAGTAGAGCACATCAGTTGGTCTAAGGGGAACTGGTCTTTTGGGAATTGGCCTCGTGGGAATTGGTCGCAAGGAAATTGGTCTAGTGGGAATGAATCTGTAATACTACTGACTATCACTAATCTAGCATCTTTATGCTTATGTTGCCATGTGTCATGAGGTAGACTTTGCCGACAAACAATGATCTTAAATTTGACCAATATGAAATAGAAAAAGGTTAAAAAATACAATAGACTGTTATATTTCATCAGGAAGTGGTCAGAAATTAAATTAACCCTTTACCCAACGAATCGCCCACATCCTTCCACGTAATATGCAAATTCAGCAGCTGAAAAAATATTATGTTTCGAAAAATTTCAACAACAGCATATCATGTGACCCCTCTTTGGAACGAGCTCATCGAGGTCACATGATATGGTTTTGTTGAAATTTTCTGAAAAAATTTAAAAAATAATATTTCAAATGATGAATATTGAAATTGCCTGCGTTGGGTAAAGGGTTAACAGTAATTCGTGTTGATAAAGAGATGATCTGTAGCAGTGAGATATATGTGTAGGTATTTAATGAATGCAATGCTTTACTTAATGTAATCAATAAAGTTATTGTTGCATATCAACAGGTTTTTAGAAAAGACTGGATGTTTTATTGGAAGCTATGATGATTTAAACCTGCCATTATCATATTAATTAACTTGAATCTGATCACTGCTGTGTACGATTACACTCAATGTAACACTTTACCCAACAATACACAATTTCAAAATTTCTTAATTAATTATTAGTTTAACTTGACAAAGTCAAGATACATGTAAGCTACAGTTAAAACTAGAAGTCCTGTCACGAATAGTGTGCTTATCTAGGCTTAATTGCGCATTGGAATTGCCATATCCAATGGCATCCAAAGCTCGTCTGGCTCTCTTGGTTACTCATAGCAAACACATGCAATGTTTCTGCCAATGGACCTCCAGGTTACCTGGAGGTCCATTGTCTAAAACATTGCTTGTGCACATGCCATACAGTTAAAAAAAAATAAAAGTCCTGTCCTGAAATGCGCACAAATAGCACGTCGATATGCGCATTAATCTATGTGATATAACCATAGTAAGGCTATCAAATTCTGTAATTATGGCCTGTGCACAAGCAATGTTTCAGCCAATGGACCCCCGGATAACCCGGAGGTCCATTGGCAGAAACATTGCCCGTGTTTGCTATGAGTAACCAGGGGAACCTGCCATGCTTTGGATGCCATTCGATATGGCAATTGCGTGCAATTCAAACGCGCAATTAAGCCTAGATAAGCGTTCAGTTCGTGACAGGACTTCTAGTTTTAACTGTATGTACAGAATTTGATAGCTTTACTTGGGCCATAACGTGTACATTAACGCGCATATCAACATGCTATTTGTGCGCATTTCATGACAGGACTTCTAGTTTCAACTGTATTGCCATCATGCGTGCGTAAGTCTGTGAGTCTGTTCACATTTTCCTTTAGCACAGGCTACATACACCCCATAGTTCTTGTCTGATCATCACAAAATATCATATTCAGGATTGAGGTCATGTCTAGATGAGAACGTCCTCTTTCGGTTGCGATTGGTCAACTATAATGGCTGTCCGAGCCCAAAATCCTTTAGCACAGTCTACAGATCGTATTGTAACCTAGTAGGATAACTCTGTATAATGTCTAGATGAGAATCTCCCCTTTTGGTCATGATCTGTCAACCGTGACAACTGCCCAAGCCGAAAACCAACTTACAGTTAAAACTAGAAGTCCTGTCACGAATAGTGCGCTTATCTAGGCTTAATTGCGTGTTGGAATTGCGCGCAATTGCCATACCGAATGGCATCCAAAGCACGGCAGGCTCTCTTGGTTACTCATAGCAAACACATGCAATGTTTCTGCCAATGGACCTCCGGGTTACCCGGAGGTCCATTGGCTGAAACATTGTTTGCTCACAGGCCATATGTACAAAATTTGATAGCTTTACTTGGGCCACAACGCGTACATTAACGCGCATATCAACGTGCTATTTGTGCGCATTTAATGACAGGACTTCTAGTTTTAACTGTATTTTAGCACAGTCTTCAGGTCGTATTTAATTTGGATGGATTTCTTTGTAATTTGGTAGGATGACTCCATATAATGTCTAGATGAGAACATCCCCTTTTGGTCGCGATATGTCAAGTTTGATGGCTACAGGGGTCTGAAGCCCGAAAACCTTTAGCACAGTCTACAGGTCATATTTATGAAGGGATTTCATTGTAACTTGGTAGGATGACTCCAGATAATGTCTAGATGCGAACATCCCCTTTTGGTCACGATCATAACTGTAATGGCTGTCCGAGCCCCAAACCCAAAAATCCTTTAGCACAGACTACACTTTATGAAGGGCTTTCATTGTAACTTTGTAGGATGACTCAGTACAATGTCTAGATGAGGACGTCCCCTTTTGGTCGCGTGTCGGACATCGACTCGAGAAACAATTGCCAATATTAGTCAGTGACTTTCTCTTACATGTCGATCTTGAGTGAAGATATCGTGGGCCTTGGTTATTCATGTAATGGTTGCTTGCGCAGTAGTGTACAAGTACATGCAATGAGGCCACATGTTTGGCTACATGCTTGGTATTATGAGATGTCTCAGAAGTCCAAGATGGGCTTAGATTTCATTTAAATTTGGGAAAATCCATTTGGGTTCTTATGAAAGTCAGGCTTGTCATTTTGAGGTGGGTGATCGCCCTGGGCTGCAGTAGCCCGCCTGAGTTCAAAATTCTGCAGACTGTAAACTTACGCCTAATCCAGATTTCTGCGGCCCATTAATTCAGTCGAAGGTACCTCCAACGACAATTTTTGCAGATTGAAGGAGGTAACAAAGTGCAATTTGTGAAGTTTGTAGTGTGTCATTGATGCAGTCACCCAGAGACAGTAACTTTCCAAATACGAGCAAGAGGTCTGCCAATTCCAACGTTGTAATTAGTTATTACATTGTACATCAGACTGTGACAACTCTCATGTCACGCGCGACTACGGGACTTATCATCCGAAAGCCAATTTGACGCCTGACAATTCGCCTGTTAGTGTCATGCGAAACCTGGTTTCTTGCATCCAAATTTTCAAGTTTGCATGAAGGGCCCTGCTGCAGGGTTCATACAGCTCTTGAAAAACCCTTGAAAATGAGTTTTTTCTTCAAAAACCCTGGAATTTGAAATTAGCCCTTAAGAAACCCTTGAACTCTCAGAAATCTCCTGAAAAACCCTTGAATACCAAGCTATTTCCTGGGCATTGTAAATATATGTGTACTAGCCTTTTACTTGTTTGTTGCGCTCATGTCGCTCAGTTAAAAAAAAACATAAAAAAGTATGGAACGTTTTACCAAGATTACTGTAATACAGATCACACTTTGGTACCAGTACTTCCTGACTTCCAAAGTCAGATCCATGTCACATGAATCTTAGATTTTTAGAGCTCATACAACAAGCAGAATAGTATATGTAGCCCTTGAAAAAAAAGAAGAAACCCTTGAAAAACCCTTGAACTTTGTGAGCAAATTTTTGTATGAACCCTGGTGAACCATTCATGTGTATTTGGCTTCTCATAACATTGACGAATGGAGCGTTTTTATGGAAGTTTGTACCCAATGATATTTGTCGAGGTTCCTTGACTATACAAGCCTGGAAACAAGTAGACTGTCATCAGCAGAATGATGATCCCAGAGGAGGAATTTGATGATGCTACCCTGCACAGCAGGGTAGCATCACCAAATTTACCCTCTGTGAACCTCCAACTGAATCAAGGTCTCAGGCCTAAGCAGAAAGAGGAATCCAGAGGATAAAATGGGGGATTCTAACCTACATGTACTGTATGGGATGTAGCATCACCAAATTTACCCTCTGGGAACCTCCATCTGCAAATGACAGATTGCTTATTTCCAGACTTGCTCTTTATATGTATGAGGAGAAATGTTTTGCTGGCATTTGCATATATTGCTATACATGCTTTTATCCTCATTTTGAAAACAGTTTGGAGTGTGGGGAGATACATGAAGTGCGTCAAGATCCGAACACTGATTAATCTGTTTAGGTCTGTACATCTTAGTACATACGTGTAAAGGTTTTGAAATATTGATCAACAACCAAGTGTTTCCCTTGGAGCTTCTTTTTAGTTTTTCATTGATCATTTTCAGTGAGAGTCTTCTGTATATTATTTCAAGTGATAAAACTGTGTTTAGTTGTTCATATAAGATCCTAAACACATTGTTTTTTTGATTGGGTGCTTCATTTTTGAGGTGCATTTTTGAGGTGCACCCCTAGTCTACGATGCTTGTGCACCTTTGATGCACTAGAGCCAGGCATTTTTTTTAGCTAATATTTGGTATACAACATTTCAGGAAGGGTCAGATTCAAGTTTCTTCAAATCGGATCCCTGGGTTAATATTTGGGCTCTCTATTGGAACCCAAATTTTCACTTTTTGCAATATGAGGAAATTTCTTTAAAAATGTTTTTCAGATCCACCAGTCAGGATCCTTTGATACTTGGTTTACAGTATCTCTAGGGAGTGGTGGGTGGTTTGGGGGGGGGGGGGGGGTGGAGAATATTCAAGTTTGTTCAAATCAAGTCTCTGGGGAGCCTAAATATCAACCCAGGGACTCAGTTTGAAGAAATTTGAATCTGACCTATAGAGATGTTGCATACCAAATATGAAAGGATTCTAACTGGTGAATCTGAAGATTTTTAAAGAAATTTCCTTATATTGCACTAACTTAAATTTGGGCTACCATAGGGAGCCCAAATATTAACCCAGGGATCTGAATTGAACAGATTTGAATCTGATCCTCCTAGAGATGTATACTAAATATGAAAGGATTCTGCCCGGTGGATCTTGAGAAGATTTTTAAAGAAACCTATACTGCACCAAGTTAAAATTTAATCTTCAATAAAGAGCCCAAATATTAACCCTAGGATCTAATTTAACCAAATCTAGATCTGACCCACCCAGAAATTTTGTATACAAATATGTAAGCATTCTGACTGTTGAATCTGAAGAAGATTAAGAGTTTAACCCTTTACCCAATGCAGACGATATCAAAATTTATTATTTTAAATATCATTTTTTCAAATTTTTCAAAACATTTCAACAAAACCATATCATGTGGCCCCTCGTTGGAACGAGCTCGATGAGCTCGTTCCAATGAGGGGTCACATGATATGGTTTTTGAAAAATAATATTTTTTCAATTACTGAATTTGCATATTACAGTTAAAACTAGAAGTCCTGTCATGAAATGCGCACAAATTGCACGTTGATATGCGCGTTAATGTACGCGTTATGACCGAAGTAAAGCTATCAAATTCTGTACATATGGCCTGTGTACAAGCAATGTTTCAGCCAATGGACCTCCGGGTAACCCGGAGGTCCATTGGCAGAAACATTGCTTGTGTTTGCTATGAGTAACCAGGAGAACCTGCCGTGCTGTGGATGCCATTCGATATGGCAATTGTGCGCAATTCCAATGCGCAATTAAGCCTAGAAAAGCGCACTATTCGTGACAGGACTTCTAGTTTTAACTGTACGTGGGCAGATGAGGGCGATTCGTTGGATAAAGGGTTAACTTAGTGCAATACAGTGGAGCCCACTTAAATGGATATCTCTTAATTGTATATCCCTGTTAATTGAATATAATTTTCAAACACAAAACCATTTACCATACCTTCAGTACAAATTTGATCTGTTAATTGCATATGGGTTGTAGAGTAAACTCCTGTTAATTGTATATAAAGTTTTGTAATATGTCGAAAAAATTACTGTGACGCGCACCAAATTCCCCTTATTTATCAACATTTTTGGCCTCACTACATGGAATACAGGCATTTATTCTATTATATCTTGTTTGACAGAGCTCTATGAGCTCTGTCAAACAAGATATAATAGAATAAATGCTCAGTTTACCTCCAGAACACAGGAAACTGACCAAATCCCTGTTAATTGTATATTCCTGTTAATTGAATAATTTTCACTGGCAAAATGGATATTTAATTAAGAGGATTCCACTGTATAAGAAATAAAGAAGTTTCTTTAAAAATCTTCAGATTCACCAGTTAGAATACTTTCATATTTGGTATACAATATCTCAGGGATATTTTTTAGCTCACCGAAGGGCCCTCATGTTGCTGAGAAAAATCCATGTAAAAGGATCTTGTCATAAAAACTTTTTGATCAGTCAATCAAGAAAGACACAGACAATTAGTTAGAATTCACTAGAATAAATATTTTGAACAACATTACCTTATGCATTTTAAATCTGGATTTACATGTATATTGATTTGTTGTCAGAACATGCAATCTGTTTAATAGGAAATTATATTTATCATGTTTGCATGCAATCTATAAATCCCACATGATATCAAATGTCTCATGCTGCACTGAATATGTTTATATTTTGTTTATTATTCAGAGAGAGAGAGTGATGTTACCAGGGCTCAAAATAAGTTGTTTCACATCGCTGTTTTGCAATGCAAAACATGCTAAATGCTACACAATTTTCAATCATGTATAGCATTTTGCGATACAATATATTCAACTGCAGCAAAATGTAAAAATGAAAATTTGCAACAAAACTTTGCGAGCTTGTTCACTGATGCTTTACTCCTGATATGAGATTAAGTCTCCGTCTCGCATTAACTTCATACATAACGTGAATTTTATTGGTTTAAATTCATCCTGCATTGTTTCTGCATTTTGCATAAAATACCCAGTCAAAATAACTTTAAGCCCATCAAATTAAGAGATGTTACGCATTTGGAAATATCTAAGTCCATGCAATTGTTAAAGGCAGTTCAATTGAAAAACATAGCTACTGCTTCATGTGTTGCAGCTAGTGCTCAAACGACTAGTGAATTCCAAAGTCGACTAGTCAATACCCAAAAGTCAAGTCGACTTCGACTAGTCATTGGTGATAACTTGTCTTCTTATAACAGTGTTGGTGTTCCGGTAGAATGCTGAAGGTCCAAATTTGGCTTCACTTGGGCATTCATATACAGCAACTTACTGGAACATTATTCTGTTAATGTGCTTCTAATTATGCTAAGAGTGAAATTATATAGTCTTATTTATTTTGCCTTGTTGCGATTTATGGAAGAGTGCCTATAGGCACTCTCCCATAAATTGCAACAAGGCAAATTAATAACATATCCTGATAGCCCAAAATAATTCAGCTCTCTCCTAGTACCAGTTAAAACAACTACTGTCACTACTATTACAGTTAAAACTAGAAGTCCTGTCACCAATAGTGCGCTTATCTAGGCTTAATTGCGCGTTGGAATTGTGCACAATTGCCATATCGAATGGCATCCACAGCACGGCAGGTTCTCCTGGTTACTCATAGCAAACACAAGCAATGTTTCTGCCAATGGACCTCCGGGTTACCTGGAGGTCCATTGGCTGAAACATTGCTTGTGCACAGGCAATATGTACAGAATTTGATAGCTTCACTTGGGCCATAACGCGTTCATTAACGCGCACATCAGCGTGCTATTTGTGCGCATTTCATGACAGGACTTCTGGTTTTAACTGTAGATGGCAATAGATGTATACATTGATTGCCCAATATTGCTGTTCAAACTGTCTGACAGTGGTACAGAAGGGATACTATTTACCAAAAGGCTTTAACTCCTCCGACTAGTCGACTGCACAATTGAGAGTCGACTACTGGGTTGCCCAGAGTCGACATCGAGTAGTCGACTAATCGTTTGAGTACTAGTTGCAGCTCATTTGAAAAAACACAGAAATGGATGGACATTATTCTATCTGCTCAGAAGAGTTTAATACAAAACAGTACGGCATAACTCTAGTGTCCCACGGTATCTCCCCCCCCCCCCCCCCCTGTGTATCTTCACCCCCGGGGAAGATACACTAGTGCATCTTCCGCCCTGCAGGGGAAGATACACTAGTGTATCTTCCCCCACCCTGGGTATCTTCCCACCCCTCCAATATTTTTTTAACATTGATACAGTTAAAACTAGAAGTCCTGTCACGAATAATACACTTTTCTAGGCTTAATTGCGCGGTGGAATTGAGCGCAATTGCCGTATCAAATGGCATCCACAGCGCAGCAGGTTCTCCTGGTTACTCATAGCAAACACAAGCAATGTTTCTGCCAATGGACCCGGAGGTCCATTGGCTGAAACATTGCTTGTACACAGGCAATATGTACAGAATTTGATAGCTTTACTTGGGTCATAACGCGTACATTAAAGCGCATATCAACGTGCTATTTGTGTGCTTTTCATGACAAGACTTCTAGTTTTAACTGTAACATCAGGCATGACTATTGATGGTGTTTATTATTTTTTCTGACATTCCAGGTTTGACAGGTTTTTTGATGAAAAAAATTCACTCAGACAAAAAATATTTTTCAATTCAGATCTTTATTGGCAGTAGACAAGCAAAAAATATGTACATATTTGGAAATTATAATAACATTCCATACCTTACAGTGGAAGGTTGATAATTACAGAACAGTTCACTCATCATTGTTATTTAGAAATTACAGTCAAGACTAGAACCTGTCATGAAATGCGCACAAATAGCACGTTGATCTGCGCGTTAATCCACGCGTTATGACCATAGTAAGGCTATCCAATTCTGTACATATGGCCTGTGCACAAGCAATGTTTCAGCCAATGGACCTCCGGGTAACCCGGAGGTCCATTGGCAGAAACGTTGCCTGTGTTTGCTATGAGTAAACAGGAGAACCTGCCGTGCTTTGGATGTCATTCGATATGGCAATTGCACGCAATTCCTACGCGCAATTAAGCCAAGATAAGCGCACTGTTCGTGACAGGACTTCTAGTTTTAACTGTATAATAACATTCCACGCCTTTCAGAGAAAGGTCCATAATATCTGAACAAGGTCTATCAAAATGAACATCATAGGGAGCACTTTATGGAAGGCTAAGGGGGGGGGGGGGGGGAGGAACAGGGATACACAGGTCTGTGTATTTCCCCCCCCCCCCCCACTTCCCCACATATTCACTCATCATTGTTATTTAGAAATTATAATAGCACCACTCCACTTGACTTTCCCTTGTATAATAATGCTTTATAACTTAAATATTTTGTTGTTTTTTTTACTCACAGGTGGGGGGAAGATATCCAGGGGGGGGGGGGGAAGATACACTAGTGTATCTTCCCCCTGGGGTGGGGGAAGATACACAGGGGAGAAGATACCCTGTTACACCGGCTTGCACCCGGTGCTTCATGAATTAAATTTTCAATAATTATTCCTTCAATGAGTGTTTGCAATATAATATTATTGTGTTCGTGGAAATACTGCCCACCCGTGGAAAATGATCCATTCACAGCTTCTATACTGTAGTTATCACCTTTACATGTACAATTAAAACTAGAAGTCCTGTCATGAAATGCGCACAAATAGCACGTTGATATGCGCGTTAACTGGTTGAGTGCTAGAAGCCACTATCAGGGCTTTCAAGAAATGAGGGTACCAGAGCAAAAGCCAATATTTTCCTGCTCAGGTTTCACATTCAGTGAAATGTAAATAATATTTTGTTTTCATAAATTTGTTTTATTATAATTTATTGGAGAGTACCTGTAGGCACTCTCCAATAATTTGTAATAAAACAAATATTGAATAGCAAATTAGGACCACAAAAAATAATCTAGCCCTCAACCAGTTAATGTATGCGTTATGGCCCAAGTAAAGCTATCAAATTCTGTACATATGGCCTGTGTACAAGCAATGTTTCAGCCAATGGACCTCCGGGTAACCTGGAGGTCCATTGGCAGAAATATTGCATGTGTTTGCTATGAATAACCAAGAGAGCCTGCCGTGCTTTGGATGCTATTCGATATGGCAATTGTGCGCAATTCCAACTCACAATTAAGCCTAGATAAGCGCACTATTCGTGACAGGACTTCTAGTTTTAACTGTACGTCTAGTAAGGGTACAAGCAGGTTCTTTGATATGTTTTTCGTATCCTCTGAGATGGTCTGCGCTTTAAAGGATCTTTGAATTTACAACAAAATCCTTAGCGCATGTTGCTCCCCACCCTGAAAAACCTTTTTATCCCACCCCACCATACATGTACTTGTTAGGCAACTGAGATTTGTATATGTGTAGGTGTGGGTTCTTCAGAGTTTTACAAAGTCATTTATAAGATTTTGACTCTAAGTGTATAAAACGATTGCATTGTAGGAAGTAACTTAACCCTTTAGCCAATGCAGATGATATCAAAATTTATTTTAAATATCATTTTTTCAAATTTTTTGAAAAGTAATATTTTTTCAACAGCTGAATTTGCATATTATGCGGGCTGATCCGGCCGATTCGTTGGGTAAAGGCTTAATACTGTACAGCAGAATGGTCACTTTCCATGCGTGGGTAATATTTCCATGGACACAATAATATTAGATTCCAAACACGAATTATAGGAATAATCATCAAAAAGTTCGGGGGCGCGGTGGCGTTGCGGTAACCAGTTCTCGTCAGATCACTGAAGTTAAGCAACGTCGAGCGCGCTTAGTAGTTGGATGGGTGACCATTTCAGCGACTGATTCATGCTCCCGTGTTGTGTCCTTGGGCAAGGCACTTAACCCCGATTGCCTACATGGGGCACGATGACGCTGTGTACTAAGGCATACTGCACGTCGAAGGTGCGCATGTCTTCAACCAATCTAACCATGCCTGTGCCGCGGTGCAGAGTTCAGAGTTACGATGTTGGAGAGCTGACAGCTGCTTGTCGTTGCTCGGTGGTTTTCTCCGGGTACTCCAGTTTCCTCCACCCGTAAAACTGTCACCGACATGATATGGCCCTGTCTGTTAATGTGTCGTTAAACCCTAATAAAAAAAACAAAAAAAAAAAAATCAAAAAGTTCAATTAATGAAGCAGCGGGTACAACCTGGTGCTTCATAAATTGAAATTTTGCTGATGTTGTTTTTTTTTTGTTACCTGGTAAATGCATACACATACGTGGACATCATTGCCCCACATGGATTGTGACCAGTCCACAGCAACTGTATTGCAGCTGACTCACACAAATTGGCACATGTTGGTCCCAACCCTTAAACCCTTCTTATCCCACCTCACCATACTTGTATGGCAACTGAGATTTGTGGACGTTTAGGTGTGGATACTTTAGAGTTTTACAAAATGATTGATAAGATTTTTGACTCTTTAGAAATGTATAAAAAGATTATATTGTAGGAGATTGTAAGTATCTTAATAGCTGACTCTGAAAATTGGCACATGTTGCTTCCAACTCGTATTAAACCCTTCTAATCCCATCTCACCATACTTCTTAAGCAATTGAGATTTGTGTATGTATAGGTGTGGATTCTTTAGAGTTTTACAAAGTGATTGATAAGTTTTTTGACTCTAAATGTACAAAAAGATTACATTGTACGAGATTCTAAGTGTCTCAACAATAGGCCACACTCACAATGCAAAGAAACCAATCCTTGTTTCCATGACAGGGTGTACAATGTAATATTAACTGTACATACTTTGTGATAAAATGACTATTTGTAACTGAACTATGTGATTAGATTCCATTGTACAGTAAGATTAGCTTCCTGCCAACTACAGTTAGCTCAGTATAAAGGAATTATTTCAATCAGTCCAACAATTATGTTACTCTGTTTGTTTTGGCAAACATTTAATGAGCCGAGGTCTTTGGTTTACCCTCAGATAAATATTGCAGATAATAGTCAGGGTACATGTATTTAGAAAGATAATTTTATGTCCTTGCTTTGAATTTCCTTATTCTCTTCTTACTGTGAATTAACCCTTTACCCAACACAGATAATATCAAAAGGTATTATTTCAATCACTATATTTTTTTCAGTGCCTTTTCACTGCGGTAAATAGGGTCTGTTTTACTTGTAAAATAGGACCCAGTCACCAATGCTTGGGAGGTGCAAACCCTCTCTAAAATGGGCAACATGGTTTATTGATGCTCTCCCCTGGTGTTGAGTTGATACTCATGTTGTGGTCATGATTAGCCATTGTGCAAAAATATGTGACTTTAAACACCAATAAATACAGTTAAAACTAGAAGTCCTGTCATGAAATGCGCACAAATAGCATGTCAATCTGTGCATTAATCTACGCGTTATGACCATAGTAAGACTATCAAATTTTGTACATGTGGCCCCTGCACAAGCAATGTTTCAGCCAATCGACCTGCGGGTATCCCAGAGGCCCATTCGCAGAAACATTGCCTGTGTTTGCTACATGTATGAGTAACCAGGAGAACCTTCCAGGCTTTGGATGCCATTCGATATGGCAATTATGCGCAATTCCTACACACAATTAAGCCTAGATAAGCACACAGTGCACGACAGAAATTCTAGTTTTAACTGTAAATACTGTAATTAATGTTTTTTTAGCTCAACTTCGGCAAAGCCAAATTTCAGCTTATGCCATGGCCAGTTGTCCGTCGTCCATCTGGCCATCTGTCCGTTTGGCCATCTGTCCGTCCGTCTGGTCGTCAACAATTCAATACGGCTCGGGCTAGAGGCCGTATTTATGAACCGATCTTTACAAAACTTCTTGGGTACCTTTGTTATGACCGTGGGACGAGAACGAGTGTTTTTGGGTCTGGTCCGAAATTCAAGATGGCTGCCAGCCGCCATTTTGTACCGACGATGCAGAAATCTGTTTTTTGCACAGAACTTCCATATGAAAGCGCTGATTTGAATAATTTTTTGTATGAATGTTTAGTACCATGGGATACATCACATATAATACAGGTTTTTTTCTCATATGTAAATTATGTAAATTAGACTAACTTTGATGTATTTAGTATCACTTTCAGCACTGTCAGTGCAAATGCCAATATGGCTCGGGCTAGAGGCCGCATTTATGAACCGATCTTTACAAAACTTCTTGGGTACCTTTGGTATCACCGTGGGACGAGAACGAGTGTTTTGGGGTGCGGTCCGAAGTTCAAGATGGCCGCTAGCAGCCATTTTGTTCAAAATTAGGGGCAATCAGATTTTTGCGCAGAACTTCCGCATGAAAGCTCTGATTTGAATAATTTTTTGTGTGACTGTTTAGTACCATGGGATACATCACATATAATACTGGGTTTTTTCTTGTGCAGAAATTATGCAAATTAGATGAACTTTGATTTTTTCAGTGCTACTTACACACACAGTAAGTACACATGTCAATACGGCTCGGGCTAGAGGCTGTATTTATCAACCGATCTTCACAAAACTTCTTGGGTACTTCTGCTATCACCTTGGGACAGAGAACGAGTGTTTCTGAGTGCGGTCCGAAATTCAATATGGCTGCCAGTGGCCATTTCGTACCGAAATTAGGCCTAATCAGTTTTTTGTACACAACTTCTATACGGCTCAGGCTAGAGGCTGTATTTATGAACCGATCTTTACGAAACGTCTTGGGTACCTTTGTTACCACCGTGGGATGAGAACGGGTGTTTTTGGGTGTGGTCCAAAATTCAACATGGCCACCAGCAGCCATTTTGTACCAAAATTAGTGCAATCAGTCTTTTGTACAGAACTTCTGTATGAAAGTTCTGATTTGAATAAATGTTTTTGTATGAATGTTCAGTAAAATGGAATACATCACATACAGTACAGGTTTTTTTCTTGTGCAGAAATTATGCAAATTAGATGAATTTTGATTTATTTAGTGCTATTTATACACTGTAAGTGCACATGTCAATACTGCTCGGGCTAGAGGCTGTATTTATCAACCGATCTTCACGAAACTTCTTGGGTACCTTTGTTATCACCTTGGGACAAGAACGAGTGTTTCTGAGTGCGGTCCAAAATTCAAGATGGCTGCCAGTGGCCATTTTGTACCGAAATTAGGTCCAATCAGTTTTTTGTCACAACTTCTATACAGCTCGTATTTATGAACTGATCTTCACGAAACTTCTTGGGTACCTTTGTTTTCACCTCGGTACAGGAATGAGTGTGTTTTGGGGTGCCTTAGTTATCACTGTGCTATTAGAACAAATATTTTGGGGTTCAGTCAGACCCACTCTGGGACTCAAAGATTTCTTTTCTAGTTTAGCATCTGACTGTCACCCACCTTTGCAATACTTTACCTATACATTTGTTACAGGCTACGGTCAGTATTTATGTACAGGCCGGTACAATACTTTATATGTACCTTTGTTATCAGGTCATTACCTAGATGTTTGTCATTGCTGTGTCACATACTATACATGTACATGTCTTGACAAGTTGAGCTACAGTGTCATTGACACTTTCATTTAAATTTAAAAAACAAAATCAACAAAACCATACAGTTAAAACTAGAAGTCCTGTCATGATATGCGCACAAATAGCACGTTGATATGCGCGTTAATGTGCGCGTTATGGCCCAAGTAAAGCTATCAAATTCTGTACATATGTCCTGTGCACAAGCAATGTTTCAGCCAATGGACCTCCGGGTAACCCGGAGGTCCATTGGCAGAAACTGCAAACATTGCATGTGTTTGCTATGAGTAACCAGGAGAACCTGCCGTGCTTTGGGTGCCATTCGATATGGCAATTGCGCGCAATTCCAACGTGCAATTAAGCCTACATAAGCACACTATTCGTGACAGGACTTTTAGTTTTAACTGTATCATGTGACCCCTCATTGGAACAAGCTCGATGAGCTCGTTCCAATGAGGGAGTCACATGATATGGTTTTGTTGAAAATTTAAAAATTTTTTTTTTTTTTTCAACTGCTCAGTTTGCAAATTACACGGTCAGATGCAGGCGATTCGTTGGGTAAAGGGTTAAGCCAGAAACTGAGGATCTCTGATATGACAATTGCGCGCAATTCCAACGCGCAATTAAGCCTACATAAGCACACTATTCGTGACAGGACTTCTAGTTTTAACTGTATCATGTGACCCCTCATTGGAACAAGCTCGATGAGCTCGTTCCAATGAGGGAGTCACATGATATGGTTTTGTTGAAAATTAAAAAAATTTTTTTTTTTTTTCAATTGCTCAGTTTGCAAATTACACGGTCAGATGCAGGCGATTCGTTGGGTAAAGGGTTAAGCCAGAAACTGAGGATCTCTGGTGGTAAGATTTTAATATGCAGTTTGTGAACCAAGTTCATTAAATGAATGTGATCTGACCTACAGTTAAAACTAAAAGTCCTGTCCTGAAATGCGCACATATAGCACGTTGATTTGCACGTTAATCTACGTGTTATAACAATGGTAAGGCTATCAAATTCTGCACATACGGCTTATGCACAAGCAAAGTTTCAGCCAATGGACCTCCGGGTAACCCGGAGGTCCATTGGCAGGAACATTGCTTGTGTTTGCTATGGGTAACTAAGAGAACCTGCCATGCTTTGGCTGCCATTCGATATGGCAATTGCGCGCAATTTTTACGTGCAATTAAGCCTAGAATAGCACACAGTTCATGACAGGACTTCTAGTTTTAACTGTATATTGAGGCTCAGGTCTATTTCAGTCAATGAGGTTCAAAAATTTAAAATCAAGTTGAAACAGATAAGATGGAGAAATTTATGTAAACTGAGCAGTTGAAAAAAAGATCATTTCAACAAAAAACATATGTTAAAGTACAGCCACTATGGAATGGTAAAAATCCATGCCTGGGCACTGTTACCGACAGTCACTGTTGCCGATGGGCACTTTTCCCAATTATTTATCTCTAGTTTTCGGCTACATGTAATATTCAATGTAAGAAGCACAGGGTTGTACCCGGTGCTTCATTTATTGAAAATTTGAGGACGATTCTATTGTTTTATATCGGATATTCACTGTTAACGCATGCCCAGAAATATTGCTCATGCATGGATGTTGACCTTTCCACGATGACCCTACTGAAAATGTAACTCAGAAAATGTAATGTCACAAGCATTCAAAAATACAAGAAACTCAGAAAATGTAATGTCACAAGCATTCAAAAATACAAGAAACTCAGAAGATGTAATGTCACAAGCATTCAAAAATACAAGAAACTCAGATGTAATGTCACAAGCATTCAAAAATACAAGAAACTCAGAAAATGTAATGTTACAAGCATTCAAAAATACAAGAAACTCAGAAAATGTAATGTCACAAGCACCCAAAAATACAAGAAACTCAGAAAATGTAATGTCACAAGCATTCAAAAATACAAGAAACTCAGAAAATGTAATGTCACAAGCATTCAAAAATACAAGAAACTCAGAAAATGTAATGTCACAAGCATTCAAAAATACAAGAAACTCAGAAAATGTAATGTCACAAGCATTCAAAAATACAAGAAACTCAGAAAATGTAATGTCACAAGCATTCAAAAATACAAGAAACTCAGAAGATCTAATGTCACAACTATTCAAAAATACACGAAACACAGAAAATGTAATGTCACAAGCATTCAAAAATACAAGAAACTCAGAAGATCTGATGTCACAACTATTCAAAAATACACGAAACTCAGAAAATGTAATGTCACAAGCATTCAAAAATACACGAAACTCAGAAAATGTAATGTCACAAGCATTCAAAAATACAAGAAACTCAGAAGATCTAATGTCACAACTATTCAAAAATACACGAAACTCAGAAAATGTAATGTCACAAGCATTCAAAAATACAAGAAACTCAGAAGATCTAATGTCACAACTATTCAAAAATACACGAAACTCAGAAAATGTAATGTCACAAGCATTCAAAAATACACAAAACTCAGAAAATGTAATGTCACAAGCATTCAAAAATACAAGAAACTCAGAAGATCTAATGTCACAACTATTCAAAAATACACGAAACTCAGAAAATGTAATGTCACAAGCATTCAAAAATACAAGAAACTCAGAAGATCTAATGTCACAACTATTCAAAAATACACGAAACTCAGAAAATGTAATGTCACAAGCATTCAAAAATTCAAGAAACTCAGAAAATGTAATGTCACAAACAGGAAATTCACATCATAAAATTGCTTGTTACACAGAATTTACGTTTTTGATCCTTTGTTTGTGACATTGCATTTCCTGTGCAGGGACCGACCTGGACATGCGCCAGTGCGTACTTGGTTCTGAAACTTCAGGACCTGGCTCTTAAATCTCAGAAATAGGCTTCTCAGTTGGCGCGTAACTTCTCAGATCATATTTTGATATTCTTTCGATGGATAATCGAGAGAGACACTCTTACATGTATTATATATATGATTATCATTTATCATTGTTGTAGAGTGCTTAAGTTAATACTTCAAGTCTTAATTACCAAGCATTAATCTTCACTGTGGTTTCTGATCAAGTCTTGGCTGCCTAAATAGGCAGCCAAGACTTGATCAGAAACCACAGCGAAAATTAATGTTTGCAATAGTGTACTAAATGAAAATGATGAGAGCTTTTACATTCTTGCAGTGTGTGTTACAAACAGCAGTGTGACTCCGTAAATTGAAATCTGGCGCATGAATTGAAAAAATAGTCTCCGAGGCTGGAGTGTATTTTAAATAGTCCTGATCGGTCCCTGCTGTGTATTTTTATCTCTTGCTTGTGACATTGCATTTCCTGTGTTTTGATCCCTACACAACAGCTATTTTCCAGTTCTGTTTTCTTTTTGTTAATGTTTATTTTGCCTTAAACTTTTCTTCCTTGGGGGCTTTTTCCTTTTCACAGCAACTTCAGACAGCAGCAGTAATTTTTTTTTGTATTGTGTTATAATGTATACAACAGCACATTGGAGATCTATATTCATATTTACGTGTCACATTTTAATATAAAGAACATGTTATATTTTGGATCTATAGATCTGATACTATCACTTAGTACATTTTTTCTTAACTGTTAGCTTTTATCTATCTTTACTTTGTATAAAACAGCTACAGGCAAGTCCAATCTATCAATATATTCGTGTCCTTTGTCTTTATCATATTAAAGTCTATGGATCAGAACCTAAGACGTGGGTGCTTCAAAAGAAAAGTGTGCAAAAAATAAAGAATGTCAAAAGATTGATCTTTAACTCCTAGCACACTGGTAAAACATGTATTTCAATTTTTTTTGTTACTGACTCCATATTACCCATGCAGAAAAAAAAATTAAATTATATCTTATTTGACCGAGCTCAGTGAGCTCGGTCAAACAAGATATAATTTTTGAACTTCTCAGTTGCATTTTGGGAAAATAATAATGCTGACAAATTTGATATTTTGACATTGGAGCACAGAGAGTTAACTCCTTGTTTGTTGTTGGTTGGTACTGAAATGTTTAACCAGATAATCGGTTTGAAACCAGTTAGCTACCGAACTGATTAGAAAACTGCCAACCAGTTATCTGAAAATATCGATAGTGATTGTCATTCCATGTTTAAAACGTAGTAAATCTTCCGCTTCTCCTTTGTGAAAGATTACACATCGAAGCCGCGTTGTGTATATTCAGAAATAATTGAATTTGGCGTTCAAGACTTCGTTAATAATCGTCAGTTTTCGTGAGTAAAGAGTAATCCCAGAAAGTATTCCGTAGTGTGTATACAAATGAACGTTGTCTAGTACTCACATTACGGAATAGTTTGAGATACACCCTACGGAATAGTTTGAGAATACTGCTTTCCAATTCCTATAGTTTTGATCCCATATTCGGTGAAATAATGGCCATGGATAACCAGATATTATCTGGTTATAGCTCTCAGTTATTCGGTTACGAAAATGAGCCAACCATTTCAGCCCTATTGCTGGTTGATATTCCTGCCCAGGACAGGAAATCTCTTACCACTAAAGTAACTAATCAAATTTTCTCCTGCAAATTGTATCGGTTTATTGACCAGTTATTGGTCGAGTTGTGTTAACAACTGAGACCTATTGTTTGGTGATGGTTAGTGTACGTCTACGGGCAGGTGGGCGTCTGGGCATCATCACACTGTTAGCGCAATAACTTGAACAAACGTTCTCTAATTTGACTAATATCTGCCATACAGGTCTTAGAGCTGCAATAATATCTCTAACAAGTTTGAAAACTGGCCTGTCATGGGCCTTAATTAATTTCGTCAATTTTTATGAATTTTGAACTCGTAAACACAACAACTTAAACTTTCTCCAGTTTGACTAATATTTGCCATACAAGTCTTTTGTTAATAATATCTCAGGCAAGCTCAAAAACTGTCCCAGTCTGAATTTCTACAAATTTTGAGCGAAGCACGATCCCATTTCTGGTGACTCTGGTCCCATTTTTGATATGTAAGTCTATCTTATTGATGTCTGGTTCCATTTTTTATATGTAAGTCTACAGTTAAAACTAGAAGTCCTGTCACGAAATGCGCACAAATAGCACGTTGATTTGCACGTTATGGCTCAAGTAAAGCTATCAAATTCTGTACATATGGCCTGTGCACAAGCAATGTTTCAGCCAATGGACCTCCTGGTAACCCGGAGGTCCATTGGCAGAAACTTTCCATGTGTTTGCTATGAGTAACCAGAAGAACCTGCCGTGCTTTGGATGCCATTCGATATGGCAGTTGTGCGCAATTCCAATTGCGCTCTATTCGTGACAGGACTTCTAGTTTTAACTGTATCTTATTGATGTCTGGTCCCATTGTTGATATGTAAGTTTATCTTATTGATGTCTGGTCCCATTGTCAACACAGGTGCTATTCAGAGTATTTTTTTCCAGAGTTATTGCCCTTTATGGAGTTGAAATTTGATTCATTTTTATCCTTCACAACTTGGGTGTAAACTTGCATTTTTTAAATTTTTATTCAAGAAATTCTTGCAGGCCTCTAAATTCTTCCCAAATAATGACGGTAAACGCTGTGCCAAAATAATTGCACCCAAATTATGCAGAGTTTGAAACTTCTTCCAAAATTATGCAGTGTTTCGGCAGTATATCGATTGGCCAGGTTTTCCTGATGCTTACAATATAGCTTACCTTCAACAAACAGTGCAACAGATAAATAATATTAAAAAACCCCACAGAGTTTGCCATAGAAGAGCAATCGGCATCGACACTGTCTATATGATCATACACTTAAAGCTGTAGATCAATTATATTCATGTTTGTGGCATTTCCTATTAAATGTCATGCGTAATTTACATTCAAATACACTACTGCACAAGCGACCGTTACATGGACAATGAATGCAATAATTAAATTGGACAAGACATTTGGAGCGAAAGGGATTAACTCCAGAGAGCGTAATCTCAGCTTGAATTGTGAAATAGATTAAACCAAATACATGTAAACTACTGCATGTTGATGTCACAGAATGTCAGAATGATAACCAGTCATCAATAATTTTCCGAATCCTATTTATGTACGTTTGTGTCTGAATGTGGCAATTTGTCGGAATTTAAAAAAAAAATTCTAACTGATTAACCCTTTACCTAACGAATCGGCCGCATCCGCCCACGTATTATGCAAATTCAACAGTTGAAAAAATATTATTTTTAAAAAAATTTCAACAAAACCATATCATGTGACACCTCGTTGGAACGAGCTCGTCGAGCTCATTCCAACGAGGGGTCACATGATATAGTTTTGAAATTTTTTTAAAAATTTCAAAAAATGATATGTAAAATAATAAATTTTGATATCGTCTGCATTAGGTAAAGGGTTAAAAATGTAAATATTTTATCAATGTTGACAATGGTAAGGCCCACGTCATTTCGTCGATTTGAGATTGTTGAGTTATACATGTTTTTCAGCCACAAAATTGTGAGAGTCATGCAAAATATTTTGTACCTCCTTTTCACTCAGGTGCCCTAGAAATTAATTACAGCTGTAATCTGTGACTGTGAATCACGATGATTTTAATATTGTGTCAGACACTGACTCGAGAAACAATCGCCAATATAAGTCGGCGACTTCTCTTAGATCTTGAGTGAAGATATCGTAGACCTGGGATATTCATGTAATGGTTGCTTGCGCAGTAGTGTAGGACTTTGGCACGACACAGGGAAACTAAGAACCTTCTCGAGTAAACTTACGTCAAGGGGTGGTGGGAACCAGTGATAAATAACCTATAACAAGGGGTTGTAAACTGTCATTTTAAGAGAGGGACCTGAAACCTAAAACAGACCCGAAGTAGAAGAAAATACCAGCGCTTTTTCTCCAACCATGCAGGCCACAATACGGCTGTACCATATTTGCCATTTGGCCCAAATTAGACTGATCTAAAAGTCAGTTCTTGAACAACTGAAAACATATTGTACATGTAGCTTGTGACTTCTTTATTGAATGACCTCAACAAATTCATTCCATTGTGGGGTCATAATTAAGGGATATTTTTTTAAAAAGGAAAATAAAACTAGAGAATTATAATTTGTTGGACAAATTACGGGCTTTCCCAACTTTCCAATGTGAAAATGCAGACTACATATAGCAAAGCAAAGTGTTTGAAATTGACCATTTCCAAAATGATAGACAAAAAGCATTCAAAGTTGGCTGATTTTACCATTCTCTCATGGTTCTCTTATTAACACCCTCATTTTGCTTGGGGGTTAAATCTTAAGATTAAAAAGTAAACAGTAACTTTATTCTGCAATCACTGTTGCATCTATCCATACCAAAATAATTGCTACAACAACCTTGCAATTAGAGGAAATGAGTACAGATGTTTGCAAAATTCACTGAAAATCAATTTTTTTTCTAACAGTACTATTCTTTACATGGCCAAAGCTTATGTTGTGTTAAGCCCCAAAGCATAACTTACAGCAGAGGATTTGTTCATTAGGCATCTCTACCTATAGCAAAACAAAGTGTTTAGAATTAACCCTTTCCAAAATGACAGGAAGATGCAATGACAGTTAGCTAATTTTGGCATTTTCGGATGATACTCTTACCCTCATTTGCTTGAGGGTTAAAGATGAGATTAAAAACTAAACAGTAACATTCTTCTGCAAGCATTGTTGCATCTATGCATACAAAAGTAATTGTTACAACAACCTTGCAATTATGAGAAATTTGCCCTTGAAGTTTGTAAATCTTGAAGATAAAATGATATATTCATATTATTTGTGGCCAATAGGGGTTAATTATGAAATATTTGTGTGGTGATTTTAGTGTATCATATTATGCTCTTAATGTGTGAACATCAATCACAGACTGAGTGTCTGAAAAGAGACATGGACTAATCTTGAATCTTGCTATTTGAATGAACATGTACAAGTTGAGAGTACTCCATTTCAAGGCCTGACAACTGGGTGAGGGTTAAAACTTGGAATAAAACATATAACAGCAAAATTGTTCTTGGATGAATGCACTAGCTTCTCATGGAAAAGGTTTTAAGACAATATGGCTCCAGTGCTGAGAAAGTGCATGTAAAAGTTGGCGAAAATAAGAATTATTCCGACAGTACCCTTATGGGAAGTCTCAAATCTGCCAAGGGTTAAACTTTTAATAATAACATATCGAACAAAATTTGTCACATCTTGACTGCTGCATGCTGCTATAGAAAACATTCAGAGCTCAATCAATTAAAAATAGAGTAAATCGTCACCTAAACTTACCAAATTCTGAAAAAATTGGAGTTTTTTTGGACAGTATCTACTTTTATGCAACCAGAATGGGATAGGGTTAAACTTTACAACCAAACTTACAACAGCAAGTATGCTTGGTAGTCAATTGTGAATACGTACATGAAAAGTGTTTGAAATTAAGCCTTTCCAAAATGATAGAAAATGAAACCACCAAAGTTGACCAATTTTGACATTTTCAAATGGTACTCTTATTCTGGCCCTCATTGTGCTTGAGGGTTAAATCTGAGATTAAAAAGTAAACAGTAACTTTCTTCCACAATCATTGTTGCATCTATCCATACCAAAATAATTGTTACTACAACCTTATAATTAGAGAAATTTGCCCTTGAAGTTGGTCAGTTTTGAAGAAAAAAGCTATATTAATGTCATTTTTGGCCAGTGGGGGTTAATATTGAAAGATTTGAGTGGTGATTGTGGTGTATCATATTATGCTCTAAATGCGTGGAAAATTTGAGCTTAATAACTGTAAACAGTTTTGAGACTTTCGAAAAATGTTAAAATGTTGAAAGTGTTGGCAGAATATTTTGAAAATACGCGTTTTCACAGACGTGACGATACCGCATTTCACTAGATTTTATGACATTACAGAAGTATGCCAAATTTGGTTAAAATCGTGCAGCTTGTTTTTGAGCTGTTCAACAGACGAAAAATTTTGAAAAAGAAGAATAACAAGTCTTTCCCAAACTGGGTTTGGGAAAGCCTAAAAAAAAATATTGATCATCTGACCATTAGTGAAAGTGCTTTTGTTTGTGACTTTATTGTGACGGGACTAATTACCCTTATTGCTGTTCAAATTAATTGGATGATAAGACAGCGCTCATTAAACAAAGAAATATGAAGACAGCATGCTGATGGAAGTCTTGTAAGCAATGAAAGACCCCAATTCTAAATACATACAAACTAATTGACATACATGTAATAGCTGTTCAAACTAATTGGATTTCAAGACATTATTTACATGTAGATCATTAACCCTTTAACCAACACAGACGATATCAAAATATATTATTTTAAAAATTATTTTAAAATTTTTTTCAAAAAATTTCAACAAAACCATATCACGTGACCCCTCATTGTATGGTTTTGTTGAAATTGTTTGAAAAATAGTACATTTTCAGCTGCTGAATTTGCATATTACGTCAGCAGCCATGACTAGATTCTATGAAAAATATCTTGAAAATACCCCAAACCATCTTCCTGAAAAAGAGTGATTCTTATGGATAACAGCAAAAAAACAAATTGTTTATTTATTTTTAATTCAGTTTATAATTTTTTTAAATAAATAAAATAAATATAAAAAACATGTTGGAAATCTTAACTATACTAGAATAAAAATGATCAGGGTCTGAAAAATGACTTGAAAAAATTGAAGTAATAATTTGTTATGCTAGGCTGTTATTTGGTTGGATTTTTAGAAATATTTTTTAATGGGTGTTAAAATGTACCACAGACAATATTCAATAGGTGGTACATGTAACAAAATAATATTTGTGCAGAAGCACAGGATTTGCTGTCAGTTCATTAATGAAGTTAAACAGATACTGTATACTGAAAACATATGTTAACCATTCACTCAATGCAGCTTTTTATTTTTAAAACAAACTGAATCTGATAATTTTAAGCAGTCCAATCGACCGACTGACCGATCGACTGACTGACCAACCGACTAAACACATTTGTCACATTTAGAGCCACCTGTTGCAGCTAAAAATTACAAATTAATATTGCCTCAAACCCATGGCTTACTAGAGCTGTAGGTTTTTAACTTTCTTGTTCGGTTTTGGTTTTTCAGGTGGAGTAAAACCTCGGTTCGGTTCGTTTTCGGTTTGTTTATGAGGCCAAATAAAATTCAATAAAACTCATTCTTATGTCCAGAGTCACAACTGAATGGCAGTGAAATTGAGTGAAACTCAATGAATGCCTGAAATAAGCTATAATACATGAAGAATCAGGAAGGCCAATATAATAATTACCTAAATATACAGAACTTTTATTGTGCTTGGCCATTTTTCGAGGTCTGACACCTGCACGCAACTTGAGGAAAGCTGCAAACACAACTAAACTGAAATGTCGGAAATTCACAGAATGTAGCCTTCCCAGAGTAGTGAGAGTACCATTGGCAGTGTCTGGGTACTCTCACTAGTCTGGTATGGCTACATTTTGTGAATTTCTGCAGCAAGAGAGTATTTAATAAAAAACGAAAAACCTTAGATTACGGGATGTCAACGGTTTCGGTTTCGGATTTTTAAGAAAACTAAAAACCTCGGTTCGGTTTCGGTTAACCTACAGCTCTATGTTTTACACAGCTTATATTTAGATTAGATTTGGGAGAATCCATTTGGATTCTCATGAAAATGATTGCGAGAATCCATACCTGCTATGAGTGTCCCAGGATCCCATGAAGCCACCATGTTTGAACCCCTGTTGTATACTGATAGTACATGCTAACCCTTTACCCAACACAGTTTTTTAATTTTTAAAAATTTGATAATTTTTTAAAAAGATACACAATATTTACCAATAAAATCTAATAAGTATGGATGTCATTGGTCACAGCTCATTGAGCTGATTTTCAATGACAGACATTTTTATGCAGTTTTATTGACAAAGTGTCAGGGTATGTCTGGCCATTTTAGCCACGTACTGGTTAATTTGCTATCGCCATGTTAGCGACATGTACAGTCCTGGAAATGAGATGGATGCTAGTGCAATTGCTCCCATCAGCACCCGTGTTTTTTATTTTACTGGAGCTAAAAATTGCACACAAATATACTGTGAGGGCATATGTGTGTTGTTTTGAGACAACAGCACTCTGTGGCCAATGGGAAGGTACTGTTATAGTTCAGTACATCCTTATACGTTTAAATTTTCTGGTGTTTTGTGACAGTATTCCCTCAAAATTCATTCACTAACATTTAATGTACAGGGGAAATTTACTCCCTTCTCTGATTTCACGGGAGCTTAAAACTGCACTCGTCAATTTTGTTCATTTTCAGCACTGGTTAGCTAAAGGGTTAAATAGACTCAATTCTTTTCATGTCAATCCTAGCAGAGTTGCAGCGAGAATCTACATGGAGGTCCATTGGCAGAAACATTGCATGTGTTTGCTATGAGTAACCAAGAGAACCTGCCGTGCTTTGGGTGCCATTCGATATGGCAATTGCGCGCAATTCCAACGCGCAATTAAGCCTAGATAAGCGCACTATTCGTGACAGGACTTCTAGTTTTAACTGTACCGACACATTGGACGACAAACCATGGTTCGATCCCCTCCAGTGGTAACTGCATTTTGTCCATGGGCAATTAATGCTGATTGCTCATGTGAGGGCATGGTGGTATTGTGTACTAAAGCATACTGCACCTAATGATGCACTTTTCTTCAACCAATGCCAGCCATGACCAGATTTGCTAAAATAGCTTGAAAATACTTGGTGGTTTAAGAGTTGAAATTCAAGAAAATAGGTTAAATGTTTATATTGAACATTTGGCATTGAGCATAAATTAATGAATGGTTTAGAAAACAGAAAACCTTCCTTGAATATATAAAGTTTATTTAGTAGAGTCAATATTGTTCTATAAATCCCCATTTATAATAGATTGTATAGCATAGTAAGGTTTTATAACAAGTGTTTACTTTGTATACTTTGTCAATTGAAACAAACTCTGTCCTTTAATGTTGCTGCTCATGTCTCCAGTAACCTCTTATATAAGAAGGTTGTGTACTCTCTCCACCTGCAACAACTTCACTTATTATGCTTTATATAATAACTTCTCACCCTTCTCCCTCTCCTTAAAGAAAAAATCATGACAAGTAACCCTTTACTATTCGGTAATTTAGGCGAGTGTCAAGTTAATAACTGCTATACATGTAGATACTTGTTCAGTTTAACCTTTTACCTAACGAATCGCCGGCATCCACCCATGTAATTTGTAAATTGAGCAGATTAAAAAAATTAATTTTTAAAAATATTTTGACAAAACAGTTAAAACTAGAACTCCTGTCATAAAATGCGCAGAAATATTGATCTGCGCGTTAATCTACGCATTGTGACCATATGGTAAGGCTATTAAATTCTGTGCATACAGTTAAAACTAGAAGTCCTGGCACGAAAAGTGCGCTTATCTAGGATTAATTGTGCGTTGGAATTGCGCGCAATTGCCATATCAAATGGCATCCAAAACACGGCAGGTTCTCCTGGTTACTCATTGCAAACACATGCAATGTTTCTGCCAATGGACCTCCGGGTTACCCGGAGGTCCATTGGCTGAAACATTGCCTGTGCACAGGCCATATGTACAGAATATGACAGCTTTAATTGGGTCATAACGCGCACATTAACGCACATATCAACATGCTATTTGTGCGCATTTCAGGACAGGACTTCTAGTTTTAACTGTATGGCCTGTGCACATGCAGTGTTTGAGCTAATGGACCTTCGGGTAACCCGGAGGTCCATTGGCAGAAACGTTGCCTGTGTTAAACTGTTTTCTATGAGTAACCAGGAGAACCTGCCATGCTTTGGATACCATACAATATGGCAGTTGTGCGCAATTCCTACGTGCAATTAAGCCTAGATATGTGCATAGTTCGTGACAGGACTTCTGGTTTTAACTGTATATCATGTGACCTCTCAATGGAACGAGCTCATTGAGCCCATTCCAATGAGAGGTCACATGATATGATTTTGTAGAAATGTTTTTGAAAAATGAAAAAAAAAATGGTAATTATAATAATAAATTTTGATGTTCTCTACATTGGGTAAAGGGTTAAACTAGAAGTCCTGTCACAATTGTTGCAGAAAATGCTGGTTGATTAATTAATGCACTCCTTAATGCAGAAGAATGAAGTAGTTTGACATATACAGTTAAAACTAGAAGTCCTGTCATGAAATGCATGCAAATAGCACGTCGATCTGCGCGTTAATCTACATGTTATGACCATAGTTAGGCTATCAAATTCTGTACATATGGCCTGTGCACAAGCAATGTTCCAGCTAATGGACCTCCGGGTAACCCGGAGGTCCATTGGCAGAAACATTGTCTGTGTTTGCCATGGGTAACTAGGAAAACCTGCCGTGCTTTGGATGTCATTCAATATGGCAATTGCGCGCATTTCCTATGCGCAATTAAGCCTAGAAAAGCGCATAGTTCGTGACAGGACTTCTGGTTTTAACTGTATATCATGTGATCTCTCAATGGAACGAGCTCATTGAGCTCGTTCCAATGAGAGGTCACATGATATGATTTTGTAGAAATGTTTTTGAAAAATTTAAAAAAAAATGGTAATTAAAATAATAGATTTTGATATTCTCCCCATTAGGTAAAGGGTTGAAATAGAAATCCTGTCATAATTGTTGCAGAAAATGCTGGTTGGTTAATTAATGTGCTCCTAATTGCAGAAGAATGAAGTAGTTTGACATGTACAAGTGCGTTTGCGCTTTGCAATGCAAAGTATAATGAGTTAGTGAGGTTGGTAGTGAAATCATGAAGTGAACCAATAGAACCCAAGAGAATATATTTAGTACAGTTAAAACTAGAAGTCCTGTCATGAAATGCGCACAAATAGCACATCGATCTACGCGTTAATCTACGCGTTACAGTTAAAACTGGAAGTCCTGTCATGAAATGCGCACAAATAGCACGTTGATTTGCACGTTAACCTACGCGTTATGACCATAGTACAGTTAAAACTAGAAGTCCTGTCACGAGCTGCGTGCTTATCTAGGCACAATTGCGTGTAGGAATTGCGTGCAACTGCCATATCGAATGGCATCCCTAGCACAGTGGGTTCTCCTGGTTACTCATAGCAAACACAAGCAATGTTTCTGCCAATAGACCTCCGTGTTACCCGGAGGTCCATTGGCTGAAGCATCGCTTGTACACAGGCAATATGTACAGAATTTGATAGCTTTACTTGGGTCATAACGCGAACATTAACGCGCATATCAACGTGCTATTTTTGCACATTTCATGACAGACTTCTAGTTTTAACTGTAAGGCTATCAAATTCTGTCCATATGGCCTGTGGACAATTAGTGTTTCAGCCAATGGACCTCCGGGTAATCAGAAACATTGCATGTGTTTGCTATTAGTAACCAGGAGAACCCACTGTGCTAGGGATGCCATTCGATATGGCAGTTGCACGCAATTCCTACACGCAATTGTGCCTAGATAAGCGCGCAGCTCGTGACAGGACTTCTAGTTTTTTCTCTATGACCATAGTAAGGCAATCAAATTCTGTACATATCGCCTGTGCACAAGCAGTGTTTCAGCCAATGGACCTCCGGGTTTTTCCGGAGATCCACTGGCAGAAACATTGCATGTGCTTGCTATGAGTAACCAGGAGAACCTACCGTTCTTTGGATGTCATTTGATATGGCAGTTGCGTGTAATTCCTACGCGCATTTAAGCCTAGATAAGCGCACGCTTCATGACAGGACTTATAGTTTTAACTGTAGTCTGTATGTGAATGGAGGATTACTGGTGGCTGTGGGATAGATTTTTCACTCGGTAATAATTCACAGTTTCTGAGGACAAAACACAAGAAGTATTTTACAAACTTTAATGACATGGACCACTGGGTTACATTTGGTGGCCAATGTGATGAAAGTTTGCAAGTGTTTCTTGTGCTGTTATGAACAATTATTGATTACTTTTTGATTGGAGAATATATGATGCATTTTCTGTGCTAATTATGACAGGTCTTCTAGTTCAACTGTATATTACACAGGTGGATTTGACCAATTACACTACTGCGCAAGCGACTGTTACATGAATATCCCAGGTCCGAGGTGAAACAAAAGTATTAAACCCACCCGATATTACGCGGACAATGAATGCAATAATTAAATTGGACAAGACTTTGGAGTGAAAGGGATTAACTCCAGAGAGCGTAATCTCGGCATTAATTGTGAAATAGATTAGATCAAATAAACTACTGCATGTTGATGTCACAGAATGTCTGACCCCCTCGTTGGAACGAGCTCGTTGAGCTCGTTCCATTGAGGGGTCATAACCTATGTTTTTGAGACAAAAAATGAAAATACTAATTATTCAAGAATTTTTTTGCAAGTGTTGTCTGCTTTTCATGTTAGGTAAAGGGTTAAGAACGTAAATATTTTATGAATGTCAGTAATGGTAAGGCCAACATCATTTCGTCGAGTTGAGATTGCTGAGTTATACATGTATTTCGACCACAAAATTGTGAGAGTCGTGCACAATACGACAATAAGTACATGTACATCCTTTTCACTCAGGTGCCCTAGAAATTAATTACAGCTGTAATCTGTGACCGTGAATCACAACGTTTTTAATATCGTGTCGAACATTGACTCGAGAAACAATCGCCAATATTAGTCGGCGACTTCTCTTAGATCTTGAGTGAAGATATCGTGGACCTGAAATATTCATGTAATGGTCGCTTGTGCAGTAGTGTAGCTACATAAAGGATTAAGGTTAAATATTTCTGCTCAATGGCTAATGATGTCCATAATTTGGAGATAAATTCCAGTTTAGTCAGTTGTTTATACCCATGTTACCCATTTTAGAAGACTTCCACCCCAAACATTGGTGACTGGATCCTCATTTATGAGTAAAACTAAAAATTGAGCTTATATACCACAGTAAACAAGCACTACCTCAATTTCTGGAGTTCCCACAGAGGGATTACATTAGGTAGAGGGTTAAAACATGCTGAATTCAACAAGTTGTGTCAGGTGTCAATGAGTGTTGAACAATTTGGAACTCACTTTTTGTTTGATAATATAATTTATTGAATAGTGCTGATCAATGATAAAACTGAATGAAAGGCCTAATTAACTACAGGAACATTGTCATAGTACTCAAACAGGAGCCCCTCCACCCCCCCCCCCCCCAAAGGACCTGAAGCACTCACCTGACAAAGGCCCATTGAATTTCCATGGAATACACAGTAATAAGTAGAAACAGACAAGGTGATCCTGGCTGTCGAAAGTGTCATTAACTCCCAATAAAAAAAGTTTAAAGTGTTAAAATGATTTAAGTCCTGATTGGTGAGAGCTTGATTTGAACAAATTTGAATCTTACCTCACAAAGAACTTCATATAAAAATAGCAACAGATTCTCACTGGTGGATCTCAACAAGAAGATTTTTTAAAGCAGGACAGGTTCCCCATGAAGTGAGCAAGTCAATAAGGAGCCTTTTAGCATCAAGGCATTGCATTTAGAAGCAATAGACATCTGTGCTGGTGTCTATGGTATTTGAATGCAATGAGCAATCATAGGAGGTTTGATTGAGGGTTTTTTTCGAGAGAGTGGTGTGAGGGTTCTCCTAGAAAAGAATTTGAATTGTGCTTTCAAATGAATCTCAACTTTTTTTACGTTGAAAATGAAGAAGAAACATGAGGATGATCATGCAACTTTCACATGGAGATTGGTCAGAAAGTACAGTAGAGCTGCCATGGATTGGTTGTAATTCACTCATGAGCAGTATTGTCCACACATGCATTTACACTTCTGCGCAAGCGACCGTTACATGAATATACTAGGACGGAGGTGCGACAAAAGTATTAAACCCACCCGATATTACATGGACAGTGAATGCAATGATTAAATTGGACAATACATTTGGAGTGAAAGGGATGAACTCCAGAGAGCGTAATCTCGGCATTAATTGTGAAATAGATTAGACCTATTAAACTACTGCATGTTGATATCACAGAATGTCAGAATGATAACCAGTCATCAATAATTTTCCGAATCAAATTTATGTATGTTTGTATCGGAATGTTGCATTTGTAGGAATTTAAAAAAAAAATTCTAACTAATTAAAAACGTAAATATTTTATGAGTGTTGGTAATGGTAAGGCCAACTTCATTTCGTTGAGTTGAGATTGTTGAGTTATACAGTTAAAACTAGAAGTCCTGTCATGAAATGCGCACAAATAGCACGTTGATATGTGCGTTAATGTACGCGTTATGGCCCAAGTAAAGCTATCAAAATCTGTACATATGGCCTGTGCACAAGCAATGTTTCAGCCAATGGACCTCCAGGTAACCCGGAGGTCTATTGGCAGAAACATTGCTTGTGTTTGCTATTAGTAACCAGGAGAACCTGCCATTCTGTAGATGCCATTCGATATGGCAATTGTGCGCAATTCCAACACGCAATTAAGCCTAGATAAGCACGTTACTCGTGACAGGACTTCTAGTTTTAACTGTGCATGTATTTTGACCACAAAATTGTGAGAGTCATGCAAACTACGACAATAAGTACATCCTTTTCGCTCAGGTGCCCTAGAGATTAATTACAGTTGTAATCTGTGACCGTGAATCATGAGGATTTTAATATCATGTCGCACATTGGCTCGAGAAACAATCACCAATATTAGTTGGCGACTTCTCTTAGATCTTAAGTGAAGATATCGTGGACCTGGGATATTCATGTAATGGTCGCTTGCGCAGAAGTGTACCAGGTAACAAAAATCATCATCAGCAAAATTGTAATTAATGAAGCACCAGGTTTTAAAATTTTTGAAAATTATTCGCATAATTTGTTTTTGGAATCTAATATTATTGTGTCCATGTAAATATTGCTCATCCATGGAAAGTGACCAGTCCACAATGACTGTACAGTATGAAGTAAAACAGGGATCCAAGTTGCCACTGTCAGGATTGGGGAATTGCCCTTTCAGGAATAGAAATTTGTTCTCAAATGTAGTGCAACCACTGTGAGGACTGGAGAATTTCCCTTTCAGCAATAGAAATTTGTTCTCAATGTCGTTCAGCCACTGTCAGGACTGGATAATTTTCCTTTCAGCTATAGAAATTTGTTCTCAATGTAGTGCAGCCACTGTCAGGACTGGGGGAATTTCCCTTTCAGCAATAGAAATTTGTTCTCAATGCAGTGCAGCCACTGTCAGGACTGAGTAATTTCCCTATCAGCAATATAAATTTGTTCTCATTGTAGTGCAGCCACTGTCAGGACTGGGGAATTTCCCTATCAGCAATATAAATTTGTTCTCAATGTAGTGCAGCCAGTGTCAGGACTGGGGAATTTCCCTATCAGCAATATAAATTTGTTCTCATTGTAGTGCAGCCACTGTCAGGACTGGGGAATTTCCCTTTCAGCAATATAAATTTGTTCTCATTGTAGTGCAGTCACTGTCAGGACTGGAGAATTTCCCTATCAGCAATATAAATTTGTTCTCAATGCAGTGCAGCCACTGTCAAGACTGGGGAATTTCCCTTTCAGCAATAGAAATTTGTTCTCTTTGTAGTGCAGCCACTGTCAGGGCTAGGGAATTTCCCTTTCAGCAATAGAAATTTGTTCTCAATGTAGTGCAGCCACTTTCAGCAATAGAAATTTGTTCTCAATGTAGTGCAGCCACTCAGAACTGGGGAATTTCCCTTTCAGCAATAGAAATTTGTTCACAATGTAGTGCACCCACTGCCAGGACTGGAGAATTTCCCTTTCAGCAATAGAAATTTGTTCTCAATGCAGTGCACCCACTGTCAGGACTGGAGAATTTCCCTTTCAGCAATAGAAATTTGTTTTCAGTGCAGTGCAGCCACTGTCAGGACTGGAGAATTTCCCTTTCAGCAATAGAAATTTGTTCTCAATGCAGTGCAGCCTCTGTCAGGACTGGAGAATTTCCCTTTCAGCAATAGACATTTGTTCTCAATGCAGTGCAGCCACTGTCAGGACTGGGGAATTTCCCTTTCAGCAATAGAAATTTGTTCTCAATGCAGTGCAGCCACTGTCAGGACTGGGGAATTTCCCTTTCAGCAATAGAAATTTGTTCTCAATGAAGTGCAGCCACTGTCAGGATAGGAGAATTTCCCTTTCAGCAATAGAAATTTGTTTTCAATGTAGTGCAGCCACTGTTATAGGGCTTATAAAATTCATGTGAGAACTGAGAATCGGAATTGAGAATCTGTCAAAAACTTCATGTGATTTTCATTATAGACTTTGGCATAAAAGACTAATTAGGGCAGCTTGATGTTTCTTCAAATCAAGTCCATGGAGTCATATTTGGGCTTACTGTGGAAGCCTGACTATTAGCTTGGTGTAATATGAGGAATAATTTTTATAAATCTTTTAGCTTGGTGTAATATGAGGAATAATTTTTATAAATCTTTTTCTTCAGGTCCCATCGGTCAGAATCTTTTGATATTTGATACGTAACATCCTTTGTTCCCATGAAGTCCATGGATTCTTATGTGGGCTTCCTATGGGACCTGTATTTTAACTCCGTCCAATATATGAGGAAATAAAAAAAAAAAAATTCTTCTTCAGACCTTCCATTCAGACCTTAAGATCAGTCTAATTTGGCCACAACGGCAAATATGGCTCAGCTGTATTTTGGGCTGCATGGTTGGAGAAAAAGCGCTGGTATTTTCTTCTTCTTGTCGTCTATTTTAGGTTTCAGGTCCCCACCTTAAAATGATAGTTTACAACCCCTTGTTTTAGGTCTTCACCATTATTACTGGTTCCAACCACCCGTTGACATAAGTTTTCTTGAGATGGCTTCTTAGTTTCCCAGTGTCAAGCGAAAGTTCTATTTGAATGTAAATTATGCATGACGTTTAATAGGAAATGCCACAAACGTGAATATAATAGATCTCCAGCTTTAAGTGTATGATCATATAAAATTTTCCAAAGAAAAGCAATCGGCATCGACAATGTCATATATGACACTGTCAACACCCATTGCATTTTTAATTGGCAAACTCTGTGGGGTTTTTTTTTTTTAAAATTATTTATCTGTTACATTGTTTGGTTTGAAGGTAAGCTCTAAGCTATATTATCAGCATCAGGGAAACCTGACCAAACTATATATTGCTGAAACACTGCAAAACTTTGGAAAAAAGTTTGAAACTTCGCATAATTTGGGTGCATTTATCTTATTTGGCCACAACGTTTACCGTCTTTATTTGGGAGGAATTTAAAAGCCTGCATCCAGTGAGAATCTTTTGATGACTGGTATAGACCATCCTTTAACTGCAATATGGGGGAATTCCTTTAAAAATCTTCTTTAGGTCCACCAGTCAGAATCTTTTGATACTTGATACGCAGCAACCTCAGGAGGTTTAGATTCCAGATTGTTCAAATCATGTCCCTTGGTTCAATTTAAAGACTGTTCTTTAAAAAATCGTCTTCTTCACATTTTATTTTATTTTTTAATTCTGTAATTATTTATTTGCCACCAAAAGTTCATATCCTTGGTTTGTTTAAGGCCTCATAATCTACAGAGAAACATGGGTGGTGGTGTATTTCGTCCCTTGAGAGCAAGAAGCATTGCAAAGCCTTCTTGCACTCAAGGGACAAATTTATCAATTTTTTTCAACTTTGATAAAATATCAGACATAAACCATTTAATTTTTATTTTTTTTCAAGTTTGCATTGGTTATAAAAAGAGAGAGAGCATGCGGCAGCCAAAAGGACCATGCGGGAGGGCCTGAGAAACATATTTTTAATTTTTTAGGCCTTACATACATGTAGTATTGACATCCTTAGTTTGGGGAGGTACATGCACAAGGTTGTTCAAATCAAATGTCCGTGGGAGCCCAAATTTTAACTTTGTGAGGAATATTCTTCTAAGATTTGCTTCTTCGGACCCACAAGGCAGAATCTTTTGATATTTGGTATTTAGCATTTTTGTTACTCTTAAATTAAAGTTTGTTCAAAGTGTTAGGCTTGACTAAGGACCCATTGGAGAATTTACTGTTTGTTTGAAATGTGTGTACATTTAACAGATCAGAGTGTGGTAAACTTTAATAACATGTTAATGTGAGTACGGATGGAGACCACCAGGCTGCTAATTTTATCAATATACAGTTCAAATAAACTTGCCTGGTGAAGGGTAAAAAAAAAACCCTTAATAAAACGCTAATAACTTTAGAACAGTGTTAACTTCTCAGATAAGATAAACGAGATAATAAAGATTTTAACACAAGTGAATGTTTTTTGACCACTTCAACTATTGATGTAATAAAGCTGAAAATTTTCATTGTTCACAACACAAAAGACAGATTTTAGACATTGCCTGTGACAAACAGTAAAGAAGAGGATGTTTGTAACTTATAACATTAACTGATAAATAAGATTTTAGTTCGTTCCACTAGTATTATTGCACAAAGAAGTACATATGACCTTAGAAGGAGGAAGACATGCACAGTTGGAGAACTATAACTTTGCAATTTCAATGATGTAGGAAATTTGAGGAGCAAGGAAGGGATTGCTAAAATTTATCAAGTGTTCTTGTCCTCATCCTTCGTCCTTCTGCTAACACAAACACTCATATTCCCCCCACCCCCTTCACCTCCACTGTCACACACATACAAACATTTGGAGTACTGAAAAGAATTCCACTGAATTTGATATCTCTTATACCCCTTACCAAACATAATGATCAAAACCTCTCTGTGCTATTTATAAAAATCACCATTCAGGTGTTATTAGTTTTGTATTTTTGTCACAAAAAGCTTATGACTCTCATTGGAAGGAGCATGTTGAGCTCATTCCATTGAGTCACACACATACAGACATTTGGAGTACTGATAAGAATTCCACTGAATTTGGTATCTCTTAACCTTTTGCTTTTGATGCAAAAAATGGAAAAAATTTAGTTGTTCAAAAATTGTTAATTGATTATAACTTCTGAACAGAAAAAGTAATACCATACATTCAGCATTAGTTTCACGTGTTTAGTGATAATTGCATACAGGTAAGAGAGCAAACCCCTATTAATTGAATAAAAAAATCTTGTAATGTTTAGAAAGCATCCTGACAATTTATCACCTAATTGCCCCATTTTATACCCCCACCCCACCCCACAACGAGTTGTGTGGGGTATATTGGAATCACCTTCTCCATCTGTCCTTCTGTCAATCTGTCTATAGACATAATATTGTCCAGAGATTTTCTCAGCCGTTTATGGACCAACCTGGTTGGAACTTAGTATGGATGTTCACTACCATGGGAACCTGTGAACCTGTGATTATGGCTCCGGTCGGATTATTTTTGCCAGAATTATGCCCCATTTCAACTTGAAAAAGCAGGCCCAGATTTTTTTGTCTGGAGATTTTCTCAGATGTTTATGGGTTGATTCCTTTGAAACTTGGTATGGATGGTCACTACTATGGGAACCTGTGCACCTCCGATTATAGTTTCGATCAGACTTTTTTGTCAGAGTTGTGCCCCATTTCATCGTAGAATAATCATGGCAGCAGGGGGTACGAACAGGCCCATCTGGGGCAGTCACACCTCTAATTATAGCCTTGTAGACTCAGTACATCTAAGACAGACATCTTGTTTGAAAGAGTTCCATGAGTTCTGTCCAACAAGGTATATAACAGAATAAATACTCACTTTTCTGCTGGAACTCCGAAGAGACCAGTTAATTGAATAATTTTCATTGGTAAACCAGCCCTTGAAATTAGGAATATTTTACTACGGCAATCAATTGCTGTGGTAAATTCCATTTCCCACCGCATTGCCACAGCAATCACAGACACGAAAATCAATTCTGTACATTATGTGGAGACGATGAGTTGTAAGCCTCGGGCTTTATGTCTAATCCATGGCCTTGTTTGTATAGTTTAAGATTTGTTCACTTGGCTTCTTGGAAATAAATATGGTTTGAACTAAAGAACATCACAAATCAAGTACTGCGAGTGCATGTAGCCTTTCCTAACTCAAGCATTGAATATCAGGACTGGCAGGTGACTGCCAGTCCTGATATTCAATACTTGAGTTATATACAGTTAAAACTAGAAGTCCTGTCATGAAATGCGCACAAATAGCACGTCGATTTGCACGTTAATCTACGCGTCATGCCCATATTGAGGCAATCAAATTCTGTCCATATGGCCTGTGCACAAGCAATATTTCAGCCAATGGACCTCCGGGTAATCCGGAGGTCCATTGGCGGAAACATTGCATGTGTTTGCTATGAGTAACCAGGAGAAACCACTGTGCTAGGGATGCCATTCGATATGGCAGTTGCGTGCAATTCCTGCACACAATTATGCCTAGATAAGCGCGCAGTTTGTGACAGGACTTTTAGTTTTAACTATAATTGAGAGTGTTGCACAAGGGTATTTTGGGTGGGACGTTGCTCATGATTTCTAATACACATTGATGAGCATCTGGGGAAATGTTACCACAGCATTAATGTACCGCGGTAAAACTAATTTACGACAGCATTCTCCATGGCAGTGGTGATTGCTGTGGCCAATTTCGAGGGCTGGGTAAACTGGCTATTCAATTAACAGGCATTTATGTATTGGGGTTTAATAACATGTTTGACAGCCAAGGCCACCTCATGCTGGACAGTTTTATGGGTGGAGGGGAAGCTGGAGTTTCCATAGAGAACCACCGAGCAGCAGTGAGCAACTATCAGACTTCCCAACATACATGTACTGACTCAAATAATAGTGTTAGTATTGGTTGAAGACAGGTGCACTATCAACATGCAGTACACTTCAGAACACAGTGCCATCATGCTCTAATGTAAGCAATTAACCCTTTACCCAACGCAGACGATTTCAAAATTTATTATTTTAATATCATTTTTTAATTTTTTCAAAAAATTTCTACAAAACCGTATCATGTGACCCCTCTTTGGAACGAGCTCAACGAGCTCGTTCAAAAGAGGGGCCACATGATATGGTTTTGTTGAAATTTTTCGAAAAGTAATATTTTTTCAGCTGCTGAATTTGCATATTACATGGGCGATTTGTTGGGTAAAGGGTTAATCAGGATTTAATGCCTTGCTGAAGGACAAAACGCAGTAACCCTGGGTGGGGATCGAACCATGGACCTTTGTGTTTGAAGTCCAATGCTGTAACAACTAGAGTTAATACGATGTTTCGACTTAGTCGATGCTGACGCGATTAGTATTAACCGATTAGTGAATCACTTGTCGATTAGTCATCTGACACTGTGTGAGTATTCTCCAAAGTCTTGATTCTTGAAGTTTCCACTTTGTTTAACTTTTAAGAAATTTAATTCAATTTTATTAAAATTAATTCTAGTGTCCAGATGAGAACGTCCCCTTTTGGTCACGACATTCAGCCTTGATGGCTGCCCGAGCCCAAAAACCTTTAGCATGTCTGTAGGTCGTATTTATGGAAGGATTTCATTGTAACTTGTTAGATTGACTCCATTTAATGCCTAGATGATGACATCCTCTTTTGGTCGTTGGTCAACTGTGATGGCTACAGGTGCCTGAAGCCCGAAAATCTTGAGCACAGTCTACAGGTCATATTTATGAAGGGATTTCATTGTAACTTCATAGGATCACTCCAGATGGTGTCCAGATGAGAATGTCCCCTTTTGGGTGCGATCATTCAACTATGATGGCTGCCCAAGCCTGAAGCCCGAAAACCTTTAGCACTGTCTTCAGACCATATTTATGAAGGGATTTCATTGTAACTTGGTAGGTTGACTTCATGTAATGTCTAGATGAGAACAGCCCCTTTTGGACATCATTAGGCAACTGTGTTGGCTACAGGGGCCCAAAGCCCGAAAATCTTTGGCACAGTCTACAGGTGATATTTATGAAGGGATTTCATTGTACCTTGGTAGGATGACTCTAAATAATGTCTAGATGAGAACGTCCCCTTTTGGTCGCGATCATTCAGCCTTGATGGCTGCCCGAACCCAAATCCCCAAAACCTTTAGCATAGTCTATTGGTCATATTTATGGAAGGACTTCATTGTAACCCGTAAGTTTGACTCCATATAATGCCTAGATGATGACATCCCCTTTTGGCTGTGATTGGTCAATTGTGACGGCTTCAGGGGCCTGAAGCCCCAAAACCTTGAGCACAGTCTACAGGTCATATTTATAAAGGGATTTCATTATAACTTTGTAGGATCACTCCTGATGATGCCCAGATGAGAATGTCCCCTTTTGGTTGCGATCATTCAACCATGATGGCTGCCAGAGCCCAAAGCCCGAAAACCTTTAGCACAGTCTACAGGCCATATTTATGAAGGGATTTTAATGTAACTTGATAGGATGACTCGTTTTGGAATAATTTCACTGTAACTTGGTAACTTTTGTTGATATACATTAACTGTGAGGGCCACATACATTAACTGTGAGGTCCTATTAACCCACCCCTCAGCTCTTTAGTACTTTGTACACCTCATGTTATTTTTATCATAAACATAGCATACAGGGAACAGAAATGAACATATTCCCAATTATCACAATTCTTGTCTTATTTCATAATCCTTTCATAAACATTGAACATTATCCTTTTCATCAAACACAACACATAAGTTGAGCTACAGTGTCATTGACACTTTCATTTAGTTCTAACCATTGCTTATAAGTCCTTATTGGAACAACCTCATCAAGCTTGTTCCATTAATAGGTCATGAGGTATGTTTTGGGATAGAAAAATGAAGAAATAAAATTTGAATAGCAATTTTTGTATGTAATGAGTGCATACATGGCAGATCCATTAGATAAACGGTTAACAAAAAATAGCACAGTCTATTTTTTGTCTAAGTATTGTGATTGCTGGGATAGTCGGGCTCTATGCGTGACATCACTCTAATTGTATGTCAGGGACACTGGTTACTCGGTGTGAATTTCGTAAAATTTTAAAAGGCCTGATGCTGTCACCACATGTACAGACAGTTGCAAGAGAATACAATCGCAGTATCCAGTTATTTAATGTACATTATAAATCACTGAATAGGTTTAACTGCACTTGGATATTTAAATTTCTTCTCATTAATTCATTATTTATTAATTCTATTTTATTCTGATGTAATATCTAATTACTTTCATTCCTTGTTTCAAGCTGTTTATATTTGTCAGTAACTATAGTAATGACTAAATATTGTGATGTCATTACAACAGAGTACAGTGATATCTCGCCTTGTATTGATCTGTCACAAAACCTTATATAGTTTTATCAATAGATCTTCCAAGACTCCACTTCTTGGAATGTGTTTAAACATGTTACTTCAGCTTCATCAAGAGACACTCATACAAGTTCTTCAAAAAATCTTCTGTTGTCTCCCTCCCAACCTGACATCTCTGGCATAAATAAGAATCACCTGGGAAATTTATTTTTATGTTTTATATAAAGAGGCTTACGCTTGGGGTTGAATTTATAGGTAGAATCTAAAGATTGGAGAATGAAATTTCACATATACACAGACATGCAACCCCTTGGAGGAAACTTGTAATTAGTATGGATTTCTGAATTATTAACCTCTTTTTTGCTGGGCTTAAAAAAATATCAGTATGCATCTTGAACTGTGAGGTGATGGAATGGTGAGTTTTTTTTGTTTTTTTTTTTTGGGGGGGGGGGGGGGGGGGGTCAAGGGCTGGGTTGAGGCAGGCTGTCATTTAACCCTTTACCTAATGAATCGCCTGCATCTGCCTGCATAATATGCAAATTGAGCAGTTGAAAAAATTAAATTTTTCAAAGTATTTCAACAAAACCATATCATGTGACCCCTCATTGGAACGAGCTCATTGAGCTCGTTCCAATGAGGGTTCACATGATATGGTTTTGTTGAAATAGTTTGAAAAATTTTAAAAAATTATATTTAAAATAATAAATTTTGATATCGTCTACATTGGGTAAAGGGTTAAAAAATTTGAAAGTACTGTACTGACCTGGAAATAAGCCCATAACTGAAAATCAATTAACACAAATCAATTCACCTTCTCTAATAACAAAAGTGGCACTGGAGGCACCACCTGGGGCCAGATCAAAAATCCCAAACCTTGACGCACATCTAGATACCTTACCCGAACATATGAAAACACTTTCAATATTTCGAATTAAAACCCCTAGGAGCTTTTTTCTGGAAACCAATTCACGAATGACAAAAGTGGCACTATGAGTTCCACATGGATCAGAATAAAAAATCTGAAATCTTTATGCACATCTAGAGATCCTACCAGAACAAATGAACACACTTTCAATTTTTTTAATTTAAAAACCCCTAGCTAGGAGCTTAAATTTTTGCTGGAAACCGATTCTTTAACGACAAAAGTGGCACTATGGGTGCCACATAGGTCAGAATAAAAAATCTGAAACCTTCATGCACATCTAGAGACCCAACCAGAACAAATTAACAACATACTTTCAACTTTTGGAATTTAAAAACCCCTTGGTGCCTTATTGCTACGAATGATTATCTAACAACAAAAGTGGCACTGCGGGCACCACATATGCCGATTAAAAAAAGTCTGAAAGCTTTACGCACATCTAGCGACCTTACCTGAATATATGAAAACACTTTCAATATTTCAAACTAAAACCCCTACAAGACACTTCACCCCCATTGCCCATGTGGGGGCATGGTGGCATTCTGTACTAAGGCGTACTGCATGTCGAATGTGCACTTGTCTTTTACCAATGCTAACCCTGCTTGGGTGGAGTATGTTTGGGAGCTGACAGTTGTTTGCCGTTGTTCAGTGGTTCTCTTTGGGTATGCCGACTTCCTCCACCTGTAAAACTATTGCGCTCATGATTAGCCATTGTGCAGAAATATGTAACCTTAAACACCAATAAATACAGTATACACCTCTGAATCCGGAGAGGAATGTAATAATTAGAAAGTGAGGTGACCAGACAAAACATACCCTAAAATTTTGAAGCAATTGCCTGTGAAGGATTACTCTCGGGTTCCAATTTTAAACAAGCAGAACCAAATAAAAGTGCAGGGTGAAAAAAGTCATAAAAATTGATAAATGTGCAGAGCCAGATAATAGTATGTGGTGGAAAAAGTCATAAAAATTAATTAATATGCAGAGCCAGATAATAGTACAGGGTGGAAAAAGTCATAAAAATTAATTAATGTTCAGAGCCAGATAATAGTACTGGGTGGAAGAAGTCATAAAAATTAATTAATGTTCAGAGCCAGATAATAGTACAGGGTGGAAAAAGTCATAAAAATTAATTAATGTGCAGAGCCAGATAATAGTACAGGGTGGAAAAAGTCATAAAAATTAATTAATGTGCAGAGCCAGATAATAGTACAGGGTGGAAAAAGTCATAAAAATTATTTAATGTGCAGAGCCAGATAATAGTACATGGTGGAAAAAGTCATAAAAATTAATGTGTAGAGCCAGATAATAATACAGGGTGGAAAAAGTCATAAAAATTAATTAATGTGCAGAGCCAGATAATAGTACAGGGTGGAAAAAATCATAAAAATTAATTAATATGCAGAGCCAGATAATAGTACAGGGTGGAAAAGTCATAAAAATTGATAAATGTGCAGAGCCAGATAATAGTACAGGGTGGAAAAAGTCCTAAAAATTAATTAATGTGCAGAGCCAGATAATAGTACAGGGTGGAAAAAGTCATAAAAATTAATTAATGTACAGAGCCAGATAATAGTACAGGGTGGAAAAAGTCATAAAACTGAATTAATGTGCAGAGCCAGATAATAGTACAGGGTGGAAAAAGTCATAAAAATTAATGTGCAGAGCCAGATAATAGTACAGGGTGGAAAAAGTCATAAAAATTAATTAATGTGCAGAGCCAGATAATAGTACAGGGTGGAAAAAGTCATAAAAATTAATTAATGTACAGAGCCAGATAATAGTACATGGTGGAAAAAGTCATAAAACTGAATTAATGTGCAGAGCCAGATAATAGTATAGGGTGGAAAAAGTCATAAAAATTAATGTGCAGAGCCAGATAATAGGATAGGGTGGAAAAAGTCATAAAAATTAATCTGCAGAGCCAGATAATAGTACAGGGTGGAAAAAGGCTAGTATAAACTCATGGATATCTAACTCAGTGGGATGTTCCAAATATAAGTTGAAAAGTAAAACTAACTTTCTGAAAGTGATGGAAAATATAGTCTTGGTAATTCATCCTTGTTTCCTCAGCAAAAAAAAACTGCTGTGGAAAAATGGTGCTTCTACGGCAATTGATGTGGAGCCTGTCCGATTGTGTGAAAATCATTGGGGCTGGGCAGAATCCCAATTTCCATGTATACATTTGTAGTATGCGGCGAAGTGAAAACTTTCAAGTTACTTTAACATGTGAAAGTAGTTCGAGATACAAGTGTATACAATCACAATCAAGCTGCGGAATCTTTCACTCAATTAGAATGCCAATATCATGAACCCTGTGAATGCTGAGAAAAAAACTGAAGTAAGTAGGCGACTTTCTCAATATGTAGAGTATGAGTGAAAATAAGATGCGGCATAACCACAAACTAAGTATCTCACTGCTTCTAAGATAATAACACCAGAATCTGACATCAGTTTCTGGAAAGCTCTGTAAGATTTCCAGAAACTGATGTCAGATTCTGATATTATCAACATAGAAGCTGCATCTTGTTCTGTAAATTGTAAAATTAGCAATATAGTGTAGTGCAACCCACATGGTTTGATTCCTTGTGTAACCTGGAAGTTAAGTAATTTCTGCCACCACAAGGCTTTCTGAAGAAGCCATCCTCACCAGTATTTTTTGCTGTGGATATTTTTAATTTCCTCGGCATTTTCCACGGCACTACTGATTGCTGAGGGTGAATTACCAGGTCTGAAAATATTAAATGATAACAAAGAGACGTTTCTATTTAAGATTCTCCTTGTTAAAAGTGAAATATTGGAAGTATTACTACAGTTAAAACTAGAAGTCCTGTCATGAAATGCGCACAAATAGCACGTTGATATGCACGTTAATGTGCACGTTATCACCCAAGTAAAGCTATCAAATTCTGTACATATGGCCTGTGCACAAGCAATGTTTCAGCCAATGGACCTCCGGGTAACCCGGAGGTCCATTGGCAGAAACATTGCTTGTGTTTGCTATGAGTAACCAGGAGAACCTGCTGTGCTGTGGATGCCATTTCATATGGCAATTGCGCGCAATTCCAACGCGCAATTAAGCCCAGAAAAGCGCACTATTCATGACAGGACTTCTAGTTTTAACTGTATGTGGGTTGTAGAAGAGGCCAGATACTTCACTTTAAACTTAGAAATAGATGTAGTGATCTGAATGGTCACAAATATGAATGATTCTTAGTGAATGATCCAAAATGTTCATGCGAACATCCCCATGAAGATTCAGAGCACTACATACTGTTTTGTCCCAACTACAGTTATTGAAATACTTTTGAAGGGCACTGACAGAATGCCTGACACAGAGAACTGCAGGATATTTAAAGCTGTTCAAAGTTTCATTGAGGAAACGGGTAGATTTTCTTGAGAATGCATCTACCATGTAGACCAATAGACTCTCATATCTTTGAACACATGGTGTGTATTTTGCCAATTTTAGCCCAAGGGATGGAATCGGCAGTTCACACGCCATGAAGATCAAACATCACATTTCTTACCTGGCTGCACTTGTATTGCACTTTTGGATAAGTAATATTCTAACACATGGAAGTTCATTACTTCTCTTGTATGTGGGACCACCTGACGCATAAAGAACGTAAATACACGTAAACATTTTTGTATTACATTCACTAGGCATTTCACTGTGATGCCACTCATGGACTGTAAATACTCATGCACCATTGATTGTACGATACAATAAACATTTATATGTAACAGTGAGGTATTTATATAGGCATTAGCCTGTTTACCGAACCCTTTCAAGCAAATAAAGTATTGTTTAAAAAAAAAATATTGGAAGGTTGAAAAGTTGATAAAAAGAATAAACGTGCAGACCCAATTACAGTTAAAACTAGAAGTCCTGTCACGAATAGTGCGCTTATCTAGGCTTAATTGCATGTTGGAATTGCGCGCAATTGCCATATCCAATGGCATCCACAGCACGGCAGGTTCTCCCGGTTACTCATAGCAAACACATGCAATGTTTCTGCCAATGGACCTCCGGGTTACCCGGAGGTCCATTGGCTGAAACATTGCTTGTGCACAGGCCATATGTACAGAATTTGATAGCTTTACTTGGGCTATAACGCGTACATTAACGAGCATATCAACATGCTATTTGTGCGCATTTCATGACAGGACTTCTAGTTTTAACTGTAAGATCAGTGGAAAATTTTGTGACAATAAACATACATGCACTTTTATTTGAGACCGGAGAGTAGGATTATTACAAGGATAGCTAGATAGATGATAAGCTCAATTAACAATATAATGTTTCTTTCCTCATTTTCAGACATTTAAATTTCTGGTCAAAATTAATTGGTAGAGTGCGTAATTTTTATTGGACCTCAAATATTTTACAAACATTTGTCTTAATACATTTTTATTTTTTAGCTCATCTCACTGAAATTGAATGTGGGCTATTGCCATCCCCTTGCGTCTGCCATCCGTTCTCCTGCATCCTTTGTGTCCAATTTCTCATTTGTTAACTTTTGCAATTCCATCTTCTTCAAATTCAATAAAAATTGGCTGAAGTCCAGCCAAACTTGACCTAAATTTCCTTTCTGGGATACTCTTGTATCCAAGTTGTTTGGAACTTTGCTAATGTTTACAGGCTTCAGGCAATACCCAGAAAGTCTCAAATTAAACATCTTGTCATAAATCACCACTCACAATGTTTTGGTATGCAGATTAATAGTTAACAAGATTTAGGCCTAAAAAAATAAATAATCTGTTTCTCAGGCCCTCCCGCATGGTCCTTTTGGCTGCCGCATGCTTTCTTTTTATGACCAATGTAAACTTAAAAAAATAAAAATTAAATGGTTTATGTCTGATATTTTGCCCAAGTTAAAAAATTGATAAATTTGTATCTTGAGTGCAAGAAGGCTTTGCAATGCTTTAGCATTGCAAAGCCTTCTTGCTCTCAAGGGACGAAATACACCATCACCCATGCTGTTCCGTAGAATATGAGGCCTAAAACACAAACCAAGAACGTGAACTTTGATGGAGAAGAAATTATTACAGAAAAAAAAAATAAAATAAAAAAACGCTCGCCGCATGCAATTTTACAAATAATGGCCTTAGAAACAGAAGATCTACTTTGTGTGGCCTTAAATTTGTTCAAAGCAATTTTTTTTGACAGCATTTGAATTATCTTTGAAAGAGTAAGATTTGTGTCCCCCTTATCCCAGAAAGGGCAAGAGTTATGGCCCCAATCCAAATTTTAATTTCAGAAAGTGGTTGGCCGATTTGAACTAAAATTTGTAATGCAGAATATGCTTGTTGATATTGATCCTTTACCCAAACGAATCGCCTGCATCCGCCCACGTAATATGTAAATTCAACAGCTGAAAATATATTTTTTTTTAAATTTCAACAAAACCATTTCCTGTGACCCCTCTTCGGAATGAGCTCGTCAAGCCCATTCCAATAAGTGGTCAAATGGTATGGTTTTGTTGAAATTTTAAAAAAATGATATTTAAAATAACCAATTTTGATATCGTCTGTATTGGGGGTAAAGGGTTAACTTGAAACTTGATTCATGGCAGAACCCACTTCCAAAATCCTGCATCCCCATACGAACCCATATGCTAAAAATAGAAAAAATTAAACCCTCATTGTATAATTTCTAGAACTACACAATAGGGATATTTAGTATATTAGCTTCTCTTGGGAAGTATTGATAGCAGCTAGGATAAAAAAAAATCTGCTCTCAATTACACAAAAAGTCATGGAAAAGGACTCTGTAGTATCCAACACAGGGGCATGGTGGCTTAATATGCAGAGGTGCAGGCTGCAAGCTAAGAGGTCTTCGGTTTGAATCCCAGTTACGGCAACCACGTTGTGTCCTTGGGCAAGACACTTCACCCCTATTGCCCACATGGGAGCACGGTGGCATTATGTACTAAGGCGTACTGCACATCGATGGTGCACTTGTCTTCAACCAATGGTAACCCTGCTTGTGTGAAGTTAGTATGCTGGGGAGCTGACAGTTACTTGGCATTACTCGGTGGTTCTCTCCGTGTAATCCAGCCTCCTCCACCCTAAAAACTTTCGTGATCATAATTAGCCATTGTGCAGAAATATGTGACCTTAAATAAGTAAATAAATAAATAAATAAATAAATAAATAAATAAATAAATAAATAAATAAAATATTTTACACAGCACACATATCAAAATTTATAATTTTATTTTTTCAAATTTTTCAGAATATTTCAACAAAACCATTGCATGTGATTAGCTCATTCCAGTGAGGGTCACATGATATGGTTTTGTTGAAATTTTTTGAAAAATGTTTTTTTCCAATTTATAAATTGTGCATCTGCACGTGATTGGATCGTTTTGGTAGAGGGTTAATACTCTTGGTGGTGGGGAAAATAATAAACAATCATTTTCGCTTGAATCCTTGTATGCGATATAATGCCATGACTTAATATTTTTAGATCTCTGTGGTGTTGATTCAAGTTTGTTCAGATTTGTTTCTTGGGCAGTATTTGAGCTCATCCTAGGAGGGATAACACTTAACCCTTGAGCCTAACTTCATCTTTATATAATTACATTTTTCAACAACAAAACAAGTGTTTTAACCCTTTATCCAAAGCAAACAATATCAAAATTTATTATTTTAAATCTCATTTTTACTAATTTTTACAAAAGTTTCATCGAAACCATATTATGTGACCCCTCATTGGAATGAGTTCATTCCAATGAGGGGTCACATATGGTTTTGTTTAAATTTTGAAAAAATTTTTTTCAACTGCTGAATAATACAACTCATTATTAGCAAAATTTTATTTCTTGAAGCACCGTGTTATACCCAGTGCTTCATTAATTAAATTTTTGATGGTCATTCCTCAAATTAGTGTTTGGAATCTACCATTATTACATCCATGGAAATATTGCCCACCATGTGGAAAGTGACCAATCCATGGTGGCTGTACTGTATGGGGATGGATGTGGCTGATTCGTTTGGTCACGGGTTAACATGCTGTCTTTCGGTACATTTGCAGCTTACATTCAAAGCGCCTTGGCACTTACATGTTTCTAGGAAAGTCTTGGCTGCCTACTCGTACATGCTGAATAATAGTGATGACACTATTATTAATTATGGAGAAAAATGTTGGCCATCACTGTTGTTTGATGATGAGATGTGGGGGCGCGGTGGCATCGTGGTAACCGGATCTCGTCAGATCACCAAAGTTAAGCAACATCGAGCGCGGTTAGTAGTTGGATGGGTGACCATTTCAGTGACTGATTCGCGCTCTCACATTGTGTCCTTGGACAAGGCACTTCATCCCAATTGCCTACATGGGGGCACGATGACGCTGTGTACTAAGGCGTACTGCATGTCGATGGTGCGCATGTCTTCAACCAATCTAACCCTGCCTGTGCCGCGATGCAGAGGTTAGAGTTACGATGTTGGAGAGCTGACAGCTGCTCGTCGTTGCTCGGTGGTTCTCTCCGGGTACTCCAGCTTCCTCCATCCATAAAACTGTCACCAATATGATATGACCCTGGCTGTTAAAGTGTCGTTAGACCATAACAAATAAATAAATAGATGACGAGATGTAGAGTGAAAATACCATCACTATATAATTTATTTGTGTAGAAACAGTAGGTCATTACCATTATTTGTCCCTTACTATTAATTGGCATATTATATGTAGGCAGCCGAGACTAATTACCTACATGGAGAAACAACTGCAAAGCCACCTGTGACTCATTGCAAAGAAAAAATGTATAAAAATCACCAGGCCCTTTTGGGTTAAGGTCATATCCGGTGTTTCAGTTCTTATAAATGGTATGCCGATCTGAACCAAAAGTAGTATGCAGTGACCCATACCAGTTAACCCTTTACCCAATGTTACAGCCCAAACCGGTCAGATCTGGCCAGCACTATTTACGAAAATCTTGAATACATTAATTTTCATTATTTTTTCATTTTTTGTCTCAAAAACATAGGTTTATGACCCATCTTTGGAACGAGCTCGTTAGAAACAAAAAATGAAAAAAATTCAGGGCTCGATTTAACTGGATTAGCACAGCACTTTGCTCTCCAATTTCTGAATTTTGCTATTCAAGATTTATTAGTTTCAAGTGCTTTTGGATCAACTGCTAATCAATTTTCCAGGGTGAATAGTAAATTGCTATTCAAAATTTTCAGATTAAATCAAGCCCTATATTGGTTATATGGTAATTTCGTTTGTTATGTTTGTTAACCCTTTACCCAAGGAATCGGCCTCATCCGCCCATGTAATATGCAAATTCAGCAGTTGAAAAAGTATTATTTTTCAAAATATTTCAACAAAACCATATCATTTGACCCCTCGTTGGAACGAGGTCGTCGAGCTCATTCCAACGATGGGTCACATGATATGGTTTTGTTGAAATGTCTTGAAAAATTTGAAAAAATTATATTTAAAATAATAAATTTTGATATCGTCTGCGTTGGGTAAAAGGTTAAAGGGTTAAAATCTAGTTGAACTTTCTCTATCCACTTTTACAATCACACTACCATTCACTGATGGCATCTTGAAACAGGTGAGCATTTTAGGCTCACTTGAGCTTCTGCTTTAATTCAAGACATATCAAAAATGTTGGAAGATTGTTGTACTGAATGCATTGGGAAATTTTTTTTTCAAGCCAGACATCATTGATGAGTTGATCAATTGTTTAGTGCATGCAGTTGTGAAGAAAGATGATAAAATATTAATACTGTCTTTAAACAAACAAAACATTTTCAATAATGTCAAGATCTCCATGGAATTCACTGAAGTACAGTTGAAACTGAGAAGTCCTATGATTGTATTGGGTATAATTTTGAAGTAATAGCCCGCTGAGTAAGTTCATTTTGTCCCTGTCAAACTGATTCTGTACAATTCCATACTAGTAAGGCCTAAAAAAATAAAAAAATCTGTTTCTCAGGCCCTCCCGCATGGTCCTATTGGCTGCCGCATGCTCTCTTTTTATAACCAATTTAAACTTTAAAAAAATTAAAATTAAATGGTTTATGTCTGATATTTTACCCAAGTTAAAAAAATTGATGAATTTGTCCTTTGAGTGCAAGAAGGCTTTGCAATGCTTCAGCATTGCAAAGCTTTCTTGCTCTCAAGGGATGAAATACACCACCACTCCTGCTATTCTGTAGATTATGAGGTCTAAAACTTGAACCAAGAACATGAACTTTTGATGGCTGAGAAGTAATTACTGAAATAAAAAATAAAATAAAAAAATGCTTGCCCGCATGCAATTTCACAAATAATGGCCTGAGAAACAGAAGATCTACTTTGTGTGGCCTAAATGGAGATAATTATTACTTTCCAAAGTGTGATTTACTGGGATTTCCGGGTTTCATTATAAACGATAACTTCACAAGTGAATTATGCAATCAACAATCGTGTCATGTACATATCCGTGCGCGCAAACAAAGATGCTCTTCCATGGGTGTAATGGGGACTTCATTGTTTTTTTAACCCTTTACCTAACATGAAAAGCAGAGGACACTTGCAAAAAGAATTCTGGAATAACTATGATTTTAATTTTTTGTCTCAAAAACATAGGTTATGATCCCTCATTGGAACAAGCTCGACGAGCTCTTTCCAATGAGGGGTCATAGCCTATGTTTTTGAGACAAAATATGAAAAAATAATGAAAATTAATACTGTTAAAACTGGAAGTCCTGTCACGAATTTTGTTGATACAGTTAAAACTAGAAGCGCAATTGCCATATCAAATGGCACCCCAAGCACGGTGGGTTCTCCTGGTCACTCATAGCAAACACATGCAATGTTTCTGCCAGTGGACCTCCGGATTACCCGGAGGTCCATTGGCTGAAACATTGCTTGTGCACAGGCCATATGGACAGAATTTGATAGCCTAACTATGGTCATAATGTGTAGATTAACTCGCAAATCGACGTGCTATTTGTGCGCATTTCATGACAGGACTTTTAGTTTTAATTGTAGCTTTACTTGGGCCATAACGCGTACATTAGCGTGCATATCAATGTGCTATTTGTGTGCATTTCATGACAGGACTTCTAGTTTTAACTGTAGGTGATTTTTGGCTCACCAATGATAGTTGTGTGAGCCTATGGCACAGTCCTGTTGTCGGCGTCCGGATTCATACATTTTGAACTTTTGTGTGCAGGTTTTGATTTTTTTTTTATGTCAGTATGCTTTTCAGGGATAGTAATATTTTATTCAACACTTTCCATGCTTAGTTACTTGAATTTTGGACTTTTGTGTACAGGTTTTTGACTTTTCTGTGCAGGTTTTTGACTTTTCTGTGCAAGTTTTTGACTTTTGTGTACAGGTTTTGAAATTTTGTCTTTCAAGTGGAGTTTTACCTTACTGGCATATTGCCATGGTGGTTACCTTAACATTTCAGGGTATTTTTCTCAATTTTTACCCTTTGAAACAAATGTGATACTTTTTTGTGCAGGTTTTGAGGTTTGTCTTTCTTTTCTTCCAAGTGGATATTTTTCAAGTAGAGTTTCACCTTACTGGCATATTGCCATTGTGGTTACTGTGAAATTTGCAGGGTATTTTTCTCATTTTAAACCTTTTGAAAAGTATGTGATACTTTTTTTTACTTTTATGTTCAGGTTTTTAGGTTTGTCTTTCTTTTCTTCCAAGTGGCGACTTACCTTGTAGCATATTGCCATGGTTCCTATTTTATTTTTATGTTAGGATACTTGTTGGGGCTATTATTATATTATTTAACCCTTTAGCTGCTTATTTCCTTTAATTTGGGACTTTTGTGTGCAGGTTTTGGACTTTTGTGTACAGGTTTTGATATTTTGTTCAAGTGGAGTTCTACCTCACTGGCATATTGTCATGGTGGTTACTGTAACATTTTCAGGGTATTTTTATAAATTTTAACCCTTTGAAGCAAATGTGATACTTTTTTTTTACTTTTATGTGCAGGTTTTGAGGTTTGTCTTTCTTTTCTTCAAAGTGGAGACTAACCTTGTAGCATATTGCCATGGCTCCTATTTTATGTTAGGATGCTTCTTGGAGCTATTATTATATTATTTAACCCTTTAGTTGCTTATTTACTTTAATTTTGGACTTTTGTGTGCAGGTGTGGACTTTTTTTTTTTTTACTCCAGCCACCCCTTTTCATTGGCCACCTGTTGATACCCCTTCTAGTTGAGAATAGTGCTGGCCAGTTTTGGCCGTTATGCTAGTTAAAGGGTTAAATAATATAATTATCGTTAATAATGAAAAGTAATAAACAGAGTTATTGCTTGACTGGACTGGTAATGTAAAATAATTCAATCGAGGTGAGGGACTATATTGTAAAACACTTGTGCGCATTTGCGTACTCATGTTTGTACATGTATAGCGTCCCTCACCTCTCATGAATTATTTCATGTAACCAGTCCAGTCAAGCGATTACTCTCTATTTAATATCATTCCTGACCTCTTCTGAGATACTTGTACATGTAATAACCAGGCCTGTAAAAAATTTTTTTTGGTGCATTGGTCAGAATGACCGGCTCCATAATGATTGGATCGGTCATACAGTAACCTGGGTTGGTCATATTTTTTGGCTTCCAAATCAAACATTAACTAGGGCTAAACCCATGTAAATTATGTTGGGCTAACGTCGTAACGATTTACAAAATTTTAGGGCCTACCTGCATTCAATTTTATTGAAATGACACTTAACTTTTATAACCTTAAACTGCTGCGTGCATGACGGGGATCTCTTCAATCTGCAAATCATTTTTTTTTTCTTAAAACGTAACAACTGGACTCCAATGCAACAATTTCTTTGAAATTGAATGCTGAACATCTCCGCACCTGGAGCCTGGAGGCTGGACGTCTCACCACTGGGAAATCTGGCATCTGGTCAAAACCAACCCCATCATTTTTGGCACCAGGTAACCTCACCACCAAATAAAATCGACACTTGCACATCTGTCAAAACTGGTTATATTTTTCCGGAAGTATTACTGAATTACTGTAAAGCTTTCCGGAAATTATGACAAATTCTGCTCACAGTCTTCAAAGAAAGTATACTACACAAAGGAAAGGAAAGGGGAGGGGATCATCTGGTTCGATTTGAAGAACACACACGGAAAAAATAGAGTACAAATGAGTTTCAGTTTCGATTGCGAAAGGATCGTCGCTCATTTATAAATCTGTCTTGAGCTTTATGATTTTGTATTTGTATTTATTTTAGAGAATATAGTCCAATGTGGAAACTAGTCACCATCAACATCCATAATTAATGATTCAGAACACAAGGTCTCATGTAAAAAATTTATGTACTTGGGAGAAAAATACACCGGTCATTCATGACCGGTTGGATACAGTTAGCACCGGTCACATCGACGTTTCATGCCGGTCACTGTCCGTGACCGACCACTTATTTCCAGGCCTGGTAATAATGTAACTACATATTATAAGTTATCTTCCCCTACATGTATGGTATATGGAGATTTAACACCTGGATGTCGGTTTTTAAACACAGAGCCACAGACGAGGTGTTCAAATGAGACATCCAAGTATTATACCTCCATATACTATACATGTCGGCAGAGATACAGTTAAAACTAGAAGTCCTGTCACGAATAGTGTGCTTATCTAGGCTTAATTGCGCGTTGGAATTGCGCGCAATTGCCATATCGAATGGCACCAAAGCACTGCAGGTTCTCCTGGTTACTCATAGCAAACACATGCAATGTTTCTGCCAATGGACCTCCGGGTTACACGGAGGTCCATTGGCTGAAACATTGCTTGTGTACAGGCCATATGTACAGAATTTGATAGCTTTACTTGGGCCATAACGTGCACATTAACGCGCATATCAATGTGCTATTTGTGCGCATTTCATGACAGGACTTCTAGTTTTAACTGTAACGTTTTTTGTCCCGTTTGAAACACAATAGAATCATAGTGGAAATAAATTTGCGGATGCGTTTTTCACAATCTGCAATCAGTTGGACCAAATTTGTGAACAATTGTTTTGTTTTTACAAATGAAGAAGACAACAGGGAGAGTTACATCCCTTGGGTCATTAAGGAAATGAGTAAACATTTATGTTGATATATCGTCCCCTGAGTTCCAATGTGTTCTATGTGACTACTGGCACATAGAACACATTGGAACTCAGGGGATGATATTTGCTCTTATTTTATTTTTCTCAATTTGTTTCATTTAATTACTCTACTATTTAATTTATAACAGCAAAATATGATTAAATTGTCAGAAATCTGATGATATTTGTGACTATTTTCTGGTTTTTTGATTCGATTTTTATATCGAGGCGACAGAGGACCAAAAGCTTTCATTCAAACCATATACCCCCGATGTTTTGCGTGCCCATATACTCTGGATGTTTTTTTGCCCATATACTCTGGATGTTACATGCTCTGATATACCTTGGATGTTGGATGCATCCTTTGCCATGGCTATTTATCCAAGGCATTCTGACCAATCAAAAGACAGAATTTATCGGGATTTAGGGACAATGAAGTTTGACTCCATACACAGAATGAAGAGAGAGTGGATTATTACTTAATCGCAGTACAATCTATTCTCCACTCAAAATCTATTTATAATTGTTCATAACAAGCACACAGAATACCTGCAAACTTTCATTGCATGGACCATCGGGGGCAACGGTCGTCTGCACGCAAATTACAAAAAGTGGGTAAACAAACAGTGTCAAGTTCCTAACTGAAATTGACTGGTTACCTGAGAGCTTAGTTTTGTACATTTGTACACCCTACTTTTATGGATCTCCATGCCTGGCCGTTTGAGGAGAGCTATTGCTCCGGCTCTTCTTGGCTCCCCTCAAATTATATTGGGGAGGGCCATAATTGCCCTCCTTAAACTGTAATGGCTCTCCTCAAACTTTCAATTCCCTTATTAAAAACTGTGTATAATTAATATAAGTGTGGAATGGCTCCTCTGAAACAGATTTAGGGGAGCCGTAGCGGCTCCCCTGGATTTTTCAAAAGGCCAGGCCTGGATCTCTGTCAAGATGTAATGGATTAAATGCTAATAACGGATGAAATGAGGCCAAAACTGTCGAGAAAAATAAAATGAGTAATTCATATTGTTATCAGAAGTCTTTGAAAGATCACAACTTTTCTTTTACAGGGATTTATTACATAACGCAAATGTAATTTACAAATGTAAATTTATACTGAAGGAAATGGTAAATGGTTTAGAGTTTGAAAATTATATGCAACTGCTGGTAAATGGTTTAGAGTTTGAAAAGTATATGCAGTTAAGAGGATTATTTCAGTAGGCAATATCCAGTTTAATGGCATTCACCTTACAAAATTGTAAAATACATCCTGTCCACTGAGTATTTGAGATGAAACTATAGGCAGGTGCTTAGCCAGGAATCAATATTTTCTGGGATGCAAATGAATCATTTTGGTGGGGTGAGGGGCAGCGTCCAAGAATTTTTATGCTGGAGGCATATCACGAAGATCCAAGTCTTGATTTGGGACAAGGTGTCAAGGTGGTCTCCCTTTGCCTGTGGGGCCAGGGAGTATAAAAGTGTCAAGGTGGTGTCCCCTTCTCAATGGGGCTAGAGACTGGCGGCTTTCGGTTTCGTTTTTTTCTGGAAACCGAAAAACCAAACCAAGATTTTCCTGGAAAACCTTCTTCATGGTTTTCTATGTATTTCTGTCCACTACAGCAATCGCCCAGAATACATCAATCAAATGACAAACATTCTGATTGTACAGAGCAATGACCTTTGGAATGTATGTCTGTCGGTCTTGACGATTGTTGATTTGTTATAGGATTAGGTGGCCAGTCAGAGTGCTCAAGGCCGACTGAGCGACGTTGACAACACATTCTCCTCCCCCAAAAACGTGAATCTTTACACCAAAAATGCAAAAAGGAAAACTTAAATGTTCAGGTTGGTGACCCAATTCATAATAAAGCCTTTTATCTTCAAATTTGCTGAGACAATGTGTGCTGGAAATAAAACAAATACTCACAAAATCATTTTAGGGAGTGTTATTATTATTTATTTATTCTATCTATCCGAGAAAGTGATAAAACCAGGAAACACGTTGATCATCGTTTTCTTGAACACTTAATTACCATTGTGAACTCTGAACTTATTATGAATATTAATGACTGTCAATGGCAATGATGAAGTGGGTAAAACATCCCTGTCACTTTCAGTACCATGTTTAAAAAATGACAAGCGATCTCAAACTGATTTTTTTTTTATTACTTTTTACACATATAATCCCAGAAATAATCTAAGAATAAATTCAGATACACGTAATATTTATACAGTTAAAACTAGAAGTCCTGTCACGAATAGTGCGCTTATCTAGGCTTAATTGCGCATTGGAATTGCGTGCAATTGCCATATCGAATGGCATCCAAAGGTCGGCAGGTTCTCCTGGTTACTCATAGCAAACACATGCAATGTTTCTGCCAATGGACCTCCGGGTTACCCGGAGGTCCATTTGCTGAAACATTGCCTGTGCACAGGCCATATGTACAGAATATGATAGCTTAAATAATTGGGTCATAATGCGCACATTAACGCGCATATCAACGTGCTATTTGTGCGCATTTCATGACAGGACTTCTAGTTTTAACTGTATCTTGAGTTCTTAACCCACGAATCAACAATTTCGACTTTCCCCGCAATAAAATGTTCATTTCTTATTTGAAGTACTTCGTCTCTCAAGTTCTCAACACTGTAATTTCTTGCACAGAAATTCCAAAACAAGCTGTAGAAATGTTATAGTCTGTTTAGTATCTGGTCACCCGATTATCCAAAATATTCTGTTAACGAAATGACAGCAAAAACACATAGATTGAATGGATTCAATTGTTTTATTCACTAATTTGTCAGAAAATATGTAGGTGTCATTTCCATGGCATTTTTTCAACATTCTGCAGCAAATTTCTTATTTACCACCCATGTTACCAGTGACGGCACTTGTTAAATAATATAAAGCAAACTGTTTGACAACTTGTTCTGACATTATAGCTCTGTCGAAAGCTGGGACCTATATTTTGATTGTCACTATCCATTATTCAATTACAAATGTTCCTAGAATAAACCTTTTCGTAATACATCCATAAATAAAAACTTTTCATACAGAAAACCGAAACCAAAACCAGAACCGAAACCGAGGTTTTTATCTCATAAAAAAACAAAACCGATCTCCATAAAATGAAACCGCCAGTCTCTAAATGGGGCCAGGCGATACATTTTTCACAAATTTCTACTCAGAGAAGTTGTGAAAATATTTCCCTAATTGTGCTGTTTTCAGGTTCGCAAGAACAGCAAGCTTACCTTAGCATGGTGAACAGCAAGCTTACCTTAGCATGGTATGGCATGTGTAATTAGTTGACAACCCATGTAGATCAAAGAATTCTGGATTTTTAATGGGGCTGGTGGTAATTGAAGGGGGGTAAGGCTTCACTACCCCCATGGCTATGCCACTTGAACTGAGTCATCACAAAGTTTTATGACAAGTTTCTTGTGTCAATCTTTTTTTTTTTTTGTATTATTTTCATCATGATTATTTTGTTATTTATCACAACTTCCTTCATCTTTATACCACCCACTTGAAAAGTGGGAGGTATAGAGTGTTCACTTGATCCGTCTGTACATCCATCTGTCCGTCCGTCCGTCCGTCCATCCGTAACGCTTTAGGGGGGGGGGGGGGTACACATCTGCTATCTGCAACTCCTCCTAAACCAATGAACAGATTTCATTGAAACTCTCAGACATTGTTTTACATACATTGAAGATATGCACCTCCTATTTTCTTTTCAGATATTTTCATTTTTACAGTTTCCCATATTGAAAAATGAACTTTGTCAAATTCAATTGACATTCTGTACAGATCTGCTATCCGCAACCCCTCCTAAACCATTGAACAGATTTCATCGAAACTTTCAGACATTCTTTTACATACATTGCAGATGTGCACCTCCTATTTTCTTTTCAAATATTTTCATATTCACAGTTCCCCGTATTCAAAAACGTTCTTTGTCAATTCAGGTTTTAGTAGGGAGGGGTATAGATCTGCTATCCGCTACTCCTCTTAAACCATTGAACAAACTCCATTGAAACTCGCAGACCTTCTTTTACATACATTGAAGATGTGCACCTCCTATTTTTCTTTCAGATGTTTTCATATTTTGATGTCCGTCCGTCCGTCCGTCCATTATGCTTTTGGGATGTACACATCTGCTATCCGCAACTCCTCATAAACCATTGAACGGATTCCATTGAAACTCTCAGACATTCTTTTACATAGTGCACCTCCTATTTTCTATTCAGATATTTTCATATTTACAGTTCCCCATATTCAAAAATGGTTTTGTCAATTTAGGTTTTAGTAGGGAGGGGTATAGATCTGCTATCCGCTACTCCTCTTAAACCATTGAACACACTCCATTGGAACTCTCAGACATTTTTTTATATACACTGAAGATGTGCGCCTCCTATTTTTCTTTCAGATATTTTCATATTCTGACATACAGCCGTCCGTCCGTTATGCTATAGGGGTATTACGTTTTGATGGGGGGGGGGGGGGGGGGGGGGTGGGGGTGGGGGGTGTACACATCTGCTATCCATAACTCCTCTTAAACCAGTGAACGGATTTCATTGAAACTCTCAGACATTCTTTTACATACATTGAAGATGGGCACCTCCTATTTTGTTTTCAGATATTTTCTTTTTTACAGTTTCTCATATTGAAAAATGTACTTTGTCAAATTCAATTGACATTCTGTACAGATCTGCTATCCGCAACTCCTCTTAAACCATTGAACAGATTTCATTGAAACTTTCAGACATTCTTTTACATATATTGAAGATGTGCACCTCCTGTTTTGTTTTCAGATATTTTCATTTTTAGGGTTTCTTATATTTAAAAATGGGCTTTGTCAACTCAAGCTTGTGGCGGGGGTGGGGGGGGGGGGGGGTTGTAGACATTTGCTACCCACAACCTCTTTTAAACTAGTGAATGGATTTCAATGAAACCTTCAAACATTGGTGTCAGTGGTTGTGCTCTCTTCATTAAACACACTTTTACTGTTGTAAAATGTTTCTTAGTGGGAGTGGGTGGTATCATTTAGTGAGCAGTGCTCACAGTTTTTCAGATTGTTTGCCCTTTATATTGTCTGCTTGTCCACTACCAATTTTTTCTTCAAGTAAAATTTATGCATGTGCCGAGTTGAAAGGGTAAAATGTGAGAAAAAAAACCCAGGTTTTGATGCATACAGTTAAAACTAGAAGTCCTGTCATGAAATGCTCACAAATAGCACGTTGATATGCGCGTTAATGGGCGCGTTATGACCCAACTAAAAACTATCATATTTTGTACATATGGCCTGTGCACAGGCAATGTTTCAGCCAAATGACCTCCGGGTAACCCGGAGGTCCATTGGCAGAAACATTGCATGTGTTTGCTATGAGTAACCAGGAGAACGTGCCGTGTTTTGGATGCCAATCAATATGGCTATTGCACGCAATTCCAACGTGCAATTAAGCCTAGATAAGCGCACTATTCGTGACAGGACTTCTAGTTTTAACTGTAAGTTTACAAACATGGTTGTGTAATAAATAATTGCTTGTTTTTTATGTCTTTACAGTTATCTGATGTCCATGTATATATTGTACCAACAGAAATATGGAGGAAAAGATATAACAATTTATTGAATTCTAGTGTAACAGAGACAGTATCTCTTGGTATAATAAGGTAAATATAGATATAACAATAGGGGGCGTGGTGGCTCAGTAGGTAGACAGGCCTGGCATTCTGAAAAATGCAGGAGGGCAAAAATTTGCTCTCCTCAATCAGCTTAGGAGAGCAATTAGCTTTACACAGCATTTTAAGTATCCAATTGAACGAACTCATTGAAACTGAAACCAACAGACTACATCAGTGATTTTATTAACTTTACTAAGGTAAAGCGAAATCTCTTAGACATCTAGATGTCTCACTCAACAACCGAACACACACTTGACAAGACCTGTGTGTGTACCCGGACCTGTTGTCCAAGAAAGTCATATGCCTAGCACTACCACCTTCAACCCCCCAAGGTCCGGAGTCAAGGGGGTTGAAGATGGTAGTGGTAGGCGTATGACTTTCTTGGACAACAGGTCTGCTTGAATCTACAGTCACATCCTGGTGCAAGTGCTTCAAGTGACAGGATAGTAGTAATGGTAGTATATTATAGTGTCAATATTCCTTGAATAATTACCCCTCAAACTGTGATGTCAGTTGTTGAACTTGAAACTGACAGAAAAAAAAATATATTGCTGTGACCCATTTTGCTTCAAATGATTGCAGCTGTGTTTGGGTATGGTTGCAGCCATTACCTTTTACCACTAAACCACTTTCAAAATGAAATTACGTGATGTTATGTGACTTCGAAGTTAAATTCCATTTTTGCTTTACAACAAAAATTTAATGTGAGCATAATACATGTAATCTCAATCATCCCAGACCAAAATATTTAGGAGGGCAATTTTTCGCTCTCCTTAATACTTTCAGGAGGGCAGTAAGGAGAGCTAAAAAGTCGCTCTCCTGAAATTGCCAAGCCTGGGTAGAGGTGCAGGCTGTAAGCTGAGAGGTCCTTGGTGCAAATCCCACCTGCAGCAACCACGTTGTGTCCTTGGGCAAGACACTTCACCCCCATTGCCCACGTGGGGACACTGTGGCATTGTGTACTAAGCTGTACTGCATGTCCTTGGTGCACCTGTCTTCAACCAATGCTAACACTGCTTGTGTGGAGTTAGTATGTTGGGGAGCTGACAGTTGCTTGCCATTGCTTGGTGGTTCTCTTCAGGTACTCCGGCTTCCTCCACCTTTAAAACTGTCGTGGTCATGATTGTGCAGAAATATGTGACCTTAAAAACACCAGTAAATAAATAAATAAATAAATAAATAAATAAATAAATAAATAAATAAATAAATAAATAAAACAATTTACTGAATTCCAGTGCAACAGAGACAATATATCTCTTGGTACAATAAGGTAAATATAAAATATTTTACTGATGGACTAGTGTGGGAAGATTGAAGTCAGTGCCAAATTGCCAGTCAGTCATGGATACAGAGTTTTAAAGGTGGGGGTGGAGGAAGAGGGAAAGGGGGAATATTAGAGAATGGATACTTCAATAATGTTCACACTGAAGCTTGATCCAATGTCCCCATTCCCCCATTCCTTCAAACATATCTCAGTCCAAAGTAGGCATATTTGGCATTGAGGAAGATTAAATTTTCCCAGTTAAACCTTTACCTAATGAATTGCCACGTTTGTCAATGTCATTTGAAAATTAAGCAGTTGAAAATTTTTTTAATTCTCAAGACCATACACGTGACCCTTAATACGGGCCAGCTTGTGAAGCAACCATAACATGATTTGATGAAAATTAAGAAATAGAACAGCTTGTTTCAAAGAAGAGGTCACATAATATGGTTTTATCGACATTTTTGAAAAAAATTGAAGAGAAAAATAATTAAAATAACAAATCTTAATACGGTATCGTGAGCATTGAGGAAGAATAAAATATGCCCTGATTATATAGAAAATTAAATGTTGAAGAAATATTGTTGATTTTTAATTCTTAACTCACTGAGAATTTTTATGCCCCTGACCTAGAGCTGTAGGTTTTTAAATTTCATGTTCGGTTTCGGTTTTGGTTTTACAGGTGGAGAAAAACTTTGGTTCTGTTCGGTTTTCGGTTTGTTCATTTGTTCATGAGGCCAAGTAAAATTCAATAAAACTCATTCTTATGTCCGGAGTCATAACTGAATGGTAGTGAAATTGAGTGAAACTCAATGAATGCCCGAAATAGGCTATAATACATGAAGAATCAGGAAGGCCAATATAATAATTACCTAAATATACAGAATTGTTATTGTGCTTGGCCATTTCTTGAGGTCTGACACCTACACGCAACTTGAGGAAAGCTGCAAACACAACAGAACTGAAATGTCGGAAATTCACAGAATGTAGCCTTCCCAGAGTAGTGAGAGTACCCAGACACTGCCATTGGCAGTGTCTGGGTACTCTCACTACTCTGGGATGGCTACATTCTGTGAATTTCTGGAGCAAGAGATTATTTAATAAAAAACGAAAAACCTTAGATTTCGGGATGTCAACGGTTTCGGTTTCGGTTTTTTAAAAAAACTTAAAACCTCGGTTCAGTTTCGATTAACCTACAGCTCTACCCTGACCTCCAAAGGAGGATTCAGGGGTATCTAATGAAGCTGGTCGTCCATCCATCCATCCGTCCATCAATCCACACAAACGTTTTGCATTGTACTTTCAAATTCATCGCTTGGATTTGGATCTCCTTTGGTATGCTGATTGACCTGCATGAAGGAATGAATATGCAGAAGGAACGGGTTCCATCCAATAATTTTTCTCAGAGTTATGGCCCTTTTTCCACTTTTTTCTGTTATAATAACTCTTTCCACTTAGAAAATTTTTCTGTCCACAATACCTTCAATGTTACTTTGAACTTGCATATGGGTCGTGGCAGTGGCCCACACTTTGCATTGCCTTTGTCAAGATATTTTTTATCAAATCTAGTCATGGCTGCTTTATAGCAGCCATGATGAGATTTGATGAAAAATTGACTTACATTTACAAATTCAACTCAGAAAAATATTGGTGAAAAGAAATCCATTCAATTTACAGGGGGACAATTTGATTAAAATGTTCCCAAATTATACTATTTCACTTTAAAGAGAAATATAGTCTGTTCTGGACAGACAGGAGCATGCAGGGAGTTACAGTTAAAACTAGAAGTCCTGTCATGAAATGCGCACAAATAGCACGTTGATCTGCACGTTAATGTGCGCGTTATGGCCATAGTAAAGCTATCAAATTCTGTACATATGGCCTGTGCACAAGCAATGTTTCAGCCAATGGACCTCCGGGTAACCCAGAGGTCCATTGGCAGAAACATTGCATGTGTTTGCTATGAGTAACCAGGAGAACCTGCCGTGATTTGGATGCCATTCGATGTGGCAATTGTGCGCAATTCCAACGCGCAATTAAGCCTAGATAAGCATACTATTCATGACAGGACTTCTAGTTTTAACTGTAAAGCTGAATGTAGCTAACTCATGATAAAGAAAGAAAAACACTCCACTAGCTGAAATATTTGAAATACTTTTATCCTGGTCAAATTGGGAGCATGGTGGCTCGGTGGTTACGACATTGGACTTCAGACTGCCGGGGGTAATTGTGTTCTTTGGGCAAGACACTTAATCCTGATTTCCCATGTGGAGTCATGGTGGCAGTGTGTACTAAGTCGTATGGCATGTCAATGAAGCACTTGCCTTCAACTATTACTAATCCAGCTTGTGCAGAGTTTGCATGTTGGGGAGTCTGACAGTTGCTTGCTGCTGCTTGGTGGTTCTCTCTGGCTTCCCCCACCTGTAAAACAGTCCAAAACTAGGTACTCATGGCTGTGGAAAGTGTTGTTACACCACAATAAAAAAACAAAAAAATCTAGGATAAATCAAGATTATTTTAGGATGTTTCCTATTTTGTGCACAACTTTTTCTTTGTATTTGGGGTAATTTAACCCTTTACCCAATGGATCGGCCACATCCGACAACGTAATATGCAAATTCAGCAGCTGAAAAAATATTATTTTTCAAAAAATTTCAACAAACCCATATCATGTGACCCCTCTTTGGAATGAGCTCGTCGAGCTCGATCCAGTGAGGGATCACACGATATGGTTTAGTTGAAATTTTTTGAAAAAATTAAAAAAAATGGTATTTAAAATAATAAATTTTGATATTTTCTGCATTGGGTAAAGGGTTGTAATGAAGGAAGTCATTCTGGCACTCTAACAGTTAACACTACTAAATTAACTGAGATGCAAACATTTCTCTAATTGGGGAACGACTCCTTTAAAATTGATCAAAACATTACAGAATTTATTTGCATTTCAGAAAGCAAATATTTGTATGGTCTCAAAGTATACAGGAGTGCATGTGTACACAATTCAATGCAAACCTCTTGTGTTTTAATGATTTCTTTGGAAAATGTAGTGTTTGAAGCTCTTTGAGATGTGGTAACATGCGATCTAGAATTTTTCTTTACTGATGCACAGTAAACATAGGTATACTGAATCCCTTCTGTACACGAATGTACATGTAACTTCTTCAGTTTGTATCCCACTTACCCATGGGTTTAATTCCTACTGTACACAGGTATAAATGTAACTCCAGTTTATATGCACATACTCTGGGTTAAAAATCTTACTGTACATGGATTTTTGTATCCCCCTCACCCAGAGATAGAATCTTCACTGTACCTGGATGTGCATGTAACTTTAGTTTGTATCTACTTAGCCAGAGGTAGAATCCTCACTGTGCATGGATGTACATGTAACTTTAATTGGTATCCATTTTGCCAGAGGTAGAATCCTCACTGTACATGATGTGCATGTAACTTCAGTTTGTAGCCACTTAGCCAGGGATAGAATGATAGAATCCTCACTGTACATGATGTATATGTAACTTTAGTTTGTATCCACTTAGCCAGAGATAGAATCCTCATTGTACATGATGTACATGTAACTTTAGTCTGTATCCACTTAGCCAGAGATAGAATCCTCACTGTACCTGGATGTACATGTAACTTTAGTTTGTATCCACTTAGCCAGAGGTAGAATCCTCATTGTACATGATGTACATGTAACTTTAGTCTGTATCCTCTCAGCCAGAGATACATGTAGAATCCTCACTGTACTTGGACATGCATGTAGCTTCAGATTGTATCCACTTACCGAGCGGTAAAGTGCCTACTGTACACTGATGTACATGTAACTTCAGATTGTATCCACTTACCTAGCGGTGAAGTCCCTACTGTACACTGATGTACAGTTAAAACTAGAAGTCCTGCCATGAATAGTGCGCTTTTCTAGGCTCAATTGCGCGTTGGAATTGTGCGCAATTGCCATATCGAATGGCACCCAAAGCACGGCAGGTTCTCCTGGTTACTCATAGCAAACACATGCAATGTTTCTGCCAATGGACCTCCAGGTTACCCGGAGGTCCATTGGCTGAAACATTGCTTATGCACAGGCCATATGTACAAAATTTGATAGCTTTACTTGGGATATAGCGCGTACATTAACGCGCATATCAACGTGCTATTTGTGCGCATTTCATGACAGGACTTCTAGTTTTAACTGTACATGTAACTTTAGTTTGTGTCCACTTACCCAGAGTAGAATGCCTACGGCACATGGAAGTACATGTGACATCAGTTTGTATCCACTTACCTTGGGGTAGAAATTTCAATTATTTTCAAGCATCCTCTCTTACTATGGCTCCTCCATGCCTCTCACAAACATTCAATTAATGGACTATTGATCCTTTTTGTCAAAATCAGCTTGTACTTTCCTGAGTTAAATAATCAGTAAATTTGTAATCCCTGTAAATGCTTAGAAATTGAACAAACAATTGATAGAACATTAATAATCTCGTTTTTTAGCTTAACTTGACAAAGTTAAGATAAGCTATTGCCATCATGCTTGCGGAAGTTTGTTAGACTGTGAGTCTGTTCACATTTTCTTTGGCTTGTCTGATCATCATGAAATTTCATATGCAGACTCAAGGTCATGTCTAAATGGGAACGCCTCCTTTTGGTCACAATCAGTCGACTATGATGGCTGTGATAGCCTGAAACCTGAAAACATTTAGCACCGTGTACAGGTCATATTTATGAAGGGATTTCATTGTAACATGGTAGGATGATGTCTTGATGAGAACGTCCACTTTTGGTAATGCTCGGTCAACCATGACAACTACAAGAGCCCGAAAACCTTTAGCGCAGTCTACAGGTCATCATAATTATGAAGGGATTTCATTGTAACTTGCTAGGAAGACTTCACATATTGTCTAGATGAGAACATCCCCTTTTGGTCATGATCAAGCGGTCAACCATGACAGCTACACAAGCATATGGGTTAGATTTGTTTAGCACAATCTATACAGTTCATATTTATGAAGTAATTTCATTGTAACTTGGAAGGATAACTTGGTTTGATGTTTAGATGAGACTGTCGTATTTTGGTCATGCTCAGTCAGCCGTTACCGCCCCCTGGTCACTTGACCTAGATTCCTTTTGCACTGCTTACAGGTTGTTTTTATGAAGGAATCTCATTGTAACTTCGTAGGACAACTTGGTATGATATCTAGTTGTGACTATTATTTTGGTCATGATCAGTAAATCATGACTGCCGGAGCGTCATGTGAACTAGATTCATTTAGCGAAGTGTATGAGTTACATTTATGAAGAGGTTTCATTGTAACTTGGTAGGATGACTCATTTTGAAATGATTTTACTGTAACTTGGTAACTTTGTTTGACATACAGTTAAAACTAGAAGTCCTGTCATGAAATGCGCACAAATAGCACGTTGATATGCGCGTTAATGTACGCGTTATGGCTCAAGTAAAGCTATCAAATTCTGTACATATGGCCTGTGCACAAGCAATGTTTCAGCCAATGGACCTCCGGGTAACCCGGAGGTCCATTGGCAGAAACATTGCACGTGTTTGCTATGAGTAACCAAGAGAGCCTGCCGTGCTTTGGATGCCATTCGATATGGCAATTGCGCGCAATTCCATCGCGCAATTAAGCCTAGATAAGCGCACTATTCGTGACAGGACTTCTAGTTTTAACTGTACGTTAACTGTTAGGGCCATATCAACTCAGGTCTTAATTCTTTCGTACAATCTACACTCAAATTATCCTTATTGAAAACAGGGAACAGAAATTAACATATTCTCAATTATCACAATTCTTGTCTTATTTTATAATCCTTTCATAAACATTTGAACATTATATATATATATATCCTTTTCTTCAAACACTGCATACAGTCAAGTTAAGCTACAGTGCCATTGACACTTTCATTATGATAACTAATTTGTTCAGTTGTATTGTTCTGGCCAAACGATATTCAAAAACGACATTGTTTTCCTAAATCGGTGTCCTTAAAAATATACAAAATTCATGTCTAAACGTTTCCAATTAACTACGCTCAGGGCCTAAAAAAACAAAAAATCTGTTTGTCAGGCCCTCTCGCATGGTCCTTTTGGCTACCGCATAATCTCTTTTTATAACCAATTTAAACTTAAAAAAAATAAAAATTAAATGGTTTATGTCTGATATTTTACCCAAGTTAAAAAAATTGATGAATTTGTCCCTTGAGTGCAAGAAGGCTTTGCAATGCTTTAGCATTGCAAAGTCTTCTTGCACTCAAGGGATGAAATACACCACCACCCATGCTATTCTGTAGATTATGATGCCTAAAACTTGAACCAAGAACCTGAACTTTTGATGGCAAACAAGTAATTACTGAAATAAAAAATAAAATAAAAAACCGCTCGCCTACATGCAATTTCACAAATAATGGCCTGAGAAACTGAAGATCTACTTTGTGTGGCCCAAAGTTTCTTTCAAGATTCAGTTGTGCACCAGTAACAAAGCACCCTACTGCCTGATTTTTCACAACAGATTTCTGAATATCTTCAAATACATACCTTGTCAAAATTATTTTTAAAAAAATGAAAGGAGAGAAGCGCTGTTGTTTTTTCTAAAATAGTACACATTTTCCAGGAATTCTGTTAGCGATAAACTCAAACCCGCCTGCTGCCATTCTTAACCCTTTACCCAAATGAACAGGATATTAACATTTATTTTTTTAATTATTGTTTTTCAAAACATTTCAGCAAAACCACATCATATGACCCCTCATTGGAACGAGCTCCATGAGCTCGTTCCAATAAGGGGTCACATGATAAGGTTTTGTTGAAATTTTTTAAAAAATATATTTTTTCCAACTGGTAAATTTGAAAATTACGCGGGCAGAAGTGGCTGATTCGTTTGGTAAAGGGCTAAACACAAAATCTTAATAGTTTCAAAACTCAGTCTTGTAAATTAAACTCATTCATGCACAAATTAAGGCATTGCAAAGATGACCGACTGCTCCCCTAGTCTCCTCAGAATTTTTGAACATTTTTCACAGATAAGTAAATTTATCTTACAACAAGAACATATTTCCCCCAATACAAGTAAAAACATCTGGACAAATATAGATCTGTACTGAGGATAGCAACCTTATGTACAATTATTTGGTTCAGAAAGAGAATGTTTTTTACCTGCGCTCAATTGGCATCGAGTTATTACAAGTGTCAAGGCCACCGTTTTGGATAACATTTATTAAATAATAAATAAATCAACAGCTCAACAAAATAAATTAGACTAGATACAGTTAAAACCAGAAGTCCTGTCATCAAATGCGCACTAATAGCATGTCGATCTGCTTGTTAATCTATGCGTTATGGCCATAGTAAGGCTTTCAAATTCTGTGCATATGGCCTGTTCACAAGCAGTGTTTCAGCCAATGGACCTCTGGGAAACCCGGAGGTCCATTGGCAGAAACATTGCCTGTGTTTGCTATGAGTAACCAGGAGAACCTGCCATGCTTTAGATGCCATTTGATATGACAATTGTGCGCAATTCCTACATGCAATTAAGCCTAGAAAAGCACACAGTTCATGACAGGACTTCTAGTTTTAACTGTATACCCAGAATGACACATGCATATGAATGGGTTAATCGATATTTCATGAGTGCCAGCTTTGAAGGATACAACAAGAGGCCATAATTCTGTGTTTATTACATGCCTTCGCATCTATATGAACAATTATCAGGACACTCGGCAATTCATTTGACAACTTTCAACAACAAAATGCATTTTATCGGCATCCAAATTTGCGAGAGGAACCTGTGTTACTATTTCGTCCCTAGAGTTCCAATGTAATAGGCACATAGAAGTTATTGGAACTCAGGGGATGATTTTTATCTATCGCTATGGATTCAAATTGTAATTGCAGTGCATGATTTGTAGAAAATTCCAGTGGAATTCTGCTCCAATTTAAAAATAGTCATCAATGATTTCTGTTCTGCACATGTGTGTGAAACAGATTTTCATTTTCCGCATGGTTTTGTGTTGCTGTTGATTGGGATTACATAGAACGGGCATATAATAAAAACTGTTTCCATGGTGATATTTTATATAGGTCTTCTATGCATTGAACGTGAAAAATAAAATAAAGAAACACAGCTGAAACTTCAGCAGCAGTAGTACAAGTAGAACAAAGAATAGAAATTATGTCACACACAGCACAAAAATGCAATAACTTGACGTCATGATCCTCATAAAAAAAATCAATTCACAGATGCTGAATGAAGAAACCCCATTAAAAACTGTACCAAAATCTCTTCCTTATGTAGAAACCCTGTTGAAAACTGTATCCAATCATCTCTTCATTATGTAGAAACCCCATTAAAAACTGTACTCAATCTCTTCATAATGTAGAAACCTTGTTAAAAACTACCCAATCTCTTCATTACACAGAAACCCTGTCAAAAACTGTACCCAATCTCTTCATTATGTAGAAAGCCCATTAAAAACTATACCCAATCTCTTCATTATGTAGAAATCCTGTAACAAACTGTACCTAATCTCTTCATTATGTAGAAACCCCATTAAAAACTATACCCAATCTCTTCTTCATGTAGAAACCCTGTTAAAAACTGTACCCAATCTCTTCAATATGTAGAAACCCCATTAAAAACTATACCCAATCTCTTCATTATGTAGAAACCCCATTAAAAACTACCCAGTCTCTTCATTATGTAGAAAGCCCATTAAAAACAAAACCCAATCTCTTCATTATGTAGAAACCCTGTTAAAAACTGTACCCACTCTCTTCATTATGAAGACACCCCGTTAAAAAAAAAAAATAAAAATGAAAACATTCTATTTTCAATTAACAGCTTGTACATAGATTTAAAATTTTACAAGTTCATCCACTTCTACAGTTAAAACTAGAAGTCCTGTCACGAATAGTGCGCTTATCTAGGCTTAATTGCACATTGGAATTGCGCGCATTTGCCATATCGAATGTCATCCAAAGCATGGCAGGTTCTCCTGGTTACTCATAGCAAACACATGCAATGTTTCTGCCAATGGACCTCCGGGTTACCCGGAGGTCCATTGGCTGAAACAATGCCTGTGCACAGGCCATATGTACAGAATATGACAGCTTTAATTGGGTCATAACACGCACATTAACGTGCATATCAACATGCTATTTGTGTGCATTTCATGACAGAACTTCTAGTTTTAACTGTAAGTCATCACTCTTTGGAATGCTTTGCTCTTTGTTTGATGCATTGTAAGGGAAATAAGTAAAAACAAAACAGTCAGAAACGCACTGAGAATTGTACAAAGAGTCATTTCAGAAGTCAAACATTCTAACATCCAAATTGGACCATTCAGGATCGTCAGTTATGTTTGTTTTTAATCCCCTTGAGAAGGGTTCATTTAGGTATGATTTACACTTTACCTAACAGGATAGTGAGATGACACTTCACACTTGCGAACAAAATTGTCAAATAACTAATTTTTTTTCATTTTTTGCATCAAAAACATATGAGCTTAATTGCTCCAATGAGGGGTCATAAGCTATGTTTTTGAGACAAAAAATGAAAAAATAATGAAATTTGAATGGAAAATTTTGTTAATAGCACTGGCCTGTTTTGGTCATTATGTTAGGCAAAGGGTTAATGGATTATAATCGATTATCTCAGCTGATAAATTGAGTTTAGGAAATAGAAAACCAACACACCCCTGATCCTAACCATTGCCGTATCCATGAAATGTAGTAATACAAACTAAGGCCATTGTTAATAATTTATTTGTTTTACTTTTACATCTATTTTTGGTTCCTATGGACAGCTGTGAAATGCTCTAATTTTGACCATTAATTATCTGCATGCAAGTATCTGTTCTCATCGATTTATTTATTGGAGTTTAACGTGGGGCCTGGTGGCTCAGTTGGTAGAAGGTAGCAGGCTACAAGCCGAGAGGTCCTTGGTTTTAACCCCACCTGCAGCAACCGCTTTGTGTCCTTGGCCAAGACACTTCACAAGCGTTGCCCATGTGTGGACACAGTTGCGCTGCATACTGCACTACGATGGTGCACCTGTCTTCAACCAATGCTAACCCAGCTTGTGTGGAGTTAGTAAGCTGACAGTTGCTCATCGTTGCTCGGTGGTTTCCTCTGGATACTCCGGCTACCTCCACCTGTAAAACTGTCCTAGTCAAGATTAGCCATTGTGCAGAAATATGCGACCTTAACCCTTTACCCAACGCAGACAATATCAAAATTTATTATTTTAAATATCATTTTTAAAAATTTTTCTAAACATTTAAACAAAACCATATCATGTGACCCCACATTGGAACGAGCTCAACGAGCTCGTTCCAACAAGGGGTCACATGATATGGTTTTGTTGAAATTTTTTGAAATATAATATTTGTCAACTGCTGAATTTGCATATTACGTGGCCGGATGTGGGCGATTCGTTAGGTAAAGGGTTAAACATCAATAAATGAATTGGAGTTTAACGACACTTTTGACAGCCAGGGTCATCTCATGTAGGACAGTTTTTTGGGATGGAGGAAGCCAAAGTACCAGGAGAGAATCACCAAGCACTGGCAAGCAACTGTCATATGCCCCAACATACTAACTGCACACAAGCTGGGTTAGCATTGTTTGAAGACAGGTGCACCATCGATATGCATTACGCCTCAGTACACAGCACCACCATGCCCCTACGTGGGCAATCCGGAATCAGTGGCTTACCCAAGGACACAACACAGTTACCCCTGGCAAGGATTGAACCGTGGACCTCTCGTTTTAAAGTTCAGTGTCATAACAAAGTTACCCCTGGCAGGGATCGAACCGTGGACCTCTCGGTTCGAACTGTGGACCTCTTGGTTTGAAGTTCAGTGTCATAACTAAGTTACCCCTGGCAGGGATCGAACCATGGACCTCTCGGCTTGAACCGTGGACCTCTCTGTTTGAAGTTCAGTGTCATAACTAAGTTACCCCTGGCAGGGATTGAATCGTGGACCTCTCGGTTTGAAGTTTAGTGTCATAACTAAGTTACCCCTGGCAGGGATCGAACCATGGACCTCTCGGCTTGAACCATGGACCTCTCGGTTTGATGTTCAGTGTCATAATTAAGTTACCCCCGGCAGGGATCAAACTGTGGACCTCTCGGTTTGAAGTTCAGTGTCATAACTACTGAGCCAGCATGCTTCAATAATTTCAGTTTCGACATTTTCAAAAGCCGAATTATGAAATCTCTATATAATTTATCTACCACTTTAGTCAAAATTTGAATCCTCTGGCAGAAAATATACTTTCTTGGTGTTGTATGTCCTTTTGACGTACCACAGCCGTAAATTATATATAGTCTTATGGTACTCCGTGAAATTTGGAACACCATCATTGATTCTGCTAAGTGGTTAATTAAAAACGAAATACCATTGCTGATTTAGGCCCCTGATGTCAGTCGCTATATGCCGAATACTGTTGTGTTGAAAATGATGGCCAATATTTAACTCAAATTAGCTATTACTTAAGGTCAGCAATAAATATGCACACTTAACCCTTTACCCAACACAGAGGGTATCAAAATTTGCTATGTAAAAACAAATATTTTGAAAACATTTTAAATTTTTTTTTATCAAACAACTCATATGTGACTCCCATTGGAACGAGCTTGATGATGAGCTCACATGATTTGGTTTTGGTGAAATTTTGAAAAATAATTCTTTTTCAGCTCCTCAATATTCAAATTACATGTGTAGATCCTTTAAGTACAGAGTTAACATAAAACAAAGCATAAGAGAGACCCAACTGTTGGTGCTTTACAAGAAAATAACCTAAAGTCAAATTGACTTCATCACAGTATTTGGAAGTGTAGACTTATTGTTACTGACTATTATATATCCACACCCCAATCCCCCACAGCCATGTCAAATTTCACCCCACCCCTACTCCTATCCACACCACATTCCCCCACAGCCATGTCAAATGTCACCCCCCTACTACTCCTATCCACACCACATTCCCCCACAGCCATGTCAAATGTCACCCCCCTACTCCTATCCACACCCCAATCTCCCACAGCCATGTCAAATGTCACCCCCCTACTCCTATCCACACCCCATTCCCCTACAGCCATGTCAAATGTCCCCCCCCCCCTACTCCTATCCACAGCCCAATCCTCCACAGCCATGTCAAATGACACCCCCTACTCCTATCCACACCCCATTCCCCCACAGCCATGTCAAATGTGACTCCCGTACTCCTATCCGCACCCCAATCCTCCACAGCCATGTCAAATGTCAACCTCCCTCTCCATCCACAACCCAACCCCCACAGCCATGTCAAATGTCACCCCTCTACTCCTATCCACACCCCAATCCCCCTACAGGCATGTCAAATGTCACCCTCTCACTCCATCCACAGCCCAACCCCCCACAGCCATGTCAAATGTCACCCCTCTACTCCTATCCACACCCCAATTCCCCACAGGCATGTCAAATATCGACCTCTCACTCCATCCACAGCACCCCCCCCCCCCCCCCCCACAGCAATGTCAAATGTCATCCCCTACTCCTGTACCCCCCCCCCCCCCCCCCCACACACACACACACAACCATGTCAGATGTATACATGTGTTTGTGAGTGACAGTATTTGGTAGAGCACAGTTGAAACTAGAAGTTCCATTGCAATTTGTGCTGAAAATGCTTGTTAGTTAACACACTCTTTACTGCTGTAGAATGAAGTAGTCTGAATAAACCGATCAATAGGGCTGGAAGGTTTATCGGTTTTTTGGTTCAGTTCATTTTTTTTTCAAAACCAAAACCGAACTGCCACCTTAACAAAAAACTGAGACTTTCGGTTTCAGTTGGTAAGTTTATGACCTCTCAATCACATGCATTCCACACACCAAAGGCTAAAATGTCGGGCAAAGGTAAATGCCATGCTGTTTATTCTTACTTCTAGAGGATTGACAACAAATCCCCCCCCCCCCCCCCAAATGGTGGTAGCAAATGTCTTATATCTTAAACAGTATCTACAGAACCACCACCAGAAGGAATATGAAAAATTAAAAAGTCTTTTGTAAGAATCCACACATGCGATTGAAGAATCTTTAAGTAAACTTAAGGGGGGAGGGGGGTGTGGTGGCATTGCGGTAACCTGTTCTCGTCAGATTTCTGAAGTTAAGCAACGTTGAGCGCAGTTAGTAGTTGGAAGGGTGACCATTTCAGAGGCTGATTCACGTTCCCCGCGTTGTGTCCTTGGGCAAGGCACTTAACCTCGATTGTCTACATGGGGGCTCGATGACGCTGTGTAGTAAGCCATACTGCATGTCGAAGGTGCGCATGTCTTCAACTAATCTAACCCTGCCTGTGCTGCAGTGCAGAGTTCAGAGTTACGATGTTGGAGAGCTGATAGCTGCTCGTCGTTGCTCGGTGGTTCTCTCCGGGTTCTCCGGCTTCCTCCACCCGTGAAGCTGTCACCGACATGATATGACCCTGGCTGTTAATGTGTCGTTAAACCCTAAGAAAAAAAAAGAAAAAAGTAAATTTAATGAACTGGCATAGCCTCAGGGTCACTCATATTCGACCAAATGAAAGTTACCTGACAATATGTGGTGTAAAAGTAAAATAAATTATCTTTGACCCCCAAATCATCTGAGTATGGCACACAGTAAATTAGATTGGAGGTAATTACATAAAATATATTGAGTTTTGAAAGCTCAAAGTTCTCGTGGGAAAAAATGATGGATAAATTATGCTAATTAACTGACTTCTGGCATGTTCTCTAAAACCGTCAGATGCTCAGAGATAATGCTGCACATTGGCAGTTCTGTTTTTTGTCAACAATAAAATGGTTAAATTAAAATAGAACATACAGTTAAAACTAGAAGTCCTGCCACGAATAGTGCGCTTTTCTAGGCTTAATTGCGCGTTAGAATTGCGCGCAATTGCCATATCGAATGGCATCCACAGCAATGCAGGTTCTCCCGGTTACTCATAGCAAACACCAGCAATGTTTCTGCCAATGGACCTCCGGGTTACCCGGAGGTCCATTGGCTGAAACATTGCTTGTACACAGGCCATATGTACAGAACTTGATAGCTTTACTTGGGTCATAACGCGTACATTAACGCGCATATCAACGTGCTATTTGTGCGCATTTCATGACAGGACTTCTAGTTTTAACTGTATCCTGTTAAATTGATTGCAGGTAACTATTGAAAGTTTTTTAAACTTATTTTGCGAATTGTTTGTCTATTATTTAAACTTACTTTTAAACCGGGGCAGTCTATTTTGAAGCGATGTGATAATTACCAGAATAAACACAACAATTAAATATTATCCACCAAAACCAAGGTGAAAGCTTAGCGACTCCTTAAAAAATAAGGAAATGTTGATTTTTGCATAAATGTAGCTTTTCAAATCTCACTGACAGAACAAGGCAGATCCCACCAGTGGTGGAGCCATGGTTTGAAATTCTGGGGGACCATGTGTGTGAAGAGTTTGGAGGGGGGGGGGGGGAGGGGGGATCTCAGGACTGAGGGTACTGTACTTGTACTGAGTGCAGGAAATCAAAAATAATCTTTTCAAATTTGGGGACAGTAGGAGCAACTGGGTTTTGGGGGTGGAGGGGTGGGGACTGGGCTCCCTAGATACCTTATGGCTCCACCGCTGTAGCCCACTACAGTAGCCCACCACAGTATGTCCATTGGCTGAGAAGAGTGGTGAGCACTGAGTAACCCAGGTGACAACACGCTATAGGAAGGAGCCTCATGACTTGAATGACAAATACAGACACACTTTATGTGTACATTACCCTCTAAAATGTGGATTTCTACAATATATTTTGAAAAACCAAAAACTGAGTTTTTGTACAAAACCGAAACCAAACCGCAGTGCACATTTCCAGCCCTAGTATTTATTGAGAGATGAACTACAGTTAAAACTAGAAGTCCTGTCATGAAATGCACACAAATAGCACGTTGATATGCGCGTTAATGTACCCGTTATGGCCCAAGTAAAGCTATCAAATTCTGTACATATGGCCTGTGCACAAGCCATGTTTCAGCCAATGGACCTCCGGGTAACCCGGAGGTCCATTGGCAGAAACATTGCGTGTGTTTTCTATGAGTAACCAAGAGAGCCTGCCGTGCTTTGGATGCCATTCAATATGGCAATTGCGCGCAATTCCAATGCGCAATTAAGGCTAGATAAGTGCACTATTCCTGACAGGACTTCTAGTTTTAACTGTAGAACAACAGATTGGTACACAGCCATGTAAAATGTCCCCCCCCCTCCCCCCCCCTCCCCCCCCCCCCCCCCTCCCAGCTTTGTCAAATGTATGCATGTGTTTGCAAGTGACAGTTATTGGAAGAGTAGACGTATTATTATTGTCTATTATTACATAATCCATCCAGAAATCAAATTGTATTTACTGAGAGATGAACTAGAACAATAGATTGGTACACAGCCATGTCAATGTCATCCCCCACTCCTGCCCCCTCCTCCCAGCCATGTCAAATGTATGTATGTGTTAATAAATGACAGTATTTGGTAGAGTTGACCTGTTGTTTTGTGTATCATTACAGAATTCATCCAGAAATTAAAGTATATTTATTGAGAGATGAACTGGAACAACAGATTGGTGCACAGTTACTTCCTAGAGAATATGTCTTTCTTAAAAGTGTTGGAAGAAGTCTCACTAGGGTAAGTTATTTAACCCTTTACCCAGCGCAGACGATATCAAAATTTATTATTTTAAATATCATTTTTTAAATTTTTTCAAAAAATTTCAACAAAACCATATCATGTGACCCCTCTTTGGAACGAGCTTGACAAGCTCGTTCCAAAGAGGGGTCACATGATATGGTTTTGTTGAAATTTTTCGAAGAATAATATTTTTTCAGCTGCTGAATTTGCATATTACGCGGGCGGATGCGGGCGATTCGTTGGGTAAAGGGTTAAAGAACTCTTACTGGATAAATTGTTAATCCTTTCTCCAATGCAAACAGTTTCAAAATTTAATATTTTAAATATTATTTTTTCAATTTTAAAAAAAAAATTCAGCAAAAGCAATTTCATGTGACCTCATTGGAATAAGCTTATTCCAGTGAGGGCATCACATAAATGGTTTTGTTGAAATTATTTGAAACAGCCCAATTCGTATATCACATGGGCAGATACAGTGTTTCATAATTAAGGTAAAGAGTTAAAAAGAATAAGAGATATTGTGAGAATGGGTATGTTTTTATGAAGATATAGAAAAACATCTAATTCTAGGGTACCTCTCTTATTATGGAGATATTGTGAGAAGCTTACTAGAGGGTAAGGTGTCACTGAAATGTTGTGAGAAGTCATAATATACTGCCAAATGAATTTATAACCCTTTACATAACAAATAGACTGCATCCCCCCACGTAATTAACAAATTAAGCAGTTCAACAGAACTACATCATCTGACCCCCTCAGCAGAACAAGCTCATCAAGCTCATTCCACTGAGGATAACAGGGCTCAAAATAAGTGGTTTTGCATTGCTATTTGCTATGCAAAACATGCTAATAGCGACACAATTTTCAATTATGTATAGCATTTTGCGATACAATATATTCAACTACAGCCTAATAGGCTGCAGCTGAATATCTTGTATCGCAAAATGTAAAAATGAAAATTTGCAACAAACTTTGCCAGCTAGTTCACTGATGCTTTACTCCTGATATAAGATTAACTCCGTCTTGCATTAGCAACTTCATATGTAACGTGAATTTTATTGGTTTTAAATTCATCCTGCATTGTTTCTGCATTTTGCATAAAATACCCAGTCAAAAATAACTTTAAGCCCATCAAATTAAGAGATGTTACGTATTTGTTAATATATAAGTCCATGCACTTGTTAAAGGCAGTTCATTTGAAAATCATAGCTAGTGCTTCATGTGTTGCAGCTCATTTGAAAAAGCACAGAAATAGATGGATATTATTCTATCTGCTCAGAAGAGTTTAATACAAAACAGTATGGCATAACTCTGGTATACAAGAACCACTATGCAATTTTAACGACAAGCTTTTCATTTTTTCGGAAATGTGTAGCATTCTGTTTCGCATAGAAAAAAAGGTATTTTGAGCCCTGGAGGGTAACATGATGTGATTTTGTCGACATTTTTGGAAAAAATTAAAAAACAATTAAAATAATACATTTTGATATTCTGTGTGTTGGGTAATGGGTTAACCCTTTACCTAACATGAAAAGCAGACAACACTTGCAAACAAAATTCTTGAATAACTAATTTTTTTCATTTTTTGTCTCCAAAACATAGGTTATGACCTCTCATTGGAACGAGCTCAACGATAAGGTCATAACCTATGTTTTGGAGACGAAAAATGAAAAAAATCATGAAAATTAATTGACGATTTTTTAGAATAGCGCAGGCCGGTTTTGGCCGTTAGGTTGGGTAATGGGTTAATGCAGTGAATATTTACAATTTCAGAGAAGCACAAGAGAGATAATCAGATCTTCAACATATCCACCATTCAGTGTAACGGAAGCACGCTGGCTCAGTGGTAGACTGTTGAACTTCTATGCTAGAGGTCCCGAGTTCGATCCCCATCCGGGACTACCCATGCTGTGTCCTTGGGCAAGGCACTTTATACCGGTTGCTTGCATGGAGGCATGATGATGCTGCGTTCTAAGGCATACTGCACGTCGATGGTGCACATGTCTTCAACCGCTGTAACCCTGCTTGAGCAGAGTTAGAATGTTGAGGAGCTGACAGTTGCTTGCCATTGCTCGGTGGTTCTCTCTGGATACTTCGGCTTCCTCCACCTGTAAAACTGTGACGGTCACGATTAGCCATTGTGCGTAAGTATGTGACCTTAAACCCCAATAAATAAATAAATAAATAATTCAGCGTAACCTAGTGGTCCATGACAGTTTGCTACTTCTTTCTGTTTTTAGTCGAGTTGTGACGAAGTCAAACTCGACTTATAGTTTGGTGAATGGCGGGCGGGCGTCCGGGCGGGTGGGCCTTATGGGCGGACGGGCGGGCAGGCGGGCAGGCGGGCAGGTGGGAGGGTGGGCGGGAGGGCGGGCGTAAACAATTGGTTTCCGGATGATAACTTGATAGTGGTTCAACTCACATTCATTAAACTTCATACGTAGGTTGGTCTTGGTGGGAGGAAGCACCCTATTGATTTTGGACATGCTACGTCGAAGGTCAAGGTCACAGTGACCTTGAACGTAGTAAATCTTAAACAATTGGTTTCCGGATGATAACTTGATAATGGTTCAACTCACATTCATGAAACTTCATAGGTAGATTGGCCTTGGTGAGGGGAAGAACCCTATTGATTTTGGACTTGCTACGTCAAAGGTCAAGGTCAACGTGACCTTGAACATAGTAAATCGCAACAATTCCTTTCCGGATGATAACTTGATAGTAGTTCAACCTACATTCATGAAACTTCATAGGTGGGTTGGCCTTGGTGCGAGGAAGAACTCTATTGATCTTGGACTCACCAGATCAAAGGTCAAGGTCACAGTGACCTTTAACATGGTATATCGCAACAATTGGTTTCCGGATGATAACTTGATAGTGGTTCAACCTAGAGTCATGAAACTTCATAGGTGTGTTGGCCTTGGTGCGAGGAAGAACCCTATTGATCTTGGACTCACCAGGTCAAAGGTCAAGGTCACAGTGACCTTGAACATAGTATATCGCAACAATTGGTTTCCGGATGATAACTTGATAGTGGTTCAACCTAGAGTCATGAAACTTTACAGGTGTGTTGGCCTTGGTGCGAGGAAGAACCCTATTGACGTTGGACTCACCAGGTCGAAGGTCAAGGTCACAGTGACCTTAAACATAGTATATCGCAACAATTGGTTTCCGGATGAGAACTTGATAGTGGTTCAACCTAGAGCCATGAAACTTCATAGGTGTGTTGGCCTTGGTGCGAGGAAGAACCCTATTGACCTTGGACTCGCCAGATCAAAGGTCAAGGTCACAGTGACCAAATTGCAACAATTGGTTTCCAGACAATAACTTGACAGTGGTTCAGCATATAGTCATGAAACTTAATAGCTGCATTGGCCTTGCTGTGAGGAAGAACCCTACTGATCTTGAACTCGCCAGGTGATTTGACAATGGTTCCACCTACGTTCATGAATCTTCATAGGTAGGTTGGCATTGGTGCAAGAAAGAGCCCTATTTATTTTGAATCACTAGGTCAAAGGTCAAGGTCACAGTGACCCTTCACATAGTAAATTGTTAACAATTGGTTTCCGGATGATAAGTTGATAATGATTAAACCCACTTTTGTGCTGTCACAACTCGACATTGGATCGGTGATCCTATCGGCATTTTTTTTATATAGGGGGAGGGGGGTATACTGGATTACATGCATCTGTTCCATCTGTCGCGATATCTCGGTGAGTGGATGAATTTCATTGAAATTTGGTATGAGGGTTCCTTATGACAAGCTGCTCGTGCACATGTTATAAAATATTTACCTGGCTATTTTTTACCAGAGTTATGGACCCTATCTTACTTATTCTTCATTGGTCCAACACTCCAGTGGTGGTACAATTGCCTTCAGCTTCTTGTTTCTCTCAGAAATAGTAAATCAGTTTGAAGTGGAAAACCAACTCACAAGTATTTCCTAGACCTCCAGAAGAGTCGGAAATGAGAAGCACACACATACTTTTGTATGAAATCTGCTGATTGGTAAGGTCTAAATAAAATAAAACTGTTTCTCAGGCCCTCCCACATGGACCTTTTGCCTGCTGCATGCTCTCTTTTTATAACCAATGTAAACTTAAAAAAAATAAAAATTAAATGGTTTATGTCTGATATTTTACCCAAGTTAAAAACATTAATAAATTTGTCCCTTGAGTGCAAGAAGGCTTTGCAATGCTTTAGCATTGCAAAGCCTTCTTGCTCTCAAGGGACAAAATACACCACCACCCATGCTATTCTGTAGCTTATGAGGCCTAAAACATAAACCAAGAACATAAACTTTTGATGGCAAAGAAATAATTACAGATATAAAAAATAAAATAAAAAAATGCTCACCCGCATGCAATTTTACAAATAATGGCCTGAGAAACAGAAGATCTACTTTTTGTGGCCTAAAGGTATTTTATGTACTAGGCCTCCGTGGAGGATCTTATAGACTGAGGCCATTTGTGTCCATGAGTGTTTTGGATAGACAACATAGTGTGGTGGCTGAGAAACAAGATATATTTTATGTGGTTGAACATCACAATTAGCAGAACATATTCCATGTTTGATGATACAACACATCAGAAACACTTGCTAAATGTGGTAGAACATCACAATTAGCAGAACATATTCCATGTTTGATGATACAACACACCAGAAACACTTGCTAAATGTGGTAGAACATCACAATTAGCAGAACATATTCCATGTTTGATGATACTACACACCAGAAACACTTGCTAAAAGTGATTCTACAATTTCTAAAGAAGCAAGGTTCAGTCCACTCTCAGTGAAAGCCACTGTAACATGCAGAAGTTAATGGAAACCCAAGAAATTCTTCAAATGGATCAGCTTCACAAACCTCCATACAAGGTTGCTTTGTGAAACTGATTTTGATTGGTCTATCAACCATTGATCCATTTTAGCTTTTTCAGTGTCCGTGAGAAATATGAAATTGAGTGAGCTTGTCTTATCTCCACCAACAAATAGGTGGGGGGCAGTTAACACTTTACCTAAAGCAACAGTCAATACTGGCCAGCACTATTCATAAAAATTACCAAGCCATTTTCATATTTTCATTTTTTCTCTCAAAAACATAACTTGTGACCATTTATTGGAACAGTTTCATAGAGCTCAATCCAATGAGGGTCATAAGCTATGTTTTTCACAGAAAACTGAAAAAAAATAGTTACTGAAGAATTTTGTTTGCAAATGTTGTCTGCTTTTCTTGTGAAGGGTGTAAACCTTGACTCTTATTGGCAGTAATAATATCAAAAACAAAAAAAAATTTCAAGCTGGAAGTTTCAATGGATGACATATTCCATCAATGACTGGCATGGCCATACAATTTCTTGGCAGATATGCTGTGCAAAGAATTTTTCATACCCATTCATATGAGACGTGAATGGTAGTATATTCTTGTTCATTTCAGCAACTGGTATGATGTGTGTAAGTGGGACAATACATCTATCCAACTGCAGATTTTCTTGAGTACAATTTCTTAGCATTAAAAATGACTAATACAATCACTGAAAAATGCTGAACTTTTCTAATTCCTGTTGACTGATTTATCAATATCAGGCCTGGCAATCTAGAAAATCAAGGAGTGCAAAACAATTGCCCTCCTCAGATTGCTTGGGAGTGCAATTGCACCTGAAATTTTCAATGTTAAAACTTTGTATGCTATTTTGGTTATATTCACTTCAAGGTATTAATATTGTGCCTGAAAAATTGTACTACATGTACATTCAGCTACACTGGAAAAATTGGCACACACATCTTCTCGTTATTCAAAATGTTGCATTCAATTCTTTTGTGACTGTCCTCTACACTCAAAATGTATCGAAATGCAACACAGAATGGGTCATGAATTATTGCGAATGAATGCGACATTGACAGATTGTCCCCTGAGTTCCACCGTGTTCTGTGCCAGTAGGCACAGAGAACACATTGAAACTCAGGGGATGAAATGATAATAGATTTTAACGGCAGTCCAAAACAGGTCTTCTGGCTTTCCAGAAAATCAAGGGGTGCAAAAAAAATTGCCCTCCCCCCCCCTAATTTTCCTAAAGAATGCCACACTTGCAATATAAAATTTTAAAAGTAAAATATTCCCTGGGAGGAAACAGAAGTAGGCAGAAAGAATCAAGGTCGCTTGCAACCTTCCTCGAGTGCAAACAGGATTAGTATATTGTGTAGGCACACCATGTTCTTGATGTAGATTAGATCTAACCTCCTGACCACTTGATTGAGAATGGTTATGGCATTGAACTTCAAACCAAAAGGTTCACGGTTTGATCCCTGACAGGGGCAACTGCTCTTGTGCTCTTGGGAAAGGCCCTTAATCCAAATTGCCCAGATGTGGATACGGTGGCGCTGTGTACTAAGGCGCATTGCATGTTGATGGTGCACTGGCATTCAACCAATCCTAGCCCTGCTTGTGCTGAGTTAGGTGCTGCTGCTCAGTGGTTCTTTCCTGGTACTCTGGCTTCCGACATCTGTAAAACTGTCAGACGAAATGTGACCCTGGCTGTCAAAAGTGTCATTAGCCCTTTACCCAACGTTTATTATTTTAATTATTGATTTTTAAACTGTTTAAAAAAAATTCGATAAAACCACATTATGTGACCCCCCCTCCTTGGAATGAGCCCATTGAGCTCATTCCAGTGAAGGTTCACATCATGTGGTTTTGTTGAAATTTTTTGAAAAATGTATTTTTTTCGTCTGCTTAACTGGTAAAGTGCTAAATTATTTTAGTCCATCAAATCTTAATTGTCTTTGCCTTGTTACAATTTATGGGAGAGTGCCTATGGGCACTCTCCCATAAATTGTAACAAGGCAGTCTCTAACAGACTAAATAATATCACTTATTATTTATTTATTTTATTGGTGTTTAAGGTCACATATTTCTGCACAATGGATAATCATGACCATGACAGTTTTACGGGTGGAGGAAGCCGGAGTACCCAGAGAGAACCACCGAGCAACTGTCAGCTCCCCAACATACCAACTCCACACAAGCAGGGTTAGCATTGGTTGAAGACAAGTGCACCATCGACGTACAGTACGCCTTTGTACACAACGCCATCGTGCCCCCACACAGGCGATGGAGATGAAGTGTCTTACCCAAGGACACAACGCGGCAGCCGCAGGTGGGATTCGAACCGAGGACCTCTCGGCTTGCAGCCTGCACCTCTACCTACTGAGCCACCGAGCTCCCAATAATATCACTTCAAAGATAATAAAAAGCACATGCACTGAATGTGAGCCTTCAATCTGTGGTACCTCCACTTCAGAATAAAGCCCAAATATGGGCTTCCCGCACTCTACCAGTTAATTTGTAAATTATGCGGGTGGATGTGGGCCCGATTCATTAGGTAAAGGGTTAAACCCCAATAAATATGTAAATAAATAACTTGGCCATTTGATCACATCTTCGGTTTTGTAGTGGACCATTGGTTAACTTACAGTGGTTGAGTACTGGAAGCCACTATCATGAATATACTGGAAAGTACGGAAGGCCAATTTAACCCTTTACCCAACGCAGCCGATATCAAAATTTATTATTTTAAATATCATTTTTTCAAATTTTTTAAAACATTTCAACAAAACCATATCATGTGACCCCAACGAGGGGTCACATGATATGGTTTTGTTGAAATTTTTTGAAAAATGATACTTTTTCAACTGCTGAATTTGCATATTACGCGGGCGGATGCGGGCGATTCGTTGGGTAAAGGGTTAATGGCTTCACACTGTATGCATCAGCTTCTTGTTTGTTGTTTATAGAAAATTGTTTTGTTACAATTTATTGTCGATAGGCACTCTTCAATAAATGGTAATAAAAGTATATTTATAAATATCTTGCTAAACTAAGGCTTCCTTTGCTGTTATAAGGGTATCTGGGGAGCGCGGTGGCTCAGTAGGTAGAGGTGCAGGCTGCAAGCCGAGAGGTCCTCGGTTCGAATCCCACCTGTGGCAACCGCGTTGTGTCCTTGAGCAAGACACTTCATCTCCATTGCCTGTGTGGGGACACGATGATGTCGTGTACTAAGGCGTACTGCACGTCGATGGTACGCATGTCTTCAACCAATCTAACCCTGCCTGTGCTGCAGTGTGGAGTTACAATGTTGGGGAGCTGGCAGCTGCTCGTCGTTGCTCGGTGGTTCTCTCCGGGGACTCCGGCTTCCTCCACCCGTAAAACTGTCACGGTCATGATTAGCCATTGTGCATAAATATGTGACCTTAAACATCAATAAATAAATAAATAAATAAATATAAGGGTATCTTGGAAAAAAATACTTAAATCACCATTGAAAAATAATTGAACACTCTTCCAGTTAAACTGAAAAGTTTACGGTTTGATCCTGATCTGGTGTGTATCTTTGAGCAAGACACTTAAATCCCAATGGTTTATATGTGGGCATAGTGGTGTCACTATGTGCTAAGGCAATCTGTTGTATAGAGGAAAGACACCTAATCTTAATGGTCTATGTGAGAACACCATAGTGGCGCTGTACAAGCCTGAAAATAAGCAGTCTGACATTTACCGAATGAGGTCCCCAGAGGGTGAATTTGATGATGCTATCCTATACAGGGTGCCAGCTTATCCTCTGGGTCCTCCTTCTGTTTAGTTTTGAGACCCTGATTCAGATTGAGGTTCACAGAGGGTAAATTTAGTGATGCTACCATGCTGTGCAGGGCAGCATCACTAAATTCACCCTCTGGGGACCTCATTTTGCAGATGACAGTCTGCTTATTTTCTAGCTTGGCGCTGTGTGCTAAGTCAATCTGCTGCATATCCTTGGATGAGAGACTTAATCCTGATGTTCCATGTGTGGACAAGGTGGTGGCACTGTGTACTAAGGCAGTCTGCTATATCCTTGGGTGCTGTGTTCTAAGACCCTTAATCCCGATGATCTATGTGTGAGCATGGTGGTGGCACTGTGTACTAAGGCAGTGTGCTGTGTATCCTTGGGCAAAACACTTAATCCTGATGGTTAATATCTGGGCATGGTGGTTTCGCTGTGTGCTGATGCAATCTGTTGTGTATCCTTGGAAAAGACACTTAATCATGATGGTTTATATGTGGGCATGTTTGTGACACTGTGTACTACTAGTAGGCAATCTCATGTGTACCCTTGAGCAATTATTTATTATTACTATTTATTGGTGTTTAAGGTCACATATTTCTGCACAATGGCTAACCATGACTGTGACAGTTTTACGGGTGGAGGAAGCCGGAGTACCCGGAGAGAACCACCGAGCAATGGTGAGCAACTGTCAGCTCCCCAACATACCAACTCCACACAAGCAGGGCTAGCATAGGTTGAAGACAGCTGCACCATCGACGTGCAGTAGGCCCTAGTACACAGGGTCACCGTGCTCCCACGTGTGCAATGGGGGTGACCCTTGAGCAAGACAATCTTAATGGTCAGTGTGTGGGTACAGTGGTGGGGCTGTGTACTAAAGTATCCTTTCTGAAAGATACTGAATCCCGATTTGTGAGCAAAGTGGTGTTGCTGTGTATAAAGGCAATCTGCTATGTAACCCCGGGCAAGAAAATAAATCTTAAAGGCCTATGTGTATGCATGGTGGTGTCCCTGTGTATTACGGTGAACCGCATGTCAATTTTGTACTTGCCTTCAGCTGCTGCTAACTATACAGTTAAAACTAGAAGTCCTCTCACGAACTGTGGGCCTATCTAGGCTTAATTGCATGTAGGAATTGCGCGCAATTGCCATATCGAATGACATCCAAAGCACGGCAGGTTCTCCTGGTTACTCATAGCAAACATGGGCAATGTTTCTGCTAATGTACCTCCGGGTTACCCGGAGGTCCATTGGCTGAAACATTGCTTGTGCACAGGCCATATTTACAAAATTTTATAGCCTTACTATGGTCATATCGCATAGATTAACGCGCATATCGACGTGCTATTTGTGCACATTTCAGGACAGGACTTTTAGTTTCAACTTTACGTGTGTCAGGTTAGTAAGTTGGAGAGAATGACAGTTTCTCATTGCTGTTCAGTGGTTCTCTCTCCGTACACCGGCTTCCTCCATCCATAAAACAGCCAGACATATTCCCTTGGATGTTGAAAGTGTCATTAAATCCCAATACCCAATAAACAAACAAACAAACAGTTCCATGTCTGAAGTGCTTTCCAATCAATCATGGCATTATTTTACGATACATGTAAAGCATGTGTTATATAGGACGAAAATGTTTGGGTTTTTTTTTAACAAACAAACCAACTACAATTTAATTGTAGTGAATAAACTTCATATCCAGCTGTGTTGATATTACCACACACACAGGTCTATGTTGATTTATTAATTTATAACACCAATCAGTTTTGTAAAGTCAGCTTCCTTAATGTCCTATCAAGATTCAAGAGGTACTGTTTAATATTCTCCATAAATGTCTCGTTACTTACTTGTAAGCAACTTATTATATATAGTATTAGGCTGTTAAAAAAAATTTCTTGTTTATCAGGCACCTCCCTCATCATAGAAAATCTTCCAAATCACCTTTTTTCTCACCTGTAAATCACTTCTATGAAACTATTTTGCACTTGTAGAGCAAATATTTAACCAACAATACCTTGTGTGAGAGAGCTCACAGAGCTCTGTCAAACAAGATATAGTCAGGCCTGAAAATAAGCAGTCTGACATTTGCAGAATGAGGTCCTCCAGAGGGTGAATTTGATGATGCTATTCCATACAGTGGGCCAGTTTATCCTCTGGGTACCTCTTTCTGTTTAGTTTTGAGACCCTGATTCAGATTGGGTCTGAATCAGGGTTGTAGAGCAAATATTTAACCAACAATACCTTGTGTGAGAGAGCTCACAGAGCTCTGTCAAAAAAGATACAGTCAGGCCTGAAAATAAGCAGTCTGACATTTGCAGAATGAGGTCTTCCAGAGGGTGAATTTGATGATGCTATTCCATACAGTGGGCCAATTTATCCTCTGGGTACCTCTTTCTGTTTAGTTTTGAGACCCTGATTCAGATTGAGGTTCACAGATGGTAAATTTAGTGATGCTACCCTGCCATGCAGGGTAGCATCACTAAATTCACCCTCTGTTGACCTCATTTTGCAGATGACAGTCTGCTTAATTTCTGGCTTGGATACAGTTGGTTAAATTTTCAACTATATTATTGGAAATTCTCACTGCTGAAAAGATTGGTTTGCCACATAATAGTGCCAGTAGTTATATTTTTTATATTTTTGATACCAACCATTTTCAGAACTGTTTTGTGAATAAACGAAAAAAAAAAATCCTCGCTCCTCTTGAAATTAAAAAAAAAATTGCCTGAGAAACAATAACTTTTTTTTTTATTGGCCTTATGAGATGGAATTACTAATGACTGTATAATTTAGGTGAAAGGTTGTCTTAATTTTTTTATAGCGAGCCATTTTTCGTTGACACAAATCTTCAGACACGTTCCTGACGTTTTTGACGTATTTGACTAAATACAAACCTTGAAAGCTGGAGGACTTTTTCTTTTGTTCATGGATGGTGACTGGTCAACGCTATTTATTTGACACCTCAAATATGGTTCTACCAGGTGTGTGGATCCCCAGCAAATGTCTCTATTGATAGAGCTGAAATACATATACAAATAACAGCGGAGACCGCGCATTCATCATTGAATGTTTTTTCAGCACAACTTACCATGACCTATGTGCCCACGCATGCATTGAGTTTTTTGGTAACGGCGCTACGGTATAGTGTCTAATAACACAGTAATGTATCGCTATTCACAGTTGATAAGAAAGATTTTATATTGTTTTAATGAAATTATGTATCTGTTAAAATATTACCTGCACTTTGGTCAAGTTTTGGCAAAAAATTACTCAAAAACTGTTATTTTATGGAATGATACAACTAGGGCTGTCGCGACTATCATTTTTTGTAATCGACTAATCGTGACCAGTAATCGACGGTTAGTCGATTAATAGTCGCTTTCCATGATTTTTTAGCAAATCATTCTTCTGTTCGTAAAACTCTGAAAATGACAATGGCACCAGTGTGTTCAGACGAAGTGGGGTTGTGGGAACAACAAATCGGTCCCGACTGAAGCTACATGTAGTCCAATCTTGGACCCACGTCCTGTAGGACGTACCAACCCCAAAAATAATATTACTGACTGCGGGTCCAAGTTTGAACTAGATTGAAGCCGATGAATTAAAATGAATTTACCAAAGAACGTTCCTGCATATGTTTCCTTTCTGCAATAAGTTTCTCGAAATTTTGAACATTGAGATCTGTGCATTCCCTCGTCAGTTGTTAAAATTGGATCTTAGTCTGAAGTTCCGAACTTTGAGAAGTGATCTGACGTTCTGACTTTCGTCATAATTTTGTCACTTCTGCGCTTTGGGTTTTCCAATGGGTGCATTCGTGTGTACAAGACTGGAGAAATTCAGCAGAATCTATTCTTCTCGAGTAACTGTGAGTATTCTTTCTTACACAGTCAGTGACAGTCATACAGTCTTCCGGATATGAATGTTAACTATGGTTAGATATTTAAAGTTAATTCACCTTCATTGATCATTCACCTCACAAAACAATGCAATTTAGCCCCGACGTGTAGTAGACGTGTATCACCTTGAAAATGAACGACGATCGACTAAAAATAAAAAACGTCGACTACTTCAATAGTCGACGGTTAGTCGACTAATCGAATAATCGCGACAGCCCTAGATACAACACATTTTGTGTGTTATGGAACAATATGGCAAAAGAAGTGAGTCATGTTTCAAGAAGACATTTATGAAAAGTCTTCCCTCACTTACAACTATACAACATATCTTATTTTCACATCAGTGTATAGAGGGTACAGTTAAAACTAGAAGTCCTGTCATGAAATGCGCACAAATAGCACGTTGATATGCGCGTTAATGTACGCGTTATGGACCAAGTAAAGCTATCAAATTCTGTACATATGGCCTGTGCACAAGCAATGTTTCAGCCAATGGACCTCCGGGTAACCCGGAGGTCCATTGGCGGAAACATTGCTTGTGTTTGCCATGAGTAACCAGGAGAACCTGCCGTGCTGTGGATGCCATTCGATATGGCAATTGCGCGCAATTCCAACGCGCAATTAAGCCTAGATAAGCGCACTATTCGTGACAGGACTTCTAGTTTTAACTGTATGCCTGCATAATTTACAAATAGTGCAGTTGAATAAAATTACTTTTCAAAAACAATTTTCTTACAGATGGGCAATAATTTGCTGAATCCTTTTTGCAATATGAATGTTATCGAAATTTATTTTTTAATTTCGTCAAATTTTTTTTGAGTGCACTAACTGTGCACTTATCTGGGCTTAATTGCGCATAGGAAATGCATACAATTGCCATATCGATTGGCATCCAAAGCATGACAGGTTCTCCTGGTTACTCATATCAAACACATGCAATATGCCAATGGACCGCCGGGTTACCCGGAGGTCAATTGGCTGAATCATTGCTTGTGCACAGGCCATATGTACTGAATTTGATAGCCTTACTATGGTAATAATGTGTAGATTAACGTGCAGATCAACATGGTGTTTGTGCATATTTCATGACAGGACTTCTAGTTTTAACTGTAGCCCCTCATTGAACTTGTTTGATGAGCTGAGCTTGATGAGCTCGTTTCAATGGGGGGTCATATGATGTAGCTGCATATACGTTTGAAATTGTTTGAGCATGGCAAGGGAGGAGAGTGTTCAAGTACTCAGCGGCACGTATGTTGTTTCTGGTTTGTTTTTAGAGGAGGTGGATTGGATGGAGAGACTGAGCATGGCAGTAGGCGATGTTTGGGGGCAGCTTGCCAACTGACTTGATTGGAATGGTCTAGTCCTTGCTGCGTTGGGGGTTGTTTCTGGTGATGGCTGTTGTTGTGTTTGTACCTGTTGTGCTGAATGATGCATTTTGATCAGGTTTAATTTTTCAAGTTCCTGCCTAATTTCTTCATTCTGCCATTCCCTATTGATTCTGTGCTGAGCGAACTATTTTAGTAAAGTGTCCAGGTCTCGGCTTTTTGGTGCTGATGGGAGAGGTGAGTGGGGATCAGGAAGTGGCGAGAGGGCAACTTCCAATTCTACCTCAGTCTCCGCAGGATTGTCTGCATCCAACAATTCTGGCTGTGAGAGCCGGAAGTTGGTTGGGTATGTCTGCAGGAGTGGGAGGAGAAATTGTGGCCGCCTCTTGCTCTTTCCTTTCCTCTCTTCTTTTCCAAAAAGGCTTCCAGGCATCTGGCATTCCTCTGCTTGGTAGACAGGCTCTTCTCTGTTTTTCTTCGGGTCTCCAGACTCATTTGGTTGGGGGCCATTGTGAGAGGAGTTACTTTCATGAAAGGCACTACCTCAACCCGAGGGAGGAGATGTGGTGTCTTTTTTCTACTATGAACTCCAAGGTGGGAGGGGAAATTGTGGCCGCCTCTTGCTCTTTCCTTTCCTTTCCTCTCTTCTTTTCCAAAAAGGCTTCCAGGCATCTGGCATTCCTCCTCTTGGTAGACAGGCTCTTCTCTGTTTTTCTTCGGGTCTCCAGACTCCTTTGGGTGGGGACCAGTGTGAGAGGAGTTACTTTCATGAAAGACACTACCTCAACCCGAGGGAGGAGATGTGGTGTCTTTCTTCTACTATGAACTCCAAGGACAGTCCAGGTCTCCAGGACAGTCCAGGTAATGGGACAAGAGACACCCAGAGCTGAAATGGTCTTTCTGAGTCTTGCTGGTAATTCCAGTGTTTCCATGATGGCGAATCGAGGTGTTCACACTCTGGAGCCAGAGGTGTTAATGATCATGATGTTTAGTTTTCTTTTGCAAATGAAACTATCTTTATACACAGATTGCCTATACGGTGTTTTCTGTCCGCTACTATAACTTAACTGGTAGAGTGCTGGAAGCCCATATTTGGGCTTTATTCTGAAGTCTGGGTACCACAGCTTGAAGGCTCATATTCATTGCATGTGCTTTGTATTATCTTTGGAGTGATATTATTTAGTCTATAAGGGTTTGCCTTGTTACAATTTATGGGAGAGTGCCTGGGGCACTCCCCCATAAATTGTAACAAGGCAAACACATGTGTACAAGATTTGATGGCCAAAAATAATTTAGCACTCTGCCAGTTTATAAACAAGTGTCTATAGGGTGTCAATGATTGAGATTGTGCTTGGAATCTACTTGTCAAAGATCAAGGTCATTTTCTTTGGACAAACTTGAATGTTCATTTCAAAAGGAAGTTGTATACTAAATGTCAAGGACAAACTTGAATGATGATCACTAAATGAAGTTGTATACAAAATTTCAAACCATTGTCACTGGTGTTTTATGAAAGGAAAATTTTTTAAAAAGTTTTAGGCATTTTTGCACTGCTTTCATTCCATTCATGCACCTTTGGAACCTCTCTGTTACGAACTGGGAAGAGCTGCCCCCAAACACTGATCACCTCATTCATCTAAACAATTTCTATTTAACAAACTGTGAAGGGTATCCTATAATATTGTACATGGAGCCCTGTACTCAGCCAGTGATCTGTACAACAAATTTGTCATGCTACAAAGCTATGATTACTTGTTCCATATGTAGTGATTTTCTAACCTCCCTCCAAGCAAAAAGTATAATGTATAGGCCCATTTATCACCCCTTCAGTTATGGTGTCTGGCTTTTTATCTCTCAAATACATGTATTTACGAAACATTTCGGCTGCTGACCTATAGTATTGCAGGCTGAATATTATATTGTTTGCAAATCATTTCATGGTTACTTGATTCTGTGCATTTCAAACCACACATAACTTTATTTTTGGATGCAATCATCTTCTCAATTCAGTTTTCAAGTGGGATTTATTTTCACTCGACGCCCACTCAGGAACTGCGGGAAGTGAAGCAGTGCTTGTTTACTTTTGTAAACCAGCTCTGTTTCACTGGTAAAATAGGACCAGTCGCAAATGCTTGTGGTGCGAGTCCTCTAAAATAGGCAACATGGGGTAGAAATGATTGACTGACCTTGGCTTTATCTCCATGTTGTGGTACTGATTAGCTATTGTGCTGAAGAATGTGACCTAAAACACAAATAAATAAATAAATAAAGAAATAAATAAATAAATAAATAAATAAATAAATAAATATTCCCCATGACTACGTAGACTGTCACTTGATTTTATGAACCCCAGCAAAAAGCTGAACAAAGCTGTATGTACAGTGGTAAGATAACCAATCAGAGCTCAACATTTTACTGTGCAGTATCATAAAGGTGTGTATTTGCTGAAAGTGATCCTAAACACCAGTAATAAAAAAAAGTATTGCAAGTGTCAAAGCTACTTCAAATATATATGTTGTTTCTCTTGCAATAAATGTGCATGCAATAAATATTAAAAAAAACATGCTGTTGAGCGTGTTATGTACTTTTGTGTATTTTATTGTCCAAAGTTTATTATCTGTTTTTATATTAAAATCGTGTACTCTAAATCTTCCTGCTGTGTGTTATGAATATTATGACATAGCATGATAAAGGTAATATTTCACCCTTTAATTCTTTATAATGGCTTTCCATTCACTGACAAACAAACTTACATACAACAAGTGTCTTTCACTTAACTGTGGTCTACACAAACAATTTCTGACCCAACAAACTTTCACCATTCATTTTCTAATAGCTACTTACCACTTAGAGGTGTTGTGTTGAATACCGTGTAAATTATACTGCTTTATAAACACTTGATCAATAGAAAATCCTCTCACTTTATACCATGTTTATTGACTTGAATAGTCAACATTCCACTCTTTATATCCTTTAGTTTGGGGGGTGTTTACTTCACATTTAAGTTTGAAAACAATAATAGCACCTGTTTAACTCTTTAACCAGGTGAGTATTTTCAAGGTATTTTTCATAAAATCTCGTCATGGCTGCTAAACAGCTGCTGACTCAATGGTAATGGCTGTTGACTTTAAACTGAAAGGTTCACGATTCGATCCCCGCCGGGGATAATTGCATTGTTTCCTTTGGCAAGGCACATCATCCCGATTGCCCATGTGAGGTACACGGTGTACTAAGGCTTGCTGTACATTGATGATGCACCTGTCTTCAACCCATGCTAACCCTGCTTGTCTGAAGTTAGTATGTTGGGGAGTCTGACATTTGCTAGCTGTTGCTAGGTGGTTATTTCTGGGTACTCTTTGGATCCAAATAAACGTGCATGCACGTTTATTGTTTCAGTCGGAAAATTCCCCCCTGCACGATGCTTATTTGGGTCTGAATGTTTATTTATTTTTTAGTAAAATAGTTTTTTTGTAGAATTCATTTTTTTTGTGGGTGGCCGCGTTCGTCATTACTAGTATATGCTGTAAACTTGTCCCTGTGAATTTTGTTGCAAGTTAAAAAATGGTATACGTTACCTGAACACCCTTTCAGTTGAATATCAACCGATACAAGGTCAACCGGTACTACTAGTAGTAGTGGTAATAGATAATCTGGTTCAGTACTTGTAGAAAGAGAATGGTGCTACATGAAGTTGATGAACTGAGAAAAAATGATTTACTGCTCGTGAGCAGTATATAATACTTATGCCAAGTTATGGACTTTTTTTTATCTGAAATTCTCCCATGCACTATTATTTAAATCTGCACTTTTAATAATTTTCGGCGAACGTTTCCCCAGCACTATTATTCGGGCCTGCACTTTTATTAATTTTCGGTGAAATTTCCCCTCTGCACTATTATTTGGGTCTGCACTTTTATTCGGGTCCCGAGAGTACTCTGGCTTCCTCCATCCGTAAAACTGTCTGACCGTGGTGTCAAAAGTGTTGTTATACCCCAAAAAATAAATAATTAAATAAATAAATAAATAAATATATAACTCAAGAAATCATTGATGAAAAAACCCAACCTTTTTACAGGGGTAAAATTTGATCAGATGTTCAAAAGTTATACATAATTCATTTACAAGAGAAATCTTGTCCTGGACTGGAATATCTTCTTACAGCATGTTGTAAGGAGTTGATGTAAGCATATATCAATATCCTCTGGTCTTTATTCATGGCTGGCTAAATTTGGCTTTATATTTGGATTGTCATCTAATATAATCATAGTGACTTTAAACATAAATAAATAAATAAATAAATAAATAAATAAATAAATAAATAAATAAAAGTGTCATGCTCAAAGGCCAGTAACTTCGATCAGCCGTGAAATGTCTTGGCCACTCTCAAAACAAAATCTTCCCATTTATTGTGTTGATTAAGCCTAGATAACTTTCCCCGGAGCTCATTAGTGTTAACTCTGGGTTTTCCAAACATTTCTGAATCAAACATGAACTGCATTTTTTTTTTATCAGGGTTACAGTTTTTTTATCTTACAATCAACATGTATTTTGTCTGTATTAACTCCGCAACTGTTGTGTATCTGACCCCCCGATACAGATGTTTGTATCAGGGGGTCGGATACAAGCATTGTTCCTTTTGAGTGAGTTCCATTTTTTTTCTTTTTATTCATCTGAACGAATAAATAATTTGTTATATATTCGTCTGCATTCTTGACTTATCCCCAATATATTGTAAGATAAAATGATTATTACAATTATGTGGATGTACAAAATATGTATCCGAGTCGAGCTCCGGGTTCTAAGGGTAGATCACGACTCATCTTCGACTCGTCGTGATCAGCCCTTAAAAACAATCTGGAGCTCAACTCCGATACATATTTTGTACATTCACATAATGATAATAATCTCTATGTCATTCCCTGCCAGGAGCATGCAGAATAAATTCTCTGTATGATGATGATTAAATTTTTTTAGTTCATTTACTACAAAATAGAGTTGAGGTAATGTTGTGACCCTGTCAGCATCAACATCTGATTCTGCAATGTTTGCATTTAAGGAGGCCTGTTTTTTTGAAAATCAAAGGAGTGCAGTTGATGGCTCTCCTTGATCAATATTCAGGTGGGCACAAACTCACCCGGGTGGGCGGGTACCTACCAAAATCATTTGAATCAGGCTATTGAGGAGGGCAGTTACATGCTCTCCTCTACAAAATTTGAGGTGGGTTGTAAGGATCTGGAGCAATCATCTTCTGAATAACAGGCCTGTTTAAGTACATTTCTTTGAAGCCAGTAGCCCCAAGGCTTTCAAATTGCAGTTGTGGGTTACTTAGGACCATGACTATCCTATTTAACCCTTATTTCGTGGAAATTTTTCTTCAATTGTATTTTTGGGTGAAAACCTAGTCAGTTTTCTGTTGGAAGAAATGTTAACGTAAACTTTATTATGGGGATCAATATTGCATATAGGTGTTTTATTGTTTCTGTGGCGTCTGTCCAGGTCCTTGAGGTTGTAAGACTTGGTTTACTGAAAACTCTTGCAGTTAGTGATAATAACAGGGATCAAAATAAGTGTTATCGCATCGCATTTCGCTATGCAAAATTCAGAAAAAGCTATGCAATCATTGAACATGCACAGTGAAATGCGATGCATGTTTTCAACTTCTATATCATGGTGGACAATGTGCATTTGTCTTAACTAGTAACTGTTTGTCTGGTAGAAATGGGATGGCTCAATGGCAAATCAGCAGTTCATGGACCACCAGGTAGAATACCTGGTGGTCCATGAACTGCCGATTTGCCTCCAAGTACTCAACTATCCAATCAAGTAAAAAAAGTAATTTTGGATAGAAGCCCACTCACATTATGGCAGAGACAGAGTACCAAATCAGTATGCCTGTACCATATTTTTTTTCAGGTAGGCCCACCACTAATATACTTGTAACTAAGTGTCAAATGTTTTCTAGGGAACAGAAACTCTCATTATTGTGTATTGAATTTGAAACATAAAAATGCTACACAATTTTCAAAAAATTCTGCACATTTTTTGAAAATGTAGAGCATTTCGCTATGCAAATAAAAAAAAAAGTATTTCGATCCCTGGATAATAACAATATATCCCATTAAAAATGAAATATATCCATCAGTTTGGGCGATATACACGATCCCTGGATAATAACAATATATCCCATTAAAAATGAAATATATCCATCGGTTTGGGCGATATACACAATAAAGATGAAACTTCAAGGATCTGTCTTGATACTGCATGGACTGACTCTATAAAGCATGGATGTAGGTGAGCATCCGTGATGTAACATCCTACATGTACTTGCTTTATCAGCTTCCTGACTTTCAGTCAGGGGAACAACAGTGATCATTCACTGTCTGTCGTCTGTTGTCCGCAAACATGGTGTTTGCATCTTCTTCTCCAAAATCGCTGAACCAATTTAATTGAAATTTGAGATAATAGTTAGTGATGACATTGCATTTTGATTTTGTTCAAATCAAGTTGCCTCGCCCCTCAGTAGAGCCACTCCCAAAAAGTGAGCTTAACTCTTAAAAATTCTTCTTCTCATGAACTAGCAGTAGTAGAGACTTGATATTTGGATTGCAACTTCCTTTTGAGGTGAAGACTCAGATTTGTTCAAGAGAAGTTTGAGGAGCTATATTTGCCTTTGTTATGGGAGGGGCAAGAATTTTCGCCCCACCCAAAATTTCTATTTTCCAAACTGCGGGGCTGATTTAAACCAAATTTGATATGTGGGCTTATTGGATCATAAGTACTTAATTTATGCAAAAAAAATTGCTATCGGTTTTATTATGGGGTACTTTTTCAGGCCTTTGAAAAAGTACTGAGTCAGCATTTTTTAACACTGTGGGTATAATGGGAAAAACATTTAAGACTACTTTTCTCCCAAACCACTGCTACAAAAGCTTTCAAATTTCACATCTTTGGAAGGTAGTTTCACAAGTTTCTTGAAATCAAATCCCTGGGTCCATATTTGGGCTCTCTATGGAGGAATATTCTTTAAAAATCTTCTTCAGATCTACCAATCAGAATCTTTTGATATTTGGTACAGCATCCTTGGGGGTGAGATTCAAGTTTGTTCAAGCCCAGTCCCTGGGTTCATATTTGGGCTCACTGTGGGAGCCCAAATTATAACTTAGTTCCAAATGAGGAATTTTTTTTAAAAATCTTCATTTTCAGATCCAGCAGTCAGAATGTTTTGATATTTAGGATGCAGCATCCTTAAGGGGGTGAGATTCAAGTTTGTTCAATCCAAGTCCTTAGGTTCATATTTGGGCTCAATGTAGGAGCTCGAATTGTAACTTAGTTCAAAATGAGGAATTTTCTTTAAAAAATCTTCTTCTTCAGATCCAGCAGTTGGAATGTTTTGATATTGGGGGTGAGATTCAAGTTTGTTCAAGCCAAGTCCCTGGATTGATATTTGGGCTCCCTGTGGGAGCCCGCATTATAACTTAGTTCAATGAGGAAATCCTCTGCTGGAGGAGTTTGACCCCGACAAGAATCATATTTTGTTTATGATTCTTTGTTCAGTTACATTTGATTGGATAGTGCCATTTGGAACTATCCAATCAAATTTAACAGTTCAAAACATGGTGATATGACATCTGTTGTAAAAAAATTCATGTTGTCTACCAGTTAATTATTTAAGAATTATATTTGAGAATGTCCATGTCTCTTTGTCTTGTTACCATTTATAGGAGAGTGCCTTATGGCACTCTCCTATAAATTGTAACAAGGCAAATACTCACAGACTAAATAATTTCAATTCAAAAATAATATGAAGCAGTCCTGGAAATGAGTCGCGTGAAAGTGCAATTGCTCCCGTCAGCACCCGTGTTTTCTATTTTATGGGAGCTAAAAAAATTCACTTGTTGAAAAATATTGTAGAGCACTAATGTACTGTGAGGGCATATAAATGTGTGTTGTTTTGAGAAAGCAGCACTCTGTGGCCAGTGGCAAGTTACTGTTCAAGTCCAGCAGGTCCTTTTCCATTCAAAATTACTAGTGTTGGGAAACAATATTCCCTCAAATATCATATACTAACATATTTTGGGTGCAATTTACTCCTGTCTCTGATTTCACGGAAGCGTAAATGTGAAAGCGTCAAATTTTGGTCATTTCCAGCACTGAATTATGAAGCGCAGACACATATTATGAAGCCATTAGTTTCAACAACTGCGCTTCAAAATAAAGCCCAAAAATGGGCTTCCTGCACTCTTCCAGTTAATATATTAAGAAATACCAGGCTCCGAGGTCGCTGAGAGTGCTCACCAGACATGGTAGCCTAAATATCAACCCAGGGAATTGATTCCAACAAGTTGCATCTGCCCCTCCTAAGAAAAGCTGATACCAAATATCCAAAGATTCTGACCAGTGGATCTAAAAAAAAATATTTTTGAAGAATATTCCTCATATTGAACTAAGTAATAATTCAGGCTCCCACCGTGATCACAAATATGAACCCAGGGACTTGGCTTGAGCAATTTTTTAACAGACTGTATACATTGTAGCGTTTGCTGCCACTTACTGCAAAAAATTATCCAAAATCCATTGAAACGGAACCAGTACGAGAGACACACAGTTGGCGAAAATATGGGGGAGGCTCTGGACCTGCCTCTTGTTTCACCAGTCATTGGTTGTGTTAAAATATATGCATACATAAAAACATGTCCCGGCAAAAAAAGTGGAGGGCTGAAGCCCCTCCCCCCCCCCCCCCCCCCCAGAACCCCTGCTTCCACCTGTAAGCTATGTTTTGCAGACAAAAATTAATAAAATTTCAGTGGGAGCTTTTGAAAAATGGTGATCGTATAATCTCTGAACATTGGTTATTAGTTGCTTGCAAAATGGCATTGGAATAATGCAGAATTCAAGCTCACCCAGAGGAGATTCTCACATTTAATACTGGTGTTTGTATCTTTAGTACCCAGTCACACCTCCACATTTAAAACAGGATAAAATTGATTAATTATGTTGGTTAATTTATTAATTATGTTAGTTAATTAATTACGTTGGTTAATCCCCCCCTAAATACATGTCAAAGTGCCAAAATTTCAAGCTGTAACTTTTTCCCCACAGCCACAATACAAATACGACTTTAAAGAATTCAAACATGTTTGACAGAGCTCTGTGAGCTCTGTCAAACAAGATTAAATTGGTTAAATTTCTAGTAGCATTATGGGAAATATTGCTATTTATTTTTTTTTTTATCTCAGTATGCTGAGGGTTAACCCGTAGGTCTCCATTCTCTCCTTGGCCAAATAATAGTGATGACCAAATAATTGTGATGACCAAATAATAGTGATGCTGCCTATTTTGGGGTTCATTAAATAAAAGTGATGGTACCAAATAATAGTGATGGCAGACCTACCAAAATTACGGTAGTGATACACGTCGCTACAGTTGTGCGATATTCCCATAAATGCCACTTGATAATTCCTGTGTTTTACTCCTGTAAATTTGACAAGGATCAAAGGAACTCAAGGGGATGGGTACACAATAGTGGGAAATTCCGCAAGCCTGGATGGTGTACATTGATGAAATGTTACAATATTTTCTTCAAACAAATGTTGGTTTCAGGTATTGTTGTGTTTTGGTCAACTTGCTGATCAGATATTTTAATGAGAGTAGCAGATTTTAGTTTAAACAATATTAATTTCCAAATTAAGTTTCAAGAAAGTTACAGAAATCGAGTACGATAATGATACACGCATCAGCGAGCACAAAACATTAATGGAAATGGATTCAGCAACAAGTTAGTAGCTTATACTACAGTTAAAACTAGATGTCCTGTCACGAATAGTGCGCTTATCTAGGCTTAATTGCGTGTTGGAATTGCACGCAATTGCCATATCGAATGGCATCCAAAGCACGGCAGGCTCCCTTGGTTACTCATTGCAAACACATGCAATGTTTCTGCCAATGGACCTCCGGGTTACCCGGAGGTCCATTGGCTGAAACATTGCTTATGCACAGGCCATATGTACAGAATTTGATAGCTTTATTTGGGCCATAACGCGTAAATTAACGCGCATATCAACGTGCCATTTGTGTGCATTTCATGACAGGACTTCTAGTTTTAACTGTAGGCTGTTTCCATATAGATAAGTTGTTTATGTATAATCTAGGACTGATGACTATGGTACAAGACAGTGGCTTGGTGCAGGCGCATATGGCTTTGTATAAATTTACGTATTGTTGGTGATTTATAGATGACTTAGGAATGAAGTGAGCCACTGTTTGCCTTTGTAAAAAAAAACTCACACACCTGCAACCAAGTCATGGTTTGTTAGGAATACTTATAAACAGTTTTACTTTGGATTTAAACACTGTGTAGGATAATGAAGGAGTATGGTGGAAAGGTTTGGTATCTTCACTGTTTTAGTGTTTGTAATAGTGCTCTTAACTCATTTTAATAATCATGATGGTGCTTAATAATCATGATGCTGTCCTCTTTCTCCAAAAATTAATAATAGTGATGCCACTTTTATTTGGCAGGGGAGAATAGAGCCACAAACAGGCTGAAACAGCACCATTTATATTGCTCTGAGCATGTTGTCCGAAGTGTATTCTTCCTTGAGAACTCTGTTATTTATTGTTGTTTTTAACGTCACATATATCTGCACAGTGGCTAATATTGACCACGACAGTTTTACGGGTGGCAGATGCCAGAGTACCCGGAGAGAACCACCGAGCAACTGTCGGCTCCCCAACATACTAACTCCAACCAAGCAGGGTTAGCATTGGCTGATGGCTGAAGACAAGTGCACCATCGACGTGCAGTATGCCTTATTGCACAGCACCACCGTGCCCCAGCATGGGCAATAGGGTGAAGTGTCTTGACCAAGGACACAACAAGGTTGCAACAGGTGGAATTCGAATGGAGAACCTCTCAGCTTGCAGTCTGCATATCTACCTACTGAGCCACTGTGCCCCCCCCCCCCCCCCCCCCCCCCTCTACTGGTAAGATGCTTTCATCTTAACAGTGTTGTTAATTTGCATCATTGTTGGCTGCCTGTACAGGTAAGCAGCAATAACGTAGAAACACTGTTAAAACTGGTAGAGTTCTAAGTTATTTTTGGCCACCAAAATTTGTACACATGTCATTTCTTTGTTACAATTTATAGGAAAGTGCCTGCGGGCACTCTCCTATAAATTGTGACAAGGCAAATCTTATGAGACTTAAAAATATCACTTCAGAGATAACATGAAGCACAGCCACTGAAATTGATGTTTTAAAGTTGCAGTTCCTGCACTTCAGAATAAAGCCCAAATATGGGCTTCCAGCACTGTACCAGTTAAGTTATCTGCAGCTGTGTACTCACATATATGGTTATGGGTTGAGGTGGGGAATTGATGCATCAATATATTTTTGGAAAACTTCGTCAGAATGCTTTCATAAAACGTATTGTTTACTTTCCATTTTGTTGAAGAGTGTAAATGGATAAGTACATATTCTGTAATAATGCTATTGTCAACTCAATTATTTATTCTCTTTCTGTTTTGTTCACAATCATAAATGCATAAGTATATAATTGTATCTGTTACTGTTATCAATATTTGATAACTCATCGTCAAGTCATTTATTCAGTTGATTCCAAGCGTACAGTATGGAGTGTTGAACAAACAATGTAATCCATGAGTAAATAATTACAATATCCGACTTATTTAATACAGTATATCAAAAAATCTTGAAATCGTTTACTTAGTAGAATTCCACAAATGCTTAAAAGTAACACCTAATTTAGTGGTCAATTTTTCCATTGGTTTTCTGTTTGTTCTTGTTTTAAAATATTGTATAATCACTTGCATGGTGTATACTCTATCTTTGATATGGATTAAGTCTAAATAACCCTTGGAGTGGAAATTCGAGGATATATATTACTGTGATCACAAAATTTGATTGTGACATGTATAACACCCGAATGGGGGCAGATTTCCTATTTTTTTTATTGGAATTTAATGGCACTTTACTCAGCTAGAGTCGCCTTGTGTCTGGCAGTTTTATGGGTAGAGGAAGGCGTAGTACCCTTAGAGAACCACTGAGGAGCAGCAAACAACTGTCAGATTCCCCAATGTACTAACTCCACACAAGTAGGTTTAGCATTGGTTGAAGACAAGTGCACCATCGACATGCAGTACACCTTAGGACACAGTGCCACCAAGCCCCCTTCCTATTAATAAAAGTCTGCGACATCTAGACTGCATTAAGAAAAGATACCTGACACTAGCATCTTGCTGATACAATATTATCCCATTTTCTTTTTCGTCAAGTGAACTTATGCAGTTTGTGGGGGAATAACAAGCAAAGCTTTTCGATCAGATCTTGACTCCCCACAGTCCTTAAAGTTTGACATGTTTTGCGAGAAGCAGTGTCAGGCCTCAGTTTGTTTGGTTTCGCCTCACAAAATGTGAGGCAAAAATTGCCCGCTGTGATGCAATAGCTGGAATTGATTAGCGTTTTTTGTACTTCAGGATAAAATGTATGAATGCAAAAAGTATTCTCACAATCATCGAGTTGGATGGTACAATGTATATTGAGTATGGGAATCACATACTATTTATATCATCAACTACCTGGCGTACCTGACTCGCTTCTGATTGGTGGGTGGGGAAATCCCGATGACATCGAACCAGAATGTTAGGGACACAACTCAGCAGGACATACATAGTGAGAATATAGGATGAACTTAGATGAATTCAGTGATATATTAAAGATGGGATCGACCTATATCATAGCAATGTATTTTCTTACCTCACCAGGATTCATCTACCACTTGAATACTAGTAAGTAACAGAATGTAATTTCTCTTCATACACTTGAAAAAATGAGTTTGAAAGTAAGACTCCGTTACATTCCCAGATGCAAGGAAATTGAGTATTTCAGGTCAAATTTTAAAAATTTTCTAGGTTTGCATGGGTCGAACCATGGTCAACTCAGAGGGTCCTTGGAACCATAACCTGGGCTAGAAAAAGTTGCTAAACAATTTTATGTGAACAAATCGAGGGGGGCGAATCAAAATTCCGAAACATTCATGCACATCTCGAGTTGCTAACTGAACGCATTAGCATAGTTTAAACATTTCGAATTAAATACCCTAGGAGCCTTTCGATGAAAACTGATTTTCTAACGATAAAAGTGGTTGCACTGGAACCACCGTGGGCAAAATCAAAATTCCGAGACCTTCATGCACATCTAGAGATGTTACTTGAACACATTAGCATAGTTTAAACGTTTTGAATTGAATACCCTAGGAGCCTTTCAGGGTGTGACATACAGATGGACGGATGGATGGACGTACAGATGGATGTACGGACGGAGATAACGATATCCCCGCATAAATATCGCAGACATTTATCAATAAAACAAGACAAAATATGGACATCATTGAACCAGCTCATCAAGTTCTCTTTCTAATCATATCCATGTTATTATTTGTATGGTTTTATTGAAAAATTGTGAAATTTGTTTTGGAAAAATATGAATTTTTTTTTTTTTTTTTTTAAAAATATACTGTTTTAGGGCATTGCACCTTCAAGGTCTATGATTTGGGCCTAACAACTGTCCGAGGACACAAGTGTCATTAAGCCCCAATAAATGAATAAATTGGTTGTTGCAGAAAAAGTATTGCAAGTCTCCAGTACTTCAGTACCTTTTACCCAATGTACAGGATTTCAAAATTTATTATTTCAGTTATTGTTTTTTTAGTCCACCTGGACAAAGTCAAGTTGAGCTTATCCAATCACTCTCTGTCCATCGTACGTCGGTCGTCGTGTCAACTCTATATTTTGGACTTCTTCAAAACCGCTGGGCCAATTCAAGTGAAAGTTTGTATGAGTGATGGTCCTGAAGAGGTACTGCAGTTTTGTTCAACTCATCATGTCCAGCCCCATAGGGAGGGGGTGGGGGAAAATGCTCCAAAATATTTGTAATATCTTCTCATGAACCAGTGGGTTTAGTGGCTTGATATTTGGTATGGAGCTTCCTTTTGAGGCGTAGAATCAAGTTTGTTCAAATGAAGTTTGTGGAGCTATATTTGCCTTTGTAAATGGAGGGACATCATTGAACCAGCTCATCAAGTTCTCTTTCTAGTCATATCCATGTTATTATTTGTATGGTTTTATTGAAAAATTGTGAAATTTGTTTTGGAAAAATATGAATTTTTTTTTTTTTTTTTTTTAAAATATACTGTTTTAGGTAAAGGGTTAAATATTATTAAAATGTTATTATTGCTGAGGGAGGTGTTGGCTCATTGGTTAGGGCATTGCACCTTCAAGGTCTATGATTTGGGCCTAACAACTGTCCGATGACACAAGTGTCATTAAGCCCCAATAAATGAATAAATGGGTTGTTGCAGAAAAAGTATTGCAAGTCTCCAGTACTTCAGTACCTTTTACCCAATGTACAGGATTTCAAAATTTATTATTTCAGTTATTGTTTTTTTAGTCCACCTGGACAAAGTCAAGCTGAGCTTATCCAATCACTCTCTGTCCATCGTACGTCCGTCGTCGTGTCAACTCTATATTTTGGACTTCTCCAAAACCGCTGGGCCAATTCAAGTGAAAGTGTGTATGAGTGATGGTCCTGAAGGGGTACTGCAGTTTTGTTCAACTCATCATGTCCAGCCTCATAGGGAGGGGGTGGGGGAAAATGCTCCAAAATATTTTTAATATTTTCTCATGAACCAGTGGGTTTAGTGGCTTGATATTTGGTATGGAGCTTCCTTTTGAGGCGTAGAATCAAGTTTGTTCAAATGAAGTTTGTGGAGCTATATTTGCCTTTCTAATTGGAGGGCAAGATTTTTGGCCCCGCCCAAAATTTCTTTTTTTCTGATCTGATGGTCTGATTTGAACCAAATTTGGTGTGTGGTATTATTGAGTCATAAGTGCTTGGGTCATGCAGAAACAAATTTTCTATGTCCCCTTGGGAACCCCAGGAGCTAAAAAATAGAAATATTTTCAAACACCTATATTTTCCAAACCACACAGAACAGAGAACTGTTATTTGGTATGTAGCATCCTTAGGACCAGTAGAATTGAATGGTAAAAAAAATGCCATCAGTTTAGGCAGGGTGTTCTGTTAATAAGGGAGCATCGAAAAAATGCTGAGTCATATGTGCAAAAATTAAAAAAAATATTTTCTCCAGGAGCCCAAATTTTTAACTTAAGGCAACATGGGGAATAATCATCTTTAAAAATCTTATTCAGAATGACCGGTCAGAATGTTTTAATGTTTGGAATACATCATTGTTATGAGGGTCAGATTCAAGTCCCCAGATTGTTATTTCCTGTGGGGCCCAATTTTTAACTTGGTACAATATGAAGGATAATCTTTAACTTGGTACAATATGGTGGATAATCTTTAACTTGGTACAATATGGAGGATAATCTTTAACTTGGTACAATATGGAGGATAATCTTTAACTTGGTGCAATATGGAGGGTAATCTTTAGCTTTGTACAATATGGAGGATAATCTTTAACTTGGTGCAATATGGAGAATAATCTTTAACTTGGTGCAATATGGAGAATAATCTTTAACTTGGTGCAATATGGAGGATAATCTTTAGCTCAACTTGACAAAGTCAAGCTAATCTATTGCTGTCACTTCTCGTCCATCAGCGTACGTACGTCCCCAATTTCCTTTGGCACACCCTACAGGGCTCATCCATGATCAGATTTCTTTGAAGCCTGGTATGCTTGTTTGGGGTGACCTCTAGATGGGGGCTTTTGATTTTCTTCCATTTCCAGGAAAAAATGTTGCCGCTGGCAACGAGCTTTGAACTTCGTTTAGTCAGGCATGAATATATTTCTTTGGCAAACCCAACAGGACACATTTATGATCAGATCAGTTTGAAACTTAATGCTTGTTTGGGGTTACCTCTAGATGCGAGCTATCGATTATCTTCCATTTCCGTCAAAAAATGTTGCCACTGGCAATGACCTCTGATGAACTTAGTGGACTTATACATCAATATTCCCCTTTGGCACACCCTGCAGTGCACATTTATAATCAAATCAATTTGAAACTTGGTATGCTTGTTTGGGGTGACCTCTAGATGGGAGCTATCGATTTTCTTCCATTTCCATCTAAAAATACTGCTGCTGGTAATGGTCTTTGAACTTAGTTTAGTCAGACCTCACTATTAGTTTAGTCAGACCTCACTATTAGTTTAGTCAGACCTCACTATTAGTTTAGTCAGACCTCACTATTAGTTTAGTCATACCTCACTGTTAGTTTAGTCAGACCTCACTATTAGTTTAGTCAGACCTCACTATGTCAGACCTCACTATTAGTTTAGTCAGACCTCACTATTAGTTTAGTCAGACCTCAATATTTCCCTTTGGTACACCCTGCATGGCACATTTATGGTCAGGTCGGTTTGAAACTTGGTATGCTTGTTTGGGCTTACCTATAGATGGGAGCTATCGATTATCTTCCATTCCCGTCAAAAAATGTTGCCGCTGGCAATGACCTTCAATGAACTTAGGGCACTTATGCATCAATATTTCACTTTGGCACACCCAGCAGGGCACATTTATAATTGGATTGCTTTGAAACTTGGTATGCTTGTTCAGGGTGACCTCTGGATGGGAACTGTCAATTTTCTTCCATTTCCGTTAAAAATAGTTACCGTTGGAAATGACTGTTGAACTTTAGTATAGTCAAGCATCAGTATATTCTTCTGGCGTGCCCTACAGCTAGGGCACATTTATGATAGGATCACTTGAACCATGGTATTCATGTTGTTCTCAGTGGGTTATGGATGTTAGCTGTTGATTTTTCATTTCCATAAAAAATTATTGTTGTTAGCACCAGCCTGTGGAGTTTCATGCATTTTTGTAGCAACTTATCCCTTTTTCACTCTCTACAGGGTATATTTATGAATTTCCATAAAAAAGATAAAAAGACCATTGCCACCAGCCAGGACTGTCAAACTTAGTGCATTTGTGTATTAACATTTTCCTATGGCATGCCTCAGAAGGCGCATTCATTATTGGGTTGTAGTGAAACTTCATACGCTTATTCGGGGTGAGACAGAAATAGGAGCTATCGATTTTCTTTTCATTTCTATCAAAAACTGTGGATGTCGGCAACAATCTGTGAATCTATTGCATTTGTGCATTTACATTCTTTTTTGACATGACCTAAATGGCACATTTATTGTAGGATTGTTTTGGACTCTGTGTGCTGATTCACCACCACGATTTACCGAGAGGTACCGGTAGGTACCTTGAGAGAGGTACGGAAAAAAGCTTTTTAGAAATTATTTTCACAATAAATTGAATGCAAACGATATATTTCATGCATTTATTTCTGGAAATGTAGCCATTAATGATGCAATTTGTTGCGATAATCATAGTTTGAAGTTATTTATTGAGTAACGTGGTTGCTCTCTCGGTAAATCAGGTTTTCTTGGTTTGACAAGAGGCACCGAGAGGTAAGCAAAGAAAGCTTCTTGAAAATTATTTTTACAATAAATTGAATGCAAACGGTATATTTCATACATTTTATGCATTTTTATGCTCTGGTAAATGGTGATGGGAATTGTTCATTTTTTTTCAACTTACGGCAATGTCAAGCCGAGAGGACATAATTTACTGAGAGGTCAATCATGATACTCAATAAATAACACCAAGCTGTGATTATCATGACAAAGTGCATCATTAATGACCAAATCCCCAAAATAAATGCATAAAATATACCGTTTGCATTTAATTTATTGTGAAAATAATTTATAAAAAGCTTTTTTCTGTACCTCTTGTCAAACCGAGAAAACACAATTTACCGAGAGGGCATTCGCTACTCAATAAATAACACGAAGCTGTGATTATCATGACAAATTGCATCATTAATGACCAAATCCCCCGAAATAAATGCATAAAAAACATTAAATATACCCTTTGCATTCAATTTATTGTGAAAATAATTTATAAGAAGCTTTTTTTGCTTACCTCTCGGTGCCTCTTCTCAAACCAAGAAAAAACGATTTACCGAGAGGTCAATCGCCCTACTCAATAAATAACTCCAAACTATGATTATTGCGACAAATTGCATCATTAATGGCCACATTTCCTGAAATAAATGCATAAAATGCATGAAATATATCGTTTGCATTCAATTTATTGTGAAAATAATTTCTAAAAAGCTTTTTTTCCGTACCTCTCGGTAAATCGTGGTGGCCTGCTGATTAGGCAAAACCTTTTCATGTAGATTCATTTCTATGAAAACAGTTGCCATTTACAGTGACCTCTGAAATTACTGCATTTGTGTATCAGCATTCTTCCTTTAGCCATCCTTACAATTTACATTTAAAACACATGGATTGCTCTGACATTGGCACACACAGTGCTGTTATGTTGAAGTTTCACCAAATAACATTGGAACCAGTGATCTTCAAATTTACCATTTCAAGTTTGTCAAGTTGAGCTATAGTGTCATTGACACTTTCACTAAAATCTTCTTCAGATTCACCAGTCAGAATCCTTTCTAGTTTGGTATACAACATCTCTGGGTGGCAGATTCAACTTTGTTCAAATCGAGTGCCTGGGTTAATATTTAGACTCCCTATCAGGGAGCCCGACTTTTAACTTGGTACAATATGAGGAAATTTCTTTAAAAATATTTTTCAGATTCACCAGTCAGAATGCTTTCATATTTGGTATACATCTCCAGTGGGGTGAGATTCAGGTTTGTTCAAATCAAGTGCCAGGGTTAATATTTAGGCTCCCTATGGCAGCCGGAATTGGCCATGTAACTGAAGATTTAGAAATTTTTTTATGAAGTACCCTCTGGGGGTGCGTAACTAAGATTAATCAACATAGGTTGTATCAAGGGGTTCCATAGGGGAGTTCTACTTTTTACATTATGATTAACTGAAGAAATGGCTTGGTGGACTATTTTGGTTACACCTTAGGGGCTCAAGGATTGACAGTGCATCCAATGGAGATTGATTGCTTGAAGTAAGTAGATTCATTCTTGGACTCTGTTTATATTGGGTTCTGTTTATATTGGGTTCTGTACAATGTGGGCTCTTCAGGCCTCGTTGGGCCTCTTGTTTAATATTTTTTCAAAAAATATAAACAAAACCATATCATGTGACACAGGGGGTATGGTGGCTCAGTGGTAGACTGTTGGACCTCTATCCTAGAGGTCCTGAGTTCGATCCGGGATGAACCCATGTTGTGTCCTTGGGCAAGGCACTTTATCCAGGTTGCCCACATGGGGACATGATGATACTATGTACTAAGCCATACTGCACGTCGATGGTGCACATGTCTTCAGCCTCTGTAACCCTGCTTGAGCGGAACTTGAACAGAGCTAGAATGATGAGGAGCTGACAATACCTCGTCGCTGCTCGGTGGTTCTCTCCTTGTACCTCGGCTTCCTCCACCCGTAAAACTGTAACAGTCATGATTAGCCATTGTGCATAAGTATGTGACCTTAAACACTAATAAATAAATAAATAATCATGTGATATCTCAAAAGAAACAGTTTGATGAGTTTGTTCTAATGAGGGGGTCATATGACATGGTTTTTTTTAAATTTTTTGAAAAATATATTTTTTTCAAGGGGTTAATATGTAAATTTCACTGATGATCCTGTGTTGGAATTAGCTCATCAATATTGCTCGTCATGCTCACTCCTGTTGGGATAATAAACTATATTTTTTGAGGCAAAAAGTGAAAAATAAACCTTTTTATTATATGCTAGCCTGTGAATTATCACAAATTATCTAAAAGATCATTCTTGATATCTGTCAACTTGATGGATATCGAGAAATATCCCTCGGTAGCTTCCTAAACGACATAACACTTTGAAGCATGACGTCGCCTTGAAAGAAAGTCACCTTGACAGAACGATCAGCCGATCTTTGTTATTGTTTTGAAACTATTTGCAGTTGAATTGGGCTGAATATTGTTTTAAGTCGTGCAAACACTTGTTAAAAATAAAACTATCAGGTCCACACTCGTGAGATAATTCCCGATATTCACTAAAACAACGTAGTTATCCCCATTCACTAAAATCTTGTAGATATCACCTATGAATTACTGTTTATAATAAATTATGCTTTTGGTTATGAACATTATAATAGGTTAACATTTAATCCTTACATAATCTATCATATATATCCTGGGTAATTAACAAATCCACCATATATCTTCCTGGGTAATTTACAAATCTGCCATATATCCTGGGTAATTTACATATCTGCCTTATATCCTCCTGGGTAATTTACAAATCTGCCATATATCCCCCTGGGTAATTAACAAAGCTTCCATATATCCTCCTGGTTAATTAACAAATCCGCCATATATCCTTCTGGTTAATTTACAAATCCGCCATATATCCTCCTGTGTAATTAACACTACAAATCTGCCATATATGCTTCTGGGTAATTAACAGATCTGCCATATATCCTGGGTAATTTACAGATACATCATATATCCTCCTGGGTAATTTACAAATCCACCATATATCCTCCTGGATGAATTTACAAATCCACCATATATCCTCTTGGGTAATTAACAAATCCGTCATATATCCTTCTGGGTAATTAAGAAATCCACCATATATCCTCTTGGGTAATTAACAAATCCACCATATATCCATCTGGGTAATTCACAAATCCGCCATATATCCTCCTGGGTAATTCACAAATCTGCCATATATCCTCCTGGGTAATTAACAAATCCACCATATATCCACCTGGATAATTAACAAATCTGCCATCTATCCTCCTGGGTAATTTACCAATCCGCCATATGTCCTGGGTAATTAACAAATCCACCATATGTCCTCCTGGGTAATTAACAAATCTGCCAGATATCCTCCTGGGTAATTAACAAATCCGTCATATATCCTGGGTAATTTACATATCTGCCATATATCCTCCTGGATAATTTACAAATCTGCCATATATCTCCCTGAGTAATTAACAAATCCACCATGCATCCTCCTGGTTAACTTACAAATCCACCATATATCCTCCTGGGTAATTAACAGATCCACCATATATCCTCCTGGGTAATTAACAAATCTGCCATATATCATCCTGGGTAATTAACAGATGCGCCATATATCCTCCTGGGTAATTTACAGATACATCATATATCCTGTGTAATTTACAAATCCACCATATATCCTGGATAATTAACAAATCTGCCATATATCCTCCTGGGTAATTAACAAGTATGTCGTATATCCTCCTGGGTAATTCACAAATCTGCCAAATATCCTCCTGGGTAATTTACAAATCCACCATATATCCTCCAGGGTAATTCACAAATCTGCCATGTATCCTCCTGGGTAATTAACAAATCTGCCATCTATCCTCCTGGGTAATTTACAAATCTGCCATATGTCCTGGGTAATTAACAAATCCATGATATGTCCTCCTGGATAATTAACACATCTGCCAGATATCCTCCTGGGTAATTAACAAATCTGCCATCTATCCTCCTGGGTAATTTACCAATCCACCATATGTCCTGGGTAATTAACAAATCCACCATATGTCCTCCTGGGTAATTAACAAATCTGCCAGATATCCTCCTGGGTAATTAACAAATCCGTCATATATCCTGGGTAATTTACATATCTGCCATATATCCTCCTGGATAATTTACAAATCTGCCATATATCTCCCTGAGTAATTAACAAATCCACCATGCATCCTCCTGGTTAACTTACAAATCCACCATATATCCTCCTGGGTAATTAACAAATCCACCAGATATCCTCCTGGGTAATTAACAAATCTGCCATATATCCTCCTGGGTAATTAACAAATCTGCCATATATCCTCCTGGGTAATTTTAACGAATTAGCTATATCCTCCTCGGCAATTTACAAATTGAGCAGTTAAAAAAAAAACTTTTCTTTTGAATTTCAACAAAACTAAAAAATGTCATCCCTCATTGGAATAGAGCTTGAATATGATGTTGAAATTGTGTGAAAAATATGTAAATAAAATAAATTTTGGTATCATGTACATTGGGTAAATGGTTAATTACCCTCAAAATAATGTTGATGATAAATACTGGCATGTATACATGTGCACAGTTCCATATGATTTAATTAGCAGTGTTCAATTTTGCATCATTGTTTTCAGCCTCTATTGGCAGGCAACAATGATGCACAAACATTGACAAAATAATTGCAGTCATCCAGTTGAGTTCTCAAGGAAGAATACATTCACCCAGGGTATAACTTTTATACGCTTGTTTGTAAAAATGGTCGTACTATGTAAATGGTTTGTCTGTCCATCTGCCTGTCTGTAAACAATTAGTTTCCGACTAGTAACTCCAGTTTGGATTATTTGATTTCAACCAAAGTTGGTATGTGTGTTCTCCAGCTAGTAATGCAGGCTAAGTTTGAATATGGGTTCCATCCAATAATTTTTGCATATGTTATGGGCCCTTCTTCGACTTAGACTTTGACGTTCTGTTTAGATTTTTTGTTTCCGACCGATAACCCTTTAAATCATTTGATCTCAACCAAAGTTGGTATGTGTATTACCCAGATATTAATAGAGACCAAGTTTGATTATGGGATCTGTGCAATTATTTTTACATGAGTTATGGGCCTTTTCAACTTTACTATCTCATTATCATGAACATTTTGGTTTCTGATGATAACTTGAGTTTGGATTCATAGATCAGGACCAAACTTGCTTTCTGCCTCAGTTATATCAAAATGAAGGTAAAGTTTGAATTGGGGTATGGTCTGATGATTTTTACAAGAGTTATGGGGCTTTTTGACTTGGAAATATGGAGCTTTTCGACTTGGAAATTTGCATATTTCAATCAGCTTTTTTCAGAACTTTGTTTATGGCATAACTTGAACAATAGTTAATGGATTTCAGTTCTTTTTGTTATTTGTCTCTACAGCAACAAAGACTACATCATGTTTGATGACCAACCATATCCAATGAAAATTATGTGAGTTATTGCCCTTTGTTAAATATTGTGTAATGCTTGTTTATGGAATAACTTAAACATTATTAGCCAATTATCAATTTTTTTATATATATGTCTTTGGGAACAATATCTACCTCAAGTTTGATGACCACTGTTATCAGGTGAAACTCGTCAGAGGCCCCCCCCCCTCCTCGCCCATCATTTGGGCAATTTTTTCCCAAAATGCATTTTGAAGGATTGGGAGTTATTACATGCAAAAAGAAAATTGGACTTCTATAGCCCAATTCCCAAGTCCCCCCCCCTCCCCCCACCTCCCGGTGTCATTTAGGCTTTTTTTCTTTGCCCCAAAATGCATTTATAAGGATTTGGAGTGATTACATGCAGAAAAAAATAACCCCCCCCCCCCCCCCAAGTCATTTAGAGATTACAGGCAGAAAAAGAATTGACTCCTATAACTCCCCACCCCTCATCATTTAGGCAATTTCTGTTTTTTTACTTCAAAATTCATTTTGAAGCATTAAGCTCTTGTCAATGCAGGCCGTTTGTTGGACAAAAACAGTCGTTATTCACAAATTGACAATGAAGGCCATTTGGTGGATATAAACAGACATTATGTACAATTTGAAAAAAGCCAAATCGTGCATATTATACACTGGGCATAGCCCTTGTTTACCTTATTGGTTGCAATTTTATTGAAGTTCTCAGAAATGCGTCTGATACCGCAGGGTTTGTGGAATGATACTCCCAATTTAGTTCAGGAAGAATAATTGGGTGTCTTCATGTAATTAAGTATGTTCAGTATAAACCCTAGAGAACAGTAATGATCAATTATCATCACACTTCATTGATCTCAGGCAATTAAAATTCACTTATCTTGCTGTGCAAGATAATGTGTTGATCAAAAAAAAATCACTTCATTACATGAAAGGTGTTTCAAGTTCATTAAAACATCATTAAGTCGGCTCATTCAGAATCTATTTACATTTTTTGTTCAGAAGTATTCCATGTTTAAACTATAAAGTACATTTATTGAATAATTCAAGTTTTAGAGACGTTTCCTGAAGAAATAAAAAGAGTTAAACAATCAGGTTTGTACAGCACCACCTTGAATAAATAAGTTTTCTTGAATTTTCTCAAAGTTTTCTGTCATAAAGCTGACACATTGATAATTGTTAATGACAGCCTGGGAGCATAGTAGCTCATGAAGAAGAGCATTGGACTGAATGATGATAAGCCCAGGAGCATGGTGGCTCATTGAGAAGAGCTTTGGACTGAATGATGATAATTGTTAATTACAGCCCAGGAGCATTGAGGCTCATTGAGAAGAGCTTTGTACTGAATGATAATTGTTAATTACAACCCAGGAGCATGGTGGCTCATTGAGAAGAGCATTGGACTGAATAATAATTGTTAATTACAGCCCAGTAGCACGGTGGCTCATTGAGAAGAGCTTTGGACTGAATGATAATTGTTAATTACAGACCAGGAGCACAGTGGCTCATTAAGAAGCGCATTGGTCTGAATGATAATTGTTAATTACAGACCAGGAGCATGGTGACTCATTAAGAAGCACATTGGGCTGAATGATAATTGTTAATTACAGCCCAGGAGCACGGTGGCTCATTGAGAAGAGCACTGGACTGAATAATAATTGTTAATTACAGCCCAGGAGCACGGTGGCTCATTGAGAAGAGCATTGGACTGAATGATAATTGTTAATTACAGCCCAGGAGCATGGTGGCTCATTGAGAAGAGCATTGGACTGAATGATAATTGTTAATTACAGACCAGGAGCAGGGTGGCTCATTCGGAAGTGCATTGGGCTGAATGATAATTGTTAATTACAGCCCAGGAGCATGGTGGCTCATTGAGAAGAGCATTGGACTGAATGATAATTGTTAATTACACCCCAGGAGCATGATGGCTCATTGAGAAGAGCATTGGGCTGAATGATAATTGTTAATTACAGCCCAGGAGCATGGTGACTCATTGAGAAGAGCATTGGACTGAATGGTAATTGTTAATTACAGACCAGGAGCATGGTGGCTCATTAAGAAGTACATTGGGCTGAATGATAATTGTTAATTACAGCCCAGGAGCATGGTGGCTCCTTGAGAAGAGCATTGGACTGAATGATAATTGTTAATTACAGACCAGGAGCACGGTGGCTCATTAAGAAGCTCATTAAGAACCGCATTGGGCTGAATGATAATTGTTAATTACAGCCCAGGAGCACAGTGGCTCATTGAGAAGAAAGAGCATTGGACTGAATGATAATTGTTAATTACGGCCCAGGAGCACGGTGGCTCATTGAGAAGAGCATTGGACTGAATGATAATTGTTAATTACAGCCCGGGAGCATGGTGGCTCATTAAGAAGCACATTGGACTGAACGTTAATTACAGACTGGGAGCATGGCGGCGCATTGAGAAGAGCATTGGACCAAATGATAATTGTTAATTACAGACTGGGAGCACAGTGGCTTATTATGAAGAGCATTGGACCAGGTGATAATTGTTAATTAAAGACCGGGAGCATGGTGGCTCATTGAGAAGAGCACTGTACTGAATGATAATCATTACATACAGCCCAGGAGCATTGCGGCTCATTGAGAAGAGCATTGGACTGAATGATAATTGTTAATTACAGGCCGGGAGCATGGTGGCTTATTGTGAAGAGCATTGGACCAGGTGATAATTGTTAATTACAGACCAGGAGCATGGTGGCCCATTGAGAAGAGCATTGGACTGAATGATAATTGTTAAATACAGACCGGCAACACAGTGGCTCATTGAGAAGAGCATTGGACTGAATGATAATTGTTAAATACAGACCGGCAACACAGTGGCTCATTGAGAAGAGCATTGGACTGAATGATAATTGTTAAATGAAGCCCAGAAGCAAGGTGGCTCATTGAGAAGAGCTTTGGACTGAATGATAATGTTAATTACAGCCCAGGAGAAAAGTGGCTCATTGAGTAGAGCATTGCACCAAATGATAATTCTTAAATACAGACCGGCAACACAGTGGCTCATTGAGAAGAGCATTGAGCCGAATGATGATTGTTAATTACAGACTGGGAGCATGGTGGCTTATTAATAAGAGCATTGGACTGAATGATAATTGTTAAATACAGCCCAGGAGCAAAGTGGCTCATTGAGTGGAGCATTGCACCAAATGATAATTGTTAATTACAGACCGGCAACACAGTGGCTCATTGAGAAGAGCATTGAGCCGAATGATGATTGTCAATTACAGACTGAGAGCATGGTGCCTTATTAAGAAGAGCATTGGACCAAATGATAATTGTTAATTACAGACCGGGAGTTTGGTAGCTCATTGAGAAGAGCATTGGATCAAATGATAATTGTTAATTACAGACCGGGAGCATGGTGGCTTGAGAAGAGCATTAGACCAAATGATAATTGTAAATTACAGACCGAGAGCGTGGTGGCTCACTGAGAAGAGCATTTGACCAAACGATAATTTTTAATTACAGACCAGGAGCAGGGTGGCTCATTGAGAGAGCATTTGACCAAATTATAATTGTTAATTACAGACTGAGAGCGTGGTGGCTCATTGAGAAGAGCTTTGGACCGAATGATAATTGTTAATTACAGACTGGCAGATTGGTGGCTGATTGAGAAGAGCTTTGGACCAAATGATAATTGTTAATTACAGACTGGGAGCTTGGTGGCTGATTGAGAAGAGCATTGGACCGAATGATAATAGTTAATTTCAGACTGGGAGCATGGTGGCTCATTGATAAGATCATTGGACCAAATGATAATTGTTAATTACAGACCAGGAGCACTGTGGCTCATTGAGCAGAGCATTGGACTGAATGATAATAGTTAATTACAGACTGGGAACATGGTGGCTCATTGAGAAGAGCATTGTACATATTATAATTGTTAATTACAGACTGGTAGCACGGTGGCTCATTGAGAAGAGCATTGGGACGAATGATTATTTTTACTTACGTACTGGGAGCTTGGTGGCTCATTGAGAAGCGCATAGCACACATTGTGTTTGCTAAAGGGTTAAAAATAGACCCATTTCAGTTCCTGACCTGATCCAAAAGACTGACATTTGAAGTATATGCTATTTGAAAAGAGCTGTGTAAATGTAACGATTAAGAATATTCAGTCCCAAATTATCTCTACTAATCAGACTACACTCTGATAATTCCCTGGAAAGTTCTTAAAAAGATTCTCCATATGACTGTACCAGTAAACAGCATTTTCAAATAAAATTGTGTTAAAAAACCTACATAATTCTCTTGATAACACCATTACTGGACTTAAAATACCTCAAGAGGGAGAACTTTCTAAGAAATTATATCTGAACAGGGTGGGAGCGCGGTGGCTTAGTAGGTAGAGGTGCAGGCTGCAAGCCGAGAGGTCCTCGGTTCGAATCCCACCTGCGGCAACCGCGTTGTGTCCTTGGGCAAGACACTTCATCTCCATTGCCCGCATGGGGGCACGATGACGCCGTGTACTAAGGCGTACTGCACGTCGATGATATGCATGTCTTCAACCAATCTAACCCTGCCTGTGCTGCAGTGCGGAGTTACGATGTTGGGGAGCTGGCAGCTGCTCGTCGTTGCTTGGTGGTTCTCTCCGGGTACTCCGGCTTCCTCCACCCGTATATCTGTCACGGTCATGATTAGCCATTGTGCATAAATATGTGACCTTAAACATCAATAAATAAATAATCTGAACAGGGTACCACTGAAAAAAGAAAAATATGCTTTAATATTTCTTTTAGTTATCCTACAACATATTCCCACTAATACAGTTGGTTGTTATGGAGATTGGAGGCCAGAAATTGCAATGAAAGCAAACACTGTTTTCTACATAAGGTCTCGTTACAGTTGTTCAGGTGAAAATGTCAGCTTTTCAAGAAATGTTCAGCTTCTGATTAACAAGGCCGAGGATATTTCGCATTTAAATTACCTCCCCTATTCACAATACTCACAATGTATACAGTTTCTGGCAGCTCTGAATATGGTCCTTTCTGGAGACAACTGTACACAACAAAAATCTTACAATATCACTCAAATACACTCAGCCAAATGGCACAGTTGATGGCTAAAAAAATGGCTCAAAATGGTCAAAATTTTCTCTTTTTGGGGATAAATCTCCAATTTTCGTGCATCGATAGTGATAAAACTGTGTTATAGGAATTCCTCATTCCTCCACTGAGGATTTTACAGCATAACATGATCATTCTGACAAATAAAAAACATATGGGTTTCTTATTCATTTTTTCAGAAGGCTTTCTCAAAGCAAATTTACACAAAAATTGTCTCATTTGTAAACTGCAAATTGTCAGGTCCCAAACAGGTCTGGGTTTGTCATTTAACACTTCCATGTGACCTTGACTCCCAATTGAAATGCACTTGACAATACACAGTTTGAATCAAGACCATCAACAGATTATTTTGGCCATATCACCATCAAAGAGAATTATTTACTAAATCCATACCACCATAAACTAAAACTATAGCTCAAAATAGTCATTTGGCTGAGGATATCCAATAACCTCGGAAATGACCTTTTAATAGGAAACGAGACCTCAGGGTGCGGTCCAAAATTCAAGATGGCTGCCAGTGGCCATTTTGTACCGAAATTAGGTCCAATCAGTTTTTGTCACAACTTCTATACAGCTCGTATTTATGAACTGATCTTCACAAAACTTCTTGGGTCCCTTTGTTTTCACCTTGGGACAGGAACAAGTGTGTTTTGGGGATGCCTTTGTTATCACTGTGCTAGGAAAACAAATATTTTGGGGTTCAGTCAGACCCACTCTGGGACTCAAAGATTTCTTTTTTAGCTTAGCATCTGACTGTCACCCACCTTTACAATACTTTACCTATACATTTGTTACAGGCTACGGTCAGTATTTATGTACAGACCATTACAATTCTTTATATGTACCTTTGTTATCAGGTCATTACCTAGATGTTTGTCATTGCAGTGTCACATACTATACATGTACATGTCTTAACAAGTTGAGCTACAGTGTCATTGACACTTTCATTTTTTTCCCCACAACAACCCTTTATAATTAATTCCGTAATAACTTTCAAAACATGTCAAAAGAAAATCAAAACAATCTGATCGCATAGTGTGGAATACAATCTTGGGAGGCGAATACCATTTTTGGAATACAATTTGTTTTTGCGGAAGAAGAATGAATGAAAATAAAATAAATGTGATTTCTAAACACCACAGTAGTTCACGTGGACTGGAGTGTTAAGTCTTTAGAATACAATGTCTTGACATGTCACTTGATCAATATTTGGTTATTTTCACAGCAATAATTATTCAATATGTGTTATGTTTGGTTGTGTTAAGTAGTTTTGATTTTTTTCATGTTTGTTTTCTACACAAATAACTCCCAGCAACAGGCACTTTGAAATGACTGGTGTCAGTAGGAGTTGATATCCAAATATTATATAGTGTACTGTCTACTTCCTGTACAGATAAGGGTAATCATTCTAAGAGTTCTGCTAACCCTTTTCCCAACGAATCGCCCACATCTGCCAGCATAATATGCAAATTCAGCAGTTGAAAAAATACTATTTTTCAAAAAATTTGAACAAAACTTTATCATGACCCCTCGTTGGAACGAGCTCATCGAGCTCGTTCCAACGAGGGTTCACTTGATATGGATTTGTTGAAAAATTTTTTAAAATTTGAAAAAATGATATTTAAAATAATAAATTTTTATATCAGCTGCATTGGGTAAAGGGTTAATGCTTTACACAAAGTTGGGAATAATTCACAGAAATTATCACGAACCCTTTTTTAAAGATGACTTCTCCGTTTTCTCTGCTTATTACCGTTTCATATTTTCAATAAATATTAATTACTGCTTCATAACACCTTCAGTTGATTTTATTGGTAAATTTCAAAAGAACACTTTCTGATTGGTTAATTCAGGCCTGGAAATAATTTTCTTTGGTGCATCGGTCATAATGACCAGCTCCATAATGATCGGATCGATCATACAGTAACCTGGGTCGGTCATATTTTTTGGTTTCCAAATCAAACATTAATTAGGGCTTAACCCATCTAAATTATGTTGGGATAAAGGCAAACAATATACAAATACGAGGGCCTACCTGCATTCAATTTTATTGAAATGACACTTTTATAACATTAAACTGCATGACAGGGATGTCTTCAGTACGAAAATCACTTTTTTTTCTTAAAACGTAACAACTGGACTCCAATGCAACAATTTCTTTGAAACTGAATGCTGAACAAACTCCGCACCTGGAGGCTGGACGACTCACCGCTGGGAAATCTGGCACCTGGTCAAAACCAACCCCATCATTTCGGCACCAGGTAACTTCGGCACTAAATAAAATCGGCACTTGCACATCTGTCACCTGAGTTAAAAATGATTATATTTTTCTGGAAGTATTACTGAATTACTGTAAAGCTTTCCGGAAATTATAACAAATTCTGCTCACAGTCTTCAAAGAAAGTATATTACACAAAGGAAAGGAAAGAGGAGGGGGATCATCTGGTTCGATTTTCGAAGAATATACACAGAAAAAATAGAGTACAAATGAGTTTCAGTTTAGATTGCAAAAGGAGCGTCTCTCATTTATAAATGTGTCTTGTGTTTTACGATTTTGTATTTGTATTTATTTTAGAGAGTATATTCAAATGTGGAAATTAGTCACCATCAACAGCCATAGTTAATGATTCAGAACACCAGGTCTCATGTGAAAATTACTGAAAAATTGATATACTTGGGAGAAAAATACACTGGTCAATCATGACCGGTTGGATACAGTTAGTGCCGGTCACATCGATGTTTCGTGCAGGACACTGTCCGTGACCGACCACTTATTTCCAGGCCAGATTATCACTGTAAAGATCTATGTCAAATTAATGCGGTTATGGTGTATCATGGCTGGGGCGTGTACTAGACTTCAGTACTCGAGTATGAGTACTCTGAAAATGTGTGAGTAAAGTATGAGTACTGGGGAACCCTGTTAATTGAATAGCCACTTTGCCAATGAAAAGTATTCAATTAACAGGAGTATTCAATTAACAGGGATTGTCACTTTTCTGTATTTTAGAGATAAACTTAACATTTATTCTATTATATCTTGTTTGACAGAGCTCCATGAGCTCTGTGAAACAAGATATAATAGATTAAATGCCTGTATTGGATGTACAGAGGCCAAATGGGTCTATAAACAAATTAAAACTGGGGAGAGTCAGGGTAATTCCTCAACAGGTTACAAGATTTTTTATTCAATTAACAGGAGTTTACTCTATAACCTATATTCAGTTAACAGGTCAAATTTGTACTTGAGGTATGGCAAATGGTTTTGTGTTGGAAAATTATATTCAATTAACAGGGATATACAATTAAGAGATGTCCAATCAAGTGGTCTCCACTGTACTGGGGAAAATGTTTGAGTACTGAGTATTGAGCACTTTGGGGGCGCGGTGGCGTCGTGGTAACCGGTTCTCGTCAGATCACCGAAGTTAAGCAACATCGAGCACGGTTAATAGTTGGATGGGTGACCATTTCAGCGACTGATTCATGCTCCCGCATTGTGTCCTTGGGCAAGGCACTTAACCCTGATTGTCCAGAAGGGGGCACGGTGACGCTGTGTAGTAAGGCGTACTGCACGTCGATGGTGCGCTTGTCTTCAACTAATCTAACCCTGCCTGTGCCACGGTGCAGTGTTCAGAGTTACAATGTTGGAGAGCTGACAGCTGCTCGTTGTTGCTTGGTGGTTCTCTCAGGGTACTCCACCCGTAAAACTGTCACCGACATGATATGACCCTGGCTGTTAATTTGTTGTTAAACCCTAATAAAAAAAAAATATAAAAAAAAAAAAATATAATTTAGAACTTTGAAAATACTTGAGTACGGGTACATACCCTCATATCTAAAATGATTAACACTTGATATACCACATATCATTTATTGCTATAAAATACTTAATATGACTAGTACATTTATTCATAGGTATAAAAAAATTCACTTTTCCAAAATATTTCACAAGAAAAACAAGTTCGAAGTAACCTTGAAGATATTGTGGGACAGAAAAATTTTCTACGTGGAAAGAGTGAAAACCAAAAAAATTTCTAAGTTGAAAAAGTGTCATAACTCTGGAGAAAATTATTTGATGGAACCTGTTCCTTGTGCATATCCGTTCCCCCATGCAGGTCTATCAGCATACCAGAGGAGATCCAAATCTGAGCGATGACTTTGAAATTACAATGCAAAACATTTGTATGGACAGACCGGCAGAGAGATGGATGGATGGACGGAGGGCTTCACTAGATGCCCCCGAATCCTTCTTTGGAGTTTAGGGGCATAATAAGTTATTCTGTCTCTGAAAACCCATAAATGGTTTGAAATGATAAATCACAACTGAAATAATTAAGTATTTATACAGTTCCAATCAAATAAGTGTGACCCATTTTAGGAATGAGCTCAATATATTTTTCCAAAAGGGTTCTTGTTTTTAAATCAGAACTGAGATAATTCAATATTGATGACATCTTGGCACAAATTCAAATCTAACTGACACCTTCAAGGGCTACATGACACTTGGTCGCTTGAACACTTGGTTGAACCGACACTTGGTCGAACCGACATTTGGTCGAATGGACAGTTGGTTGAATGCACATTTGGTTGAATAAAAATTTTCAACAAACTTTTGTCAAATTTTTGGCAAAAGTTTTTCTGAAGATTTTTATTTGAATTCTTATGGTTGACAATAATTTTGACAAACTGTCCTTCCCATTAAAAAATGAAGTTTCGACCAAAAGTGCGTTCGACAAAGTATTGTTTCAACCAAATTAATGTGCATTTGACCAACTTCCAATCGACCAAGTGTCGCTTCAACCAAGTGTCACTTCGACGAAGTGTCCATTCGATCAAGTGTCATGCTACCCTTTCAAGTCACCTAATCATTAGCTCAAATATATGTGAAGTGACAGTTGGCAAGTAATATATCAGGGTTTGAGTAGTTTTCATAATAACGTCATAATTAACATGAATTTACATAAAATAAAAATTCTGTTGTCTGCTTAATAGTACCAAGGAATAATAAAAAGAATCTCATTATGTCTTACTTGGCTTCTACAAACACTGTTTACAAACTTAATTAGTAAGCTTGTTCATCACATACAAGTTACAAACCAGATTGCTGGTCAATTCATTGTTGACTGACCAGAATTATGTCTCCCCTTCCCAGAAGGGAGACATATTGTTTTAGTGCATATTCTTCTTCTTCTTCTTCTTCTTCTTGCAGTGTACCATAGTAACCTTCATGTGACCTTGACCTGAAGGTCAGATTTATGTGTTTTTTTTAAGGGAAACATCACAAAAACTTTGTCTGGGCCATAACTTTTTTGTCTTTTGACCTACACCTTAGATACTTGGCATGTGGATGTATCACCAATAACCGGTGTGAAGTGTACCATAGTGACCTTCATTTGACCTTTGACCTGAAGGTCAGATTTATGCGCTTTTTTAAGGGAAACTGTCTGGACCAGAACTTTTTTGTATTGGGAATCAGGCTTTAGATACTTGTCATGTGGATGTATCACCATGAGCCGGTGTGTAGCGTACCATTGTGAATTTCATGTGACCTTGACCTTTGATCTGAAGGTCAGATTTGTGCTTTTTTCAAGGAAACTTTGTCCAGACCAAAACTTGTTTGTCTTTTGAGCCAGGCCTTAGATATTTGGCACGTGGATGAATCACCATGAGCCGGTGTGTCGCATACCATTGTGACCTTGAGCTCAAGGTCAAATTTATGTACTTCAAATAGGGAGTAATTGTCCAGACCAGAATTTTTTTGTTTTTTGACCTAGGACTTGGTTATTTGACATGTGGATGTGTCACCATGAGACCATATGTCGTGACCTTCATGTGACCTTGACCTCAAGGTCAAATTTACGTACATCAAATAGGGAGTAATTGTCCAGACCAGATTTTTTTTGTTTTTTGACCTAAGACTTGGTTATTTGACATGTGGATGTGTCACCATGAGACCGCATGTCGTCTACCTCGATGACCTACATGTGACCTTGACCTCTGACCTTAAGGTCAAATTTATGTACTTCAAATAGGGAATAATTATCCAGACCAGAACATTTTTGTTTTTTGACCTAGGACTTAGATATTTGACATATGGATGTACCGCAATTAGACCGCATGTCACATGTAATCATGACCTTCATGTGATTTTGACCTCAAGGTCAAATTTATGTACTTTAAATAGGGAGTAATTGTCCAGACCAGATTTTTTTTTTTGGACATGTGGATGTATCACCATGAAACCGCATGTCTGCTACCTTGATGAACTGCATGTGACCTTGACCTCTGACCTCAAGGTCAGATTTATGTACTTCAAATAGGGAATAATTGTCCAGATCAGAACTTGTTTGTTTTTTGACCTAGGACTTGGTTATTTGACATGTGGATGTGTCACCATGAGACCGCATGTCGTGACCTTCATGTGACCTTGACCTCAAGGTCAAATTTATGTACATCAAATAGGGAGTAATTGTCCAGACCAGATTTTTTTTGTTTTTTGACCTGAGACTTGGTTATTTGACATGTGGATGTGTCACCATGAGACCGCATGTCATCTACCTCGATGACCTACATGTGACCTTGACCTCTGACCTTAAGGTCAAATTTATGTACTTCAAATAGGGAATAATTATCCAGACCAGAACGTTTTTGTTTTTTGACCTAGGACTTAGACATTTGACATGTGGATGTATCGCAATGAGACCGCATGTCACATGTAATCATGACCTTCATGTGATCTTGACCTCAAGGTCAAATTTATGTACTTTAAATAGGGAGTAATTGTCCAGACCAGATTTTTTTTTTTTGGACATGTGGATGTGTCACCATGAAACCACATGTCTGCTACCTTGATGAACTGCATGAGACCTTGACCTCTGACCTCAAGGTCAGATTTATGTACTTCAAATAGGGAATAATTGTCCAGATCAGAACTTGTTTGTTTTTTGACCTAGGACATGGTTATTTGACATGTGGATGTGTCATCATGAGACTGCATGTCGTGACCTTCATGTGACCTTGACCTCAAGGTCAAATTTTTATACTTCAATTAGGGAGTAATTGTCCAGACCAGAATTTTTTTGTTTTTTGACCTAGGACTTGGTTATTTGACATGTGGATGTGTCACCATGAGACTGCATGTCTGCTACCTGGATGAACTGCATGTGACCTTGACATCTGACCTCAAGGTTAAATTTATGTACTTCAAATAGGGAATAATTGTCCAGATCAGAACTTGTTTGTTTTTTGACCTAGGACTTAGATGATTGACATGTGGATGTATCACAATGAGACCACATGTCATCATGACCTTCATGTGACCTTGACCTCAAGGTCAAATTTATGTACTTTAAATAGGGAGTAATTGTCCAGACCAGAATTTTTTTTTTTTGACATGTGGATGTGTCACCATGAAACCGCATGTCCGCTACCTTGATGAACTGCATGTGACCTTGACCTCTGAGCTCAAAAGGAAGGGGAGACATATGTTTTAGTGTGCCAAAACACTTTCTAGTTAACTTTATATTACTGGCTATTATACACTTAGCCAGTTAATCAGTACTAAACAGGATAAATCAAAGCAAGACCTGAGATTAACCCTTTACCCAATGCAGACGATATCAAAATTTATTATTTTAAATATCATTTTTTTAAATTTTTCAAAAAATTTAACAAAACCTTATCATGTGACCACTCTTTGGAACAAGCTCGACGAGTGCGTTCCAACGGGGGGGTCACATGATATGGTTTTGTTGAAATTTTTTGAAAAATAATATTTTTTCAACTGCTGAATTTGCATATAACGCGGGTGGATGCTGGCGATTCGTTGGGTAAAGGGTTAACAGCTCACATTTCATTGAACTATTGCATTTATAAACAATGCTGCACTGTGTCAATGAATTAACTAGGGGGCATGGTTCTGTTGAATGAACTGAACAGGAAAACATAGCTGGTTACCTAAAACTTGACATCTGAAAAAAATTCAAATATTTACAAAGTACTCATAAAATACTCAGGAGGACTGACCTTTTTTTTCAAAGTAATGATGCAAGTATTTGAAATAATATGAGTAAAGTATGAGTACTGAGTACTTTGTCAAAAAAGTGGTGCTTGAGTACTACGAGTACTGAGTACTTTGGACCCAGCCCTGATTAGAGCTGTAGGTTTTTAAATTTCTTGTTCGGTTTCGGTTTTGGTTTATCAGGTGGAGTAAAACCTTGGTTCGGTTCGGTCCGGTTTTCGGTTTGTTCATGAGGCCAAATAAAATTCAATAAAACTCATTCTTATGTCCGGAGTCATAACTGAATGGCAGTGAAATTGAGTGAAACTCAATGAATGCTGAAATAAACTATAATACATGAAGAATCAGGAAGGCCAATATAATAATTACCTAAATATACAGAACTTTTATTGTGCTTGGCCATTTTTCGAGGTCTGACACCTACACGCAACTTGAAGAAGGCTGCAAACACAACTAAACTGAAATGTCGGAAATTCACAGAATGTAGCCTTCCCAGAGTAGTGAGAGTACCCAGGTACTCTGTGTACTCTCACTACTCTGGGATGGCTACATTCTGTGAATTTCTGCAGCAAGAGAGTATTAATAAAAAACGAAAAACCTTAGATTACGGGATGTCGACGGTTTTGGTTTCGGTTTTTAAAAAAAACTAAAAACCTCGGTTCGGTTTCGGTTAACCTACAGCTCTAGCCCTGATGACTATGCACAGCTGTGACACGTCACAGTCAAATGCATGACGCTTAACCCTTTACCTAACGTGAAAAGCAGACGACACTTGAAAAAAAAATTCTTGAATAACTAATTTTTTTCATTTTTTGTCTCAAAAACATAGGTTATGACCCCTCATTGGAACGAGCTCGACGAGCTCGTTCCAATGGGGGGTCATAACCTATGTTTTTGAGACAAAAAATGAAAAAAATAATGAAAATTAATTGGCGATTTTTTAGAATAGCGCTGGCCGGTTTTGGCCGTTACGTTGGGTAAAGGGTTAAGGAGAAATTCCTTTCTTTTACCCTTCTTTTCTATCTAAAAGACGGGTTGGTGTCACATGATAAAACAGAATATGAAATTTGTGTTTTGGTCACATGATATTTATGAAACTCGACAAATTTCGTGTTTTGTCTAGCCAGAGGATTGGCTAAACGGAAAATTCTTTGACTCGTTTCATAAATACTGTGTGACCAAAACACTCATTCCGTATCCTCTATATCCAATGAACATGAAAAAAAAATTTGTTGTTTGTAGCTGCAACAGTTGGTTCTAGACATGGCAATGGTTGGTCGGTCAGTCACACACACATTAGCTCTAGGGAGATGACTTACATAAGCTTTCTGTTGAATCCCTCTCTTACACAGTAAGCATTCATTTCGTCTTCACTTGTTTTCATGTATACGACTGTATCTTGTGTTGCTCAGATCTTTCTTGTTAATTGTGAAGATCGGTTGATAAATACAGCCTCTAGCCCCTTGTTAATTGTTCTTGTGAAGTGTATATACTTATCAGTTATTCAATAAATATTGTTTAAACTAATTAGCTCTATACATGGCAATGGTCAGTCGGTTGGTCAGTTGGTCTGTCTGTCTTTGTTCTGACACTCTGTGACCAATTCATTAACTTTTAACGTATTAGGTGGAATGATGTCATATTTGTTACGCAAAAAATCAAGTTTGCATCAAGGCTACTCCAAATGGTAAAACGAATCAAAATCCAAGTCAATAAAGGGTAATAAAAATACTAAGAATAATTCTTGCTAATTAGCCCCATGTTCAATGCAGGTATTATTCTGAGTATTTTTGTCAGTGTTATTGCCTTTAATTTATCAGCCTGGCTTTTAGCCCCATTGATGTTCAATGCAGGTATTATCCTGAGTATTTTTGTCAGTGTTATTGCCTTTATCAGCCTGGATTTTAGCCCCATTGGTGTTCAATGCAGGTATTGTCCTGAGTATTTTTGTCAGAGTTATTGCCTTTATAAGCCTGGCTTTTAGCCCCATTGATGTTCAATGCAGGTATTATCCTGAGTATTTTTGTCAGTGTTATTGCCTTTATCAGCCTGGATTTTAGCCCCATTGATGTTCAATGCAGGTATTATTCTGAGTATTTTTGTCAGGCCTTTATCGACCTGGATTTTGTTTAATTTTTCGCTCAACTTTGGCGAAGCCAAATTTGAGGTATTGTCATGGCCTGCCATCCATCCGTCTGTCCATCCATCGTGCCATCAACACGGCTCAGGCTAGAGGCCGTATTTATGAACCGATCTTTACAAAACTTCTTGGGTACCTTTGTTATCACCGTGGGATGAGAATGAGTGTTTTGGGGTCTGTTCTGAAATTCAAGATGGCTGCTGGCAGCCACTTTGTACAAAATTAGGTGCAATCAGATTTTTGCACAGAACTTCCATATGAAAGCGCTGATTTGAATAATTTTGTGTGTGAATGTTTAGTACCATGGGATACATCACATATAATACATGTTTTTTTCTCGTGCACAAATTATGTCAATTAGACTAACTTTGATCTATTTGGTGCTACTTTCAGCACTGCACTGCAAATGCCAATACGGCTTGGGCTAGAGGCTGTATTTATGAACCAATCTTTACGAAACTTCTTAGATATCTTTGTTATCACCATGGGATGAGAACGAGTGTTTTGGGGTCTGGTCCGTAATTCAAGACTGCCACTGGCAGCCATTTTGTACCGAACTTAGGTGCAATGAGTTTTTTGTACAGAACTTCTATATGACAGATCTGATATGGATAAATTTTTGTACGAATATTTAGTAACATGGAATACATCACATATATTACATTTTTTTTTCTTGTGCATATATGTTATGCAAATTACTCTTTTTCTCTTATTCATTATTGTTGACTTGGTCAAAACAAATACTAATTCCTGTCATATTCAAAATTGAGCTATGGCGTCATTGACACTTTCATTACCATTTGGTTCAGCTTAGATGCAAACTTGTTTTTTTTTTTATCATTAAACCTCCTCATTAAACTGCATCATGTGACCCTCTCATTGGAACGATCTGTGGGGAATTCCAATGAGATGTTTTTCAACTTCTCTACTTGTAATTTATGCAGGTGGATACATCTGTTTCATAAGGAGAAGGATTAGCCCTTTCTTCATGGCGACTAAATGATATCCTAAAGCATATAATGTAAGCAAATTTATTCAGCTCACCTGACTGAAAGTCGGGGTAAAATTGATCACTCATCATTGGTCATCAGTCCGTCAGTCTGTCCATCATTTGTTATTTGCGAACAGTGTTTGCACCTCTCCAAAACCGCTTTCAGTTAAATTTAAGATGGTTGTTTGTTCTGACATCGTGTAATATCTGAACACAATATAATTTGCACATCAACTGGTGTTTATTTACTCTAGTGCCTATTTTATACATTTTATACATTGCAAAATATACATAAAAATATCTGATACATCTTCGACGAAATCCATCATGTTGGCCCCATTTTCTACTACGCATGTCCCATTGTATCCCAACACTTTTTCTATAGCCAGTGACGGTCATTCTAAAATGACATATTTCCAGTCTATTTCTGATCATTACACTTCGCACTTTGTTTTTGTTGAAATCAACTTGCCCAGCCCCATAGGGAGGTGGTGGGGAAAATGCTCTCAAATTTAAAAAAAATCTTCTTATGTACCAGTGGGTACATTGACTTGATATTTGGTACTGAGATTCCTTTGAAGTGAAGAATCAAATTTGTTCAAAGTTCACAAAGCAATATTTGCCCTTATAATGGGAGGGATAGGTTTTTGGACCCACTCAAAAAGTCTATTTTCTGAATTGATGAGCCAGTTTGAACCAAAATTGGTATGTGGAATTGTTGAGTCATAAGTACTTGATTCATGCAAAAAAAAACAAAAAAAAATGTCTGTGTCCCTGTGGGAACCCCTTAGGACATGACCATTAGATTGGAACGTTAAAAAAATTTGCCATCGGTTAATTCTGAAATAGTGTACTGCAGATGGAGTCGAAAAATGCATATTTGCAAAACTTAAAAAAATTTACAGAACCACTGATCATGATTAGAATCTTTTGATATTTGAAATACAGCATCCATAAGGGTGGATCAGATACCAGTTTGTTAAAACTAAGCCCCTCAGTTTACATTTGGGCTCAATACAGGAGCCCAAATTTTAATTTGGTGCAATATGAGTACTCTTTAAGGAATCTTCTTTTACAGAATCACCAGTCAGAAACTTTTAATATCTTGGGTACAACATTGTTACAGGGGTCAGATTCACGTTTGTTAAAATCAAGTTTCCCAGTTAATATCTGGGCTCCTTTTGTGGAGCCCGAATGTTAACTTATATGAGGAATAATCTTTAAAACTCTTCTTCAGATGCACCAGTCAGAATCTTTTGATATATGGTATACAGCATTTTTAGGGAAGACAGGTCTAAATTTGTTCAAACCAAGGAACCATGTTAATATTTTGGGTCCCTATTGGTGCTCAAATTTTAACTTACAGTTAAAACTGGAAGTCCTGTCACGAACTGTGTGTTTATCTAGGCTTAATTGCGCGTAGGAGTTGCGTGCTATTGTCATATCAAATGGCATCCAAAGCACTGCAGGTACTCCTGGTTACTCATAGCAAACACAGGTAATGTTTCTGCCAATGGACCTCCAGGTTACCTGGAGGTCCATTGGCTGAAACATTGCTTGTGCACAGACCATATGTACAGAATTTGATAGCCTTACTGTGGTCATAATGCATAGATTAACACACAGATTGACGTACTATTTGTGTACATTTCTTGGTAGGACTTCTAGTTTTAACTGTAGTCCAAGATGAGGAATAATCTTTAAACCTCTTTTTCTCCAGAACCATTGGTCAGAATCTTGTGATATATGATGTACAGAATCCTTACAGGGATTGGATTCAGTTAGTTTGTTTCAAGCTCATTGGTTAATAATTGGGCTCTATATATGGGCCCAAATTTTAACTTTGTACAAGATGGAGAATGATATATAAAAATCATCGTCAGATCCACCAGCAAGCCTGAATATAAGCAACCTGTCATTTGCAAAATGAGGTCCCCAGAGGGGCAATTTGTTGATGCTATCCCATACAGTGGGCCAATTTATCCTCTAGGTACTTGATTCAGATTGAGGTTCACAGAGGGTAAATTTAGAGATGCTATGAGAACAAATATTTTGGGGTTCAGTCAGACCCACTCTGGGACTCTTCTAGTTTAGCATCTGACTGTCACCCACCTTTACAATACTTTACCTATACATTTGTTAAGGCTACAGTCAGTATTTATGTACAGACCGTTACAATACTTTATATGTACCTTTGTTATCATGTCATTACCTAGATGTTTGTCATCGCTGTGTCACATACTATACATGTTCATGTCTTGACAAGTTGAGCTACAGTGTCATTGACACTTTCATTGGAATACAGCATCCTTAAGGAGGTCAGAATTAAGTTTGTTCAAACCAAGTCACTGCAGTGTTAATATTTGGGTTCCTTTTTGGAGCCCAAATTTTAATTTAGTCCAATATGAGGACTAATCCTCAAACATCTTTTTCTCCTGAACTGTTTCTCTGAATCTTTTGACATATGGAATACACCATTGTTAGGGGAGTCAGATACAAGTTATTAAAAATCCAGTTAATATGTGATTCTTTTTCTTGGACAATCCCACAGAGTATTTTGCTGATTATTTCTGAGGTGATGCAAAAGTTGGACAAACCCATGGTATTTCTGTAATTATTCCTAGAGTAATGCACAGGATGGGTATTCCAGTAAAAAATTCTAGGGTGATGCAAACATTTTAGACAAATCCCGCATGGTTTTCTTGTAATTATTTGTGGGGTTATGTAAACGTTGGACAATCCCATGTGGTATTCTGGTAATTATTCTCTGAGGTGATGCAAACTTTGGACAAGCCAACAGGGTATTCCAGTAATTATTTCTGAGGTGATGCAAACGTTGGACAAGCCAACAGGGTATTCTTGTAATTATTTCTGTCTGTTTTTCATGTTAGGTAAAGGGTTAACAATTGTCTCATCTTGAACACTTTTTGTATCATCAGGTATCCTATATAGGAGATCTGTTAGGTAAAGGGTTAACAATTGTCTCATCTCAAACTCTTTTTGTATCATCAGGTATCTTATATAGGAGATCTGTTAGGTAAAGGGTTTAACATCTTGAACTCTTTTTGTATCACCAGGTATCCAATATAGGAGATCTGTTAGGTGAAGGGTTAACAATTGTCTCATGTTGAACTCTTTTTGTATCAGGTATCCTATATAGGAGATCTGTTAGGTAAAAGGTTAACAATTGTCTCATCTCAAACTCTTTTTGTATCATCAGGTATCCTATATAGGAGATCTGTTAGGTAAAGGGTTAACATCTTGAACTCTTTTTGTATCACCAGGTATCCAATATAGGAGATCTGTTAGGTAAAGGGTTAACAATTGTCTCATCTTGAACTCTTTTTGTATCATCAGGTATCCTATATAGGAGATCTGTTAGGTAAAGGGTTAACTCTTTGTATCATCAGGTATCCTATATAGGAGATCTGTTAGGTAAAGGGTTAACAATTGTCTCATCTCAAACTCTTTTTGTATCATCAGGTATCTTATATAGGAGATCTGTTAGGTAAAGGGTTTAACATCTTGAACTCTTTTTGTATCACCAGGTATCCAATATAGGAGATCTGTTAGGTGAAGGGTTAACAATTGTCTCATCTTGAACTCTTTTTGTATCATCAGGTATCCTATATAGGAGATCTGTTAGGTAAAGGGTTAACATCTTGAACTCTTTTTGTATCCTCAGGTATCCTATATAGGAGATCTGTTAGGTAAAGGGTTCACAATTGTCTCATCTTGAACTCTTTTTGTATCATCAGGTATCCTATATAGGAGATCTGTTAGGTAAAGGGTTAACAGTTGTCACATCTTGAACTCTTTTTGTATCATCGGGTATCCTATATAGGAGATCTGTTAGGTAAAGGGTTAACTCTTTTTGTATCATCAGGTATCCTATATAGGAGATCTGTTAGGTAAAGGGTTAACAATTGTCTCATCTTGAACTCTTTTTGTATCATCAGGTATCCTATATAGCAGATCTGTTAGGTAAAGGGTTAACAATTGTCTCATCTTGAACTCTTTTTGTATCATCAGGTATCCTATATAGGAGATCTGTTAGGTAAAGGGTTAACAGTTGTCTCATGTTGAACTCTTTTTGTATCATCAGGTATCCTATATAGGAGATCTGTTAGGTAAAGGGTTAACAATTGTCTCATCTTGAACTCTTTTTGTATCATCAGGTATCCTATATAGGAGATCTGTTAGGTAAAGGGTTAACAATTGTCTCATGTTGAACTCTTTTTGTATCATCAGGTATCCTATATAGGAGATCTGTTAGGTAAAGGGTTAACTCTTTGTATCATCAGGTATCCTATATAGGAGATTATGATGATAGAAGAAAAGTTCAGGGTGGCTCCTCTTTCAGAAATACTGAGATTTCTTTCTGGAATATTCTGGTTTTTTAAATGAATTTAAATGAGTCCCTGTTAACCCTTTACTCAACGAATTGCCTGCATCCGCCCATGTAATATGCAAATTCAGCAGCTGAAAAAATATTATTTTTCTAAATATTTCAACAAAACCATATCATGTGACCCCTCTTTGGACTGAGCTCGTTGAGCTCGTTCCAGAAAGGGGTAACATGATATGATTTTGTTGACATTTTTTTTTTAAATTTAAAAAATGATATTTAAAATAATAAATTTTAAAATCGTCTGCGTTGGGTAAAGGGTTAACCATCAAATACAATTCTTGAGTGACGATTGTCAATATTTACTGTTGTAAGAAGGTGAAATATTGAGATTCATTAGGATTTGGTTCTACCTGAAATTGTGTGCAAGTCATTCTGAGAGTCTTGAATTTAACAGTCAGGCAGACATACAGACAGATGGACAGATGGATGGGCAGATGGGTGGATGGATGGACAGATGGATGCACAGACAGATGGATGGGAGGATGGATGGATGGATGAATGGATGGACCGACAGGCACACAGTCGGTCGGACAGATAGATGGATGGACAGACAGATGTGCAGGCAGACAGACAGACACTTTAACTTTTAGAGCTTCTTTCCTTTTGTTGTAAAGTTGTGAAAACAAAAATTGTAATTGTATGAAGTGAAATAATTTTTCCAACTTTGTTTTTGTAATTACAGTTGAAACCCAAACAGGAATACCAGTTAAAAGCAAAAACTTTCTTGCCTCCAAATGTAAGTATTGACATATACATTTTATGTTTTGTTGCATTTTTTAAAAACATGTACAGGTTTTGTCCCTCCTGAATTAAACAGTATTGCAATCATAGATTACATCAGATCCTGAATTAAACAGTATTGCGATTACAGATCACACCAGATCCTGAATTAAACAGTATTGTGATTACAGATCACATCAGGTCCTGAATTAAACAGTATTGTGATTATAGATCACATCAGATCCTGAAATAAACTGTATTGCAATTACAGATCACATCAGATCCTGAATTAAACAGTAGTGTGATTATAGATCACATCAGGTCCTGAATTAAACAGTATTGCGATTACAGATCACATCAGGTCCTGAATTAAACATTATTGTGATTACAGATCACATCAGGTCCTGAATTAAACAGTATTGTGATTACAGATCACATCAGATCCTGAATTAAACTGTATTGCAATTACAGATCACATCAGATCCTGAATTAAACAGTATTGTGATTATAGATCACATCAGGTCATGAATTAAACAGTATTGTGATTACAGATCACATCAGATCCTGAATTAACCAGTATTGTGATTATAGATCACGTCAGGTCCTGAAGTGAACAGTATTGCAATTATAGATCACATCAGGTCCTGAATTAAACAGTATTGCGATTACAGATCACATCAGGTCCTGAATTAAAAAGTATTGTGATTACAGATCACATCAGATCCTGAATTAAACTGTATTGCAATTACAGATCACATCAGATCCTGAATTAAACAGTATTGTGATTATAGATCACATCAGGTCATGAATTAAAGAGTATTGTGATTACAGATCACATCAGATCCTGAATTAACCAGTATTGTGATTATAGATCACGTCAGGTCCTGAAGTGAACAGTATTGCAATTATAGATCACATCAGGTCCTGAATTAAACAGTATTGCGATTACAGATCACATCAGGTCCTGAATTAAAAAGTATTGTGATTACAGATCACATCAGATCCTGAATTAAACAGTATTGTGATTATAAATCACATCAGGTCCTGAATTAAACAGTATTGTGATTATAGATCACATCAGGTCCTGAATTAAACAGTATTGTGATTATAGATCACATCAGGTCCTGAATTAAACAGTATTGTGATTATAGATCACATCAGGTCCTGAAGTGAACAGTATTGCAATTATAGATCCCATCAGGTCCTGAATTAAACAGTATTGCGATTACAGATCACATCAGGTCCTGAATTAAACAGTATTGTGATTACAGATCACATCAGATCCTGAATTAAACTGTATTGCGATTACAGATCACATCAGGTCCTGAATTAAACAGTATTGCGATTACAGATCACATCAGGTCCTGCATTAAACAGTATTGCGATTATAGATCACATCAGGTCCTGAATTAAACAGTATTGCGATTATAGATCACATCAGGTTCTGAATTAAACAGTATTGTAATTACAGATCACATCAGGTCCTGAATTAAACAGTATTGCAATTATAGATCACATCAGGTCCTGAATTAAACTGTATTGCGATTACGGATCACATCAGGTCCTGAATTAAACAGTATTGTAATTACAGATCACATCAGGTCCTGAATTAAACAGTATTGTAATTACAGATCACATCAGGTCCTGAATTAAACAGTATTGCAATTACAGATCACATCAGGTCCTGAATTAAACAGTATTGTGATTATAGATCACATCAGATCCTGAATTAAACTGTATTGCGATTACAGATCACATCAGATCCTGAATTAAACAGTATTGTGATTATAGATCACATCAGGTCCTGAATTAAACAGTATTGCGATTACAGATCACATCAGGTCCTGAATTAAACATTATTGTGATTACAGATCACATCAGGTCCTGAATTAAACAGTATTGTGATTACAGATCACATCAGATCCTGAATTAAACTGTATTGCAATTACAGATCACATCAGATCCTGAATTAAACAGTATTGTGATTATAGATCAGATCAGATCATGAATTAAACAGTATTGTGATTACAGATCACATCAGATCCTGAATTAACCAGTATTGTGATTATAGATCACATCAGGTCCTGAAGTGAACAGTATTGCAATTATAGATCACATCAGGTCCTGAATTAAGCAGTATTGCGATTACAGATCACATCAGGTCCTGAATTAAAAAGTATTGTGATTACAGATCACATCAGATCCTGAATTAAACAGTATTGTGATTATAAATCACATCAGGTCCTGAATTAAACAGTATTGTGATTATAGATCACATCAGGTCCTGAATTAAACAGTATTGTGATTATAGATCACATCAGGTCCTGAATTAAACAGTATTGTGATTATAGATCACATCAGGTCCTGAAGTGAACAGTATTGCAATTATAGATCCCATCAGGTCCTGAATTAAACAGTATTGCGAGTACAGATCACATCAGGTCCTGAATTAAACAGTATTGTGATTACAGATCACATCAGATCCTGAATTAAACTGTATTGCGATTACAGATCACATCAGGTCCTGAATTAAACAGTATTGCGATTACAGATCACATCAGGTCCTGCATTAAACAGTATTGCGATTATAGATCACATCAGGTCCTGAATTAAACAGTATTGCGATTATAGATCACATCAGGTTCTGAATTAAACAGTATTGTAATTACAGATCACATCAGGTCCTGAATTAAACTGTATTGCGATTATAGATCACATCAGGTCCTGAATTAAACAGTATTGTAATTACAGATCACATCAGGTCCTGAATTAAACAGTATTGCAATTATAGATCACATCAGGTCCTGAATTAAACTGTATTGCAATTACAGATCACATCAGGTCCTGAATTAAACAGTATTTTAATTGCAGATCACATCAGGTCCTGAATTAAACTATATTGCGATTACAGATCACATCAGGCCCTGAATTAAACAGTATTGTAATTACAGATTACATCAGGTCCTGAATTAAACAGTATTGTGATTACAGATCACATCAGGTCCTGAATTAAACAGTATTGTGATTACAGATCACATCCGGTCCTGAATTAAACAGTATTGTGATTACAGATCACATCAGGTCCTGAATTAAACTGTATTGCAATTACAGATCACATCAGGTCCTGAATTAAACAGTATTGCGATTACAGATCACATCAGGTCCTGAATTAAACAGTATTGCTATTATAGATCACATCAGGTCCTGAATTAAACAGTATTGCTATTATAGATCACATCAGGTCCTGAATTAGACAGTATTGTAATTACAGATCACATCAGGTCCTGAATTAAACAGTATTGTAATTACAGATCACATCAGGTCCTGAATTAAACAGTATTGCAATTATAGATCACATCAGGTCCTGAATTAAACTGTATTGCGATTACAGATCACATCAGGTCCTGAATTAAACAGTATTGTAATTACAGATCACATCAGGTCCTGAATTAAACAGTATTGTGATTACAGATCACATCAGGTCCTGAATTAAACAGTATTGTAATTGCAGATCACATCAGATCCTGAATTAAACAGTATTGTAATTACAGATCGCATCAGGTTCTGAATTAAACAGTATTGCAATTATAGATCACATCAGGTCCTGAATTAAACTGTATTGCGATCACAGATCACATCAGGTCCTGAATTAAACAGTATTGTAATTACAGATCACATCAGGTCCTGAATTAAACAGTATTGCAATTACAGATCACATCAGGTCCTGAATTAAACAGTATTGTGATTACAGATCACATTAGGTCCTGAATTAAACAGTGTTGTGATTACAGATCACATCAGGTCCTGAAGTGAACAGTATCGCAATTACAGATCACATCAGGTCCTGAATTAAACAGTATTGTGATTACAGATCACATCAGATCCTGAATTAAACAGTATTGCGATTATAGATCACATCAGGTCCTGAATTAAACAGTATTGTAATTACAGATCACATCAGGTCCTGAATTAAACTGTATTTTGATTATAGATCACATCAGGTCCTAAATTAAACAGTATTGCAATTATAGATCACATCAGGTCCTGAATTAAACAGTATTGCGATCACAGATCACATCAGGTCCTGAATTAAACAGTATTGTAATTACAGATCACATCAGGTCCTGAATTAAACAGTATTGCAATTACAGATCACATCAGGTCCTGAATTAAACAGTATTGTGATTACAGATCACATTAGGTCCTGAATTAAACAGTGTTGTGATTACAGATCACATCAGATCCTGAATTAAACAGTATTGCGATTATAGATCACATCAGGTCCTGAATTAAACAGTATTGTAATTACAGATCACATCAGATCCTGAATTAAACAGTTTTGTAATTACAGATCGCATCAGGTTCTGAATTAAACAGTATTGCAATTATAGATCACATCAGGTCCTGAATTAAACTGTATTGCGATCACAGATCACATCAGGTCCTGAATTAAACAGTATTGTAATTACAGATCACATCAGGTCCTGAATTAAACAGTATTGCAATTACAGATCACATCAGGTCCTGAATTAAACAGTATTGTGATTACAGATCACATTAGGTCCTGAATTAAACAGTGTTGTGATTACAGATCACATCAGGTCCTGAAGTGAACAGTATCGCAATTACAGATCACATCAGGTCCTGAATTAAACAGTATTGTGATTACAGATCACATCAGATCCTGAATTAAACAGTATTGCGATTATAGATCACATCAGGTCCTGAATTAAACAGTATTGTAATTACAGATCACATCAGGTCCTGAATTAAACTGTATTTTGATTATAGATCACATCAGGTCCTAAATTAAACAGTATTGCAATTACAGATCACATCAGGTCCTGAATTAAACAGTATTGCGATTATAGATCACATCAGGTCCTGAATTAAACACTATTGTGATTATAGATCACATCAGGTCCTGAAGTGAACAGTATTGCAATTACAGATCACATCAGGTCCTGAATTAAACAGTATTGCGATTACATATCACATCAGATCCTGAATTAAACAGTATTGCAATTATAGATCACATCAGATCCCGAATTAAACTGTCTTGCGATTACAGATCACATCAGGTCCTGAATTAAACAGTATTGTAATTACAGATCACATCAGGTCCTGAATTAAACAGTATTGTGATTACAGATCACATCAGGTCCTGAAGTGAACAGTATTGCAATTACAGATCACATCAGGTCCTGAATTAAACAGTATTGTGATTACAGATCACATCAGGTCCTGATTTTACAGATCACATCAGGTCCTGAATTAAACTGTATTGCAATTACAGATCACATCAGGTCCTGAATTAAACAGTATTGTGATTACAGATCACATCAGATCCTGAATTAAACAGTATTGTGATTACAGATCACATCAGGTCCTGAATTAAACAGTATTGTGATTACAGATCACATCAGGTCCTGAAGTGAACAGTATTGTGATTACAGATCACATCAGGTCCTGAAGTGAACAGAATTGCAATTACAGATCACATCAGATCCTGAATTAAACAGTATTGTGATTACAGATCACATCAGATCCTGAATTAAATAGTATTGTGATTACAGATCTCATCAGGTCACATTCTGTTTGAGAAAGAGACTGTTTTCTGATTATTATACTGTGTTGAGGAAATGAATGTAATAAATTTTTTTATTTTAAAGACCTGCGGCGAGGTGGAGTGGAAAAAAGATCTATGTAAATTCAAATGATTTATTTCTATGCTATAATTATTACAAACCTAAAATTAGTTGAAATATTAGTGAGATAAAAATCATATTTTCTAAAGTAAAAAGTGTTGAATTATATCTTCATCAATGAAGATTAATTATCCACTGTACCAAAAATAGACAGCAAAAGTGTCTAATGTGAAAGTATATCTTCCTATTTTTTTGGCATCTGTAGTTATTCTTAGAACAAGCAAATGACAATGACTGAATACCAAAATCATTATCTCTTCCAAAATTGGGGGCGGAGGATAGAGGCATGGTGCTGCTTGTTCATCTGTAGATACAGTCAGTTTCTGCTCTCCGATTGAAGTTCTGCTTGACCGAGTAAAACCAAACTAGACATCTGGTTTGTGTATGATGAGAAGAAAAACTTTACAGTACAGCCTACTGTAAAATGGAAACCTTGACGAGCTAATAACATGCTATTTGGGCCTTATTTGCATCACATTCACAACTGAATATTGTGATATTTTTATAGCAATATCACAAGTTGGCCATGATTTGTCTGGTCAGACATGCTAAGATGACGAAATAAAAAAAAAACTGTATACTTGCTATCAACAGCATATCCCACATGTGTTTGTCTGTGTTGTGAAAAAGCACCCCCCCCCCCCTCCTCCAACACACATACACACACCCAGACACACACATAGTTTTGTTGAAAGGAAAATGTGCACAGTACCAGAGCAGCATTTTTTCACCAACAAGTTAAAATAGAAATGTTGTATGCTCTGCATTCAATAAAAAAGGAACGATTACACAAAGCCTTGATAATTATACCCCCACTTTTTTTGAAAAAGTGGGGTATACTGGATTGCGCCTATCTGTGCATCTGTGCATCCATCCGTACATCTGTCCATCTGAACTCAGATGTCTGTTTGCATTATAACTTCAACATTGCTACCCAGATTTTGATGAAATTTCATACTTATGTTCACTATCATGAGACCTGTAAGCAGCATTAGCCGTTTTGCTGTTGGAATATTTTTTCTGTGAGTTATGGCCCTTTGAATATACAAAAATAAGCAATTTTTTGTCTGTTTGCCTCGTATCTCAAGTTTGGGTCATTGGATCTCAATGAAATCTGGAATGAAAATTGTTGATGGGAAAGGCTTTCAAATGAGTCTCTAATAATATTTTTTACTTTTCACTTTTTAGACTTGTCCCCACTTTTAACTTTGAAAATTCGCTTTTTGTCTTGTAAATTAGCCATTGTTTGGACTGTTTGCCTCATATTTCAGGTTTGGGTTATCAGTTATCAGATTTCAATGAAATTTGGAATGAATATTGTTTATGGAAAAGTCTTTCAATCGAGTCATGTCCCTGCAGTAAAACAAAGAAAATACATGCAAATCACCTCCTCTCATGTGGCATTTTGTCTTTGTTTTGTAAGGTTTGAGTTATCAGACTTCATTGAAATTTGAAATGAAGATTGTTTATGGAAAAGGCTTTTAAGTGAGTCATCTCCCTGCAGTAAAACAAAGAAAATACATGAAAATCACCTCCACACGTGGCATTATGTCTTTGTTCTACATCTCTTATTTGGATGATCCGATCATTGCTAGACTTCTGTAACAGGTGTTTCTGGCCTTCACAATTACAAAAAACAAAGACAATAATTTTGCTGTTTGTCTCATTAAATAGCCAGTTTTTTGTCTGTTTGCCTCATATGAAGATTTTTTTATGGGAATAGCTTTCACGGTATCATGGTTCATTTCTTCTCTTGTCATTATGGGGTGGTATGCACCGTGAAGAAATGCCCCTGGGTGTGACCCCCACCCTCATGTTTTGATATGGCAAATCGCTTTTATGAGTTGGTTGGGGGACAATCATAATCCATCCCCCAATGCCCCGCTGACAGACCAACTTTATTGCATAAGAACAGGTGCCCCAACATTCATTGTTTGGGTATTAATTCAAAACTTCTTTTCTAAGTACCTTGTCAGTTGTTTCTAGGCAAGTCTTGGCTGCCTCTGTAGGCAGCCAAGACTTGACTAGAAACAACTGCAAGGCCACGGGAAGTAGACTTTCAAAGTTTAGTGAAAATGTATAAAAATCTCCAAGTCCTTAAGGGTTAACCCTTTAAATAACATGAAAAGCAGACAACACTTGCAAAAATAATTCTTGAATAACTATTTTTTTTAATTTTTTGTCTCAAAAACATAGGTTATGACCCCTCGTTGGAACGAGCTCAAAGTTTAGTGAAAATGTATAAATATCTCCAAGTTCTTAAGGGTTAACCCTTTAAATAACATGAAAAGCAGACAACACTTGCAAAAATAATTCTTGAATAACTATTTTTTTTCATTTTTTGTCTTAAAAACATAGGTTGGCCCCTCGTTGGAACGAGCTCGACGAGCTCGTTCCAACGAGGGGTCATAACCTATGTTTTTGAGACAAAAAATGAAAAAATAATGAAAATTAATTAGCGATTTTTGAGAATAGTGCTGGCCGGTTTTGGCCATTACGTTGGGTAAAGGGTTAACCGGAAAATTTATTGACAGTTTGATTCTGACTATTAAGCTCTAAACTGCATTGTGTCTTTGGACAAGATACTTAATCCCGATTGCCAATGTGGGTGCATGGTGACACTGTGTACTAAGACATAATGCATGTCCATGGTCCACTTGTCAACCAAAGCTAAATCTGCTTGTGTAAAGTTACTCACATGTGCCAAATAATAGTTGTGGCTGAATAATAGTGATGGCTTGCATTTTCATCAAAAATTAATAATAGTGATGGCGTTCATTACCAAATAAAAGTGATAGTCAGAATTTTTCTCCAAAATTAATAATAGTGCCAACACTATCATTCAGAACCTTAGAGTAGTAGGTTGGGGAGTCTGACAGTTGCTTGCCATTGTTCAGTGGTTCTCTTTGGGTACTCTGGCTTCCTCCACCTGTAAAGCTATCCGACACACTGTTACCTCAACTGGTGAATTCCCAAGAAGTGAAGAAGCTCTGTAATAACCAATACTTGGGGTGGAAGTCCTCTAAAATGGGCAAGATGGGAAAAACAATTTCTTTTCCCCATGTTGCTGAGACATCAGCCATTGTGCAAAAATATGTGACCGTAACCTTTTACATACAGTTAAAACTAGAAGTCCTGTCCTGAAATGCGCACAAATAGCATGTTGATATGCGCGTTAATATGCGCGTTATGGCCCAAGTAAAGCTATCAAATTCTGTACATATGGCCTGTGCACAAGCAATGTTTCAGCCAATGGACCTCCGGGTAACCCGGAGGTCCATTGGCAGAAACATTGCATGTGTTTGCTATGAGTAACCAGGAGGACCTGCCGTGCTTTGGGTGTCATTCGATATGGCAATTGCGCGCAATTCCAACGCGCAATTAAGCCTACATAAGCGCACTATTCGTGACAGGACTTCTAGTTTTAACTGTAACATAGCCAAAAACAACCAAAATATTAAAAGCACACCTACCACAGCCCAAAATATCTTGAAAGTTTCTCTATAAAACTATGGTTCTAATAACAATATCCATATTTGTATGTGTTTTTTTTTTTAAATTGTGAAATTCGTTATCGGAAGATGTGAAATTTCATTTATTTTTTAAAAACGTGTTTGGCAAAGGGTTAAATACCAATAAACAAATAAACAGTCTCTCCGTTACATATAATATTTTATTTAACTTGATAAATCACCATTTTCAAAGGTTATGGCCAACGTAATACCATCAACTTCGTCAGTTATGTATGGTGGTCAGATGGTACTGTAGCCTCATTTTACATCTCATCATCTGACCCCTCTAGTAATGGCCGTCAGGCAAAGTAAAGAGGAAATTGATCCCGGCGAGACCTCAACTCAAGACCAATTCATCCAACCCAGAATCTCTTAACCCTTTACCCAACGTAACGGTCAAAACCGGTCAGCACTATTCACAAAAATCGCCAATTAATTTTCATTATTTTTTCATTTTTTGTCTCAAAATCATAGGTTTTGACCCCTCATTGGAACGAGCTCGTTCCAATGAGGGGTCATATCCTATCTTTTTGAGATAAAAAATGAAAAAATTTGTTATTCAAGATTTTTGTTTGCAAGTGTCGTCTGCTTTTCAGGTTAGGTAAAGGGTTAAACTCTAAGATTCATTAAAAAGTACTCAATATCCCATACAAGTTTAAATCAAAAGGTAAACATAATTATCAAAACTGAAATTTGATTTACCTCATGACCTGCAATAAATGCAAAATACGATATGTCGGTGAAACAAGACATTTATTTAATGCTCAGGCATCAATTCACGCTGAAAAATTAAGTCATATTCCCCTGTCGGTCGGCAAAACGAAATATCAAAATGATATTTAGAAATCGATATTTCATCGTAGGTTCGGATGACGAATCACATGTACTTTAAACGAGTCAGCACATCAGTAATGAATTCCAGAGTCCCAAATACAAACGAATTCGAATAATTGATAGTGACAGTGACTAAATCAATTCATTAAATCAGCGGTTTCAAAGTTTGACTTTCTCATTCACCTTCCAGCGAAAAGCCGAAATCACTTTCAAATTTCTTCGGTTCAACTTCACACGTCTTCAGTGCATTGAGTTCAAAAAAAATAAAATGACGTGTCTTGTTATTGAAAATAAGAAAGTGGTGTTTTTTGTTATTGCTCTATTTCTTCGAAACACATTGCGATTATTTCAATTCGCCAGCCTTGGTAAATCGTAAAGTTAGGGGAGAAATAAGACGGGACTACTTTTTGTGCGGATATTCACCCATTCCAATGGTTGGAGTTTGGTTGTTGTAATTTTTGTATGGACGCCGGTTCGGCACATAAATTTTGCGCCTTAATGGCAAATAAAGGCCACAAATTGGAGAGTTTGTAGTCGTAGAGCATTAAATAAAAAGAAAATTCATGAAAATTTGATGAATACCGAAAATATCTCGTTCGTGGCTACAAGAAATATGAGGATCTTCACTCGCGACTGCGTCGCTCGTGAAGATCCTCATATTTCTTTGTAGCCACTCACGAGATATTTTCGGTATTCATCAAATTTTCGTGAATATCCTCTATGTATTACATGTTCAAATCTTAGAGCACTTCAAGGAAAACAGTAACAACAATGATGAACTCTGGTATGGGAATGGATGATAGATTTTAAACTGAAAATGAATGACTCTAGAACTGAACCTGCAAAAGCTCCTCACTGTTTATACACCATCATGCAGTCTCAGATCTAAAAACCAAATTCAACTAGTTGTACTTTTTAGCAGATCTAATGCGGCTAATGATCGTGTGTTCTCCATGATGGGTCCCAGATTGTGAATTTCCATGCCTATTAGTGTCAGAAATTCAGAAACTCTCGATATCTTCAAAAGAAATCTTAAAACTTTGCTATTTACTGAAGCATTCTCCTGAACCTCTCTAAGAGGCAACCGAAACAGAGATGACTCTTATATTTCAGAAAAATGTATTTATTTCTGTCAAGCATTTTAGAACACTATTTGTGGTTTTACGCTCTAGAAAATGAATTATTATTATTATTACTTGGCAGCAAACACCCTAATGAACAAGACCATTTGTCCAATAATTTGGAGTTCCGTATTTTTGACACACTTCAGATTTACCCTTACATCGATTAAAATACACGGATCTGGAGTGATAAAGAACTTCATTGAATTTTTATCTTTCAGACCATATATCCTTATGGTTTGAACAGGCTTGACATTCAGTCTTTTTTTATTGTTAGTAGTTTGTACATTGAGGAGTCTGAAAGTTGTTTAACCCTTTACCCAACGAATCGCCCGCATCCGCCCGCGTAATATGCAAATTCAGTAGTTGAAAAAATATTATTTTTCAAAAAATTTCAACAAAACCATATCATGTGACCCCTCGTTGAAACGAGCTCGTTCCAACGAGGGGTCACATGATATGGTTTTGTTGAAATTGTTTGAAAAATTTGAAAACATGATATTTAAAATAATAAATTTTGATATTGTCTGCATTGGGTAAAGGGTTAACTTTACTCTGTGGTTCTCTCTGGGTACTCTGGCTTCCCTTACCCATAAAGCTGTCCGACACAAGGTGACGCTAGCTGTCGAATGTGTCATTAAACCCAAATAAATAATATAAATAAATACAAAACTGTGTAGTACATCTTAACTCTTAACCCACCGAGTATTTTTAAAATATTTTTCTCAAATCTAGTCATGGCTGCTATGAAGTACAATGTGCTTTTTGCTTTTTAACCCTTTACCTGAAATAGTGGTCAAAAACATCCAGGAAATTTACCAAAATAAGCCTACCACAGCCTGCGATGAAACCATTCAAATATGGATATCATTAGAACCGGCTCAGCGAGCCGGTTCTAATGATATACATATTTGTATAATTTTTTTTTTTAAATTGTGAGAATTTTTTTAAAAAAATGTGAAATTTAATTTATTTTTTATAAAAGCTGTTAAAGAATTTCTGTCAAAATAAATAGCAACAACTAACGTGCGATCTTGCTTCAACGTTAGTTATTGATATTTATATAAGCGAAAATCCTGTTAAGACCTGAAGCAGCATGGACTGGTGTAGTAAAAACAGAGAAGGAATAGAAGCATCACAGCATCATTTTATCCTCTGTGTTACCACAGTGCTATATAGCTTAACCTGCCAATGGGTTTATGATATATGCCCTTTATTTTCAGGTCTGTATTTGGCCTCCTTGTTCAAAGTATAATTTGTCTTAGAAAACTTTGTTTTTGATTTTTTTTGCTTTGGGTTTTCAATTCCCTTTAACTTGGGAGTTTGGTATTTCATAATCAGGCCTGAAAATAAGCTGTCTGACATTTTCCGAATGACATTCCCAGAGGGTGAATTTGATGATGCTATCACATACAGTGGGCCAATTTATCCTCCAGGTACTTCTTTCTGTTTAGTTTTGAGACCCTGATTCAGATTGAGGTTCATAGAGGGTAAATTTAGTGATGTTACCCTGCAGTGCAGGATAGCATCACTAAATTCACCCTCTGGGGACTTCATTTTGCAGATGACAGTTGGCTTATTTTCTGGCTTGTTCATAAGTAGTTTAGTGTTGTGCGGTTTTATTTTTCTTGTTTCGGTTTGGTTTTTTTAAAAAAAACTTGGTTTATAGGTCGGTTTTCGTTTTTTTTTTTTATAGTAAGACATCTGCAGTTTCGAACAGAAACCATGTAGTGTCAATATATAGAGGATATTCACGAAAATTTGATGAATACCGAAAATATCTCGTGAGTGGCTACAAAGAAATATGAGGATCTTCACGAGCGACGCAGTCGCGAGTGAAGATCCTCATATTTCTTGTAGCCACGAACGAGATATTTTCGGTATTCATCAAATTTTCGTGAATTTTCTTTTTATTTAATGCTCTACGACTACAAACTCTCCAATTTGTGGCCTTTATTTGCCATTAAGGCGCAAAATTTATGTGCCGAACCGGCGTCCATACAAAAATTACAACAACCAAACTCCAACCATTGGAATGTGTGAATATCGGCACAAAAAGTAGTCCCGTCTTATTTCTCCCCTAACTTTACGATTTACCAAGGCTGGTGAATTGAAATAATCGCAATGTGTTTCGAAGAAATAGAACAATAACAAAAAACACCACTTTCTTATTTTCAATAACAAGACACGTCATTTTATTTTTTTTGAACTCAATGCACTGAAGACGTGTGAAGTTGAACTGAAGAAATTTGAAAGTGATTTCGGCTTTTCGCTGGAAGGTGAATGAGAAAGTCAAACTTTGAAACCGCTGATTTAATGAATTGATTTAGTCACTGTCACTATCAATTATTCGAATTCGTTTGTATATGGGACTCTGGAATTCATTACTGATGTGCTGACTCGTTTAAAGTACATGTGATTCGTCATCCGAACCTACGATGAAATATCGATTTCTAAATATCATTTTGATATTTCGTTTTGCCGACCGACAGGGGAATATGACTTAATTTTTTAGCGTGAATTGATGCCTGAGCATTAAATAAAATGCCCATACTGTCATATTTTCAATGATGATTTAATTGGCAGTGACTAGCATTGGCCATCGGTACAAACTGTATAAATGGCAGGCATTATTGAAACAAAAAAAAATAAAAGAAAATAAAATGTAACAGTGTTCATAGAAAACCACCACTCAGCACTCACCAATTCTAGGCACATGCCCCCCACACCCCCTCACCCCTGGTCTTTAAGTTCAGGCGTAAGAGAGTCTATGATGAACTGATATTAACACATGGGTGCACAAAGAGCCAATTCACAATTTCCCAGGGCTCTGTTCAGTGTTCACTCCTGGGTGGGGCCCTGGGCAGCCTGGTGAGCCCAGTTACCCTACCAGGCATTGCAAGTAATACCAAGCGTTGCCATGTGGGTCACCTAGACACCCATCCTAAGATATTTGACAACAAACTGGAGTATGGAGTCTTTTCAGTACCACCCCCCCCCCCCCCCCCCCATAGTGGTGGCTGGTGCCACCACACGCTCTAGTAAGATAATCGGCAATAATTTCATGTCAGTCTGGAAAGGGAAAGTCATAGTGTTTGTAGCTGGTTGGGCTTCAAAATAAACCACTTTATCAAATACCTATTGTCTATCTACTCACCCCCTCCCCCCATCGTGTGCACGCAATGGTTTTAGCTTAACGGAATTGATTTTACAAATTCACTGGTGTACTGTTTTATATTGTAACTTTCTACGTTTGCCTCTCGCCATTCCACTTCCTATTTCTACCGCTGATGTGTTCCTTTGGTTGGCCCCCTTGGAATTAGTTGTGTGGGAATGCAACCGCGGCATGTTGACAAGAGTGATATTACGGAACGCAGCTTTTTCCCATGGGTATGGACGATTTGGCCTTGAGACGTTTCGGCCTCGGGACGTTTCGGTTCAAGATGTTTCGGCCTTCATATATTGAAATAAATAGAATAAGAACTTGGGGTTTCGTGTTTTTAGTGGGCCGAAACGTCCAGGACAAAATGTCTCCGGTCAGAACGTCCCAAGACTGAATCGCTGTAAAACCTCTTCCCAGATAAGCACATCAAGGGAGGCAACAGATTTACATCCGAAACACATGGTGGGGAAACCTGTGACAAATGTTATTTTCGAATACGACAATGAAATACCAAGACCTTTTTCTGATAAGATATTATTCGCTGTCCAACAGATTGTAGATAAGTAATTTTAATTAAACTGATTGACTATTTCAGACAAACCTGCTCAAAAACGAAGCCAATGGTGCAGGGTATTTCCTGTAATCAGTGAAATGTAGGCGTGTTGGCTGCCTGTTTTGTCATTCTCACAGAAAACACAACCCATTTTTTCTTAAACGATGTGCGATTAACAACTTGTCATACATCATTCTGGAGTGATCGGGACATGCTGCAGTGACCCCTTTACATCAAGAATGTGGATTGCATTGACGACGCTGTGAGCTCCTGACAAAGCTTGACATTTCAGACATTGTTAGTGCAAACTGAACAAGGAAAACATCTCTTCCCGACATTTCAGGAAAAAAAACGAAACTGTACTCATTTATCAATTACACGGTTTCGGTTTTAAAGTAAAACCGAAGCCGACTTATAAAACCGGTAAACCGTACAACACTGAAGTAGTTATTACTGAAGGCTAGGTGTAGTTTTCATAAGTATGCTGTGGTGCAAGTGACCGTTACATGAATATCCCAGGTCCACGATATCTTCACTCAAGTTTTAAGAGAAGTCACCGACTAATATTGCCAATTGTTTCTGGAGTCAAGGTCTAACCGAAAAGGATTTACATATTGTCATATTTTGCATGACACTCACAATTTGTGGTCGAAATACATGTATCATTCATCAGTTTCGACAAAATGATGTCGGCCCTACCATTACCAACACTCATAAACTATTCATGTTTTTAATCAGTCAGAGTATTTTTAAAAGAAATTCTGACAAATTGCAACATTCCGACACGAACATACATAAACTTGATTCAGAAACGTGTGCAGTTTAAGCTACATTTAATAGAATATAATTATCCACATTGAACTGTTGATGATTTGATAAATTTTTAAAAATTTAATGGCTGAAAATTTAAAAATGGCAGATCCTGCACCGCTCGTTCACCTGGAAGGTAGAGCTTCACTAAATACCATACAGGCACTCCCTTTTTAACTCATGCCTACTTAAATGAATTGCCTTCACCCGCAATGATGCAAATCAGTGGTAGACACCAACAGTTCAATATCCAGGATTAGTTGGTGTGGAGGTGGGGGTGGCGAGAGATACAGAATGCTCTCTTGTAGTGCCATCTGTTGTCATTTTCTTCCCACAATAGGATGCAACGCCCATTCCATATCCACCACCCCAGGCTTTCAACCATTATATACGTGTTGGTAATCAATGGGTGAAACTTTAGTCATTAACCTCTTCCAAAATGACGATTCGATGAAGTTAGCGCGGTAACAGTGCTGCTTAGTGCGAATGAGTTGTGTGTGTTTAGGGTAGTTGGTATTTGCATAGAAATCACTCAGCCATCTCAAGCGGTCACGTATTCATTTGAAACCATCCATGAGATTGAGATTGAACTGTTTATTGACCAGAAAATAACAAAGAAGAAAGAAACTCTGTTGAATTGTAACAGAAGTTTTTATCAGACTTGCATGCATTTTTACTCTGTTATTGTGATTTCAGGCTTGTCAGGCTTTGTCAGGCTTGTATACATTTTTACTCTGTTATTGTGATTTCAGGCTTTATCAGGCATGTATACATTTTTACTCTGTTAATGTGATTTCAGGCTTTATCAGGCTTGTATAAGTTTTACTCGGTTATTGTGATTTCAGGCTTGTCAGGCTTTATCAGGCTTGTATACATTTTTACTCCGTTATTGTGATTTCAGGCTTTATCAGGCTTGTATACATTTTTACTCTTGTTAATGTGATTTCAGGCTTTATCAGGCTTGTATACATTTTTAGCTCAACTTTGACAAAGTCAAATTTGAGCTATTGTCATGGCCCATCGTCCGTCCGTCCGTCTGTCCGTCTGTCCGTCTGTCCGTACGTCAACAATTGGCTATGGCTCGGGCTAGAGGTCGTATTTATGAACCGATCTTTACGAAACTTCTTGTGTACCTTTGTTATGACCCTGGGATGGGAACGAGTGTTTTTAGGTGTGGTCCGAAATTCAAGATGGCTGCCAGTGGCCATTTTGTACCGATGATGGAAAAATCAGTTTTTTGTACAGAACTTCTGTATGAAAGTTCTGATTTGAATAAAGTTTTGTATAAATGTTTAGTACCATGGGATACATCACATATAATACGGGTTTTTTTCTCGTGCGTAAATTATGCAAATTAAACTGACTTTGATTTATTTAGTGTTACTTTCAGAGCTGTAAGTGCCAAGCTGCTATGGCTCGGGCTAGAGGCCGTATTTATGAACCGATCTTTACAAAACTTCTTGGATACCTTTGTTATGACTGTGGGACGAGAACGAGTGTTTTTGGGTGCGGTCCAAAATTCAAGATGGCTGCCAGCTGCCATTTTGTACCGACGATGCAGAAATCTGTTTTTTGTACAGAACTTCCATATGAAAGCTCTGATTTGAATAATTTTTTGTATGAATGTTTAGTACCATGGGATACATCACATATAATACGGGTTTTTTTCTCGTACGTAAATTGTGCAAATTAGACTAATTTTGATGTTTTTTTGGGTTACTTTCAGCACTGTAAGTGCAAATGCCAATACGGCTCGGGCTAGAGGCCGTATTTATGAACCGATCTTTACGAAACTTCTTGGGTACCTTTGGTATCACCGTGGGACGAGAACGAGTGTTTTTGGGTCCGGTCCGAAATTCAAGATGGCCGATGGCAGCCATTTTGTACAAAATTAGGTGCAATCAGATTTTTGCACAGAACTTCCATATGAAAGCCCTGATTTGAATAATTATTTTGTGTGAATGTTTAGTACCATGGGATGCATCACATATAATACGGGTTTTTTTCTCGTGCAGAAATTATGCAAATTAGATGAACTTTGATTTTTTCAGTGCGACTTACACACAGCAAGTACACATGTCAATACGGCTCAGACTAGAGTCTGTATTTATGAACTGATCTTCACGAAATGTCTTGGGTACCTTTGTTATCACCTTGGGACGAGAATGAGTGTTTCTGGGTGCGGTCTAAAATTCAAGATGGCTGCCAGTGGCCATTTTGTACCGAAATTAGGTCTAATCAGTTTTTTGTACACATCTTCTATACAGCTCAGACTAGAGGCCATATTTATGAACCAATCTTTACGAAACTTCTTGGGTACCTGTGTTATCACCGTGGGATGAGAGCGAGTGTTTTTGGGTGTGGTCCGAAGTTCAAGATGGCCACCAGCAGCCATTTTGTACCAAAATTAGTGCAATCAGTCTTTTGTATAGAACTTCTGTATGAAAGTTCTGATTTGAATAAATTTTTGTATGAATGTTTAGTAACATGGAATACATCACATATTGTAAGGGGTTTTTTTTCGTGCAGAAATTATGCAAATTAGATGAACTTTGATTTATTCAGTGCTACTTACACAATGTAAGCACACATGTCAATACGGCTCAGGGTAGAGGCTGTATTTATGAACCGATCTTCACAAAACTTCTTGGGTACCTTTGTTATCTCCTTGGGATGAGAATGAGTGTTTCTGGGTACGGTCCAAAATTCAAAATGGCTGCCAGTGGCCATTTTGTACCGAAATTAGGTCCAATCAGTTTTTTGTCACAAGTTCTATACAGCTCGTATTTATGAACTGATCTTCACAAAACTTCTTGAGTACTTTTGTTTTCACCTTGGGACTGGAACGAGTGTGTTTTGGGGTGCCTTTGTTATCACTGTGCTATGAGAACAAATATTTTGGGGTTCAGTCAGACCCACTCTGGGACTCAAAGATTTTTTTCTAGTTTAGCATCTGACTGTCACCCACCTTTACAATACTTTACCTATACATTTGTTACAGGCAACGGTCAGTATTTATGTACAGACCGTTACAATACTTTATATGTACCTTTGTTATCAGGTCATTACCTAGATGTTTGTCATTGCTGTGTCACATACTATACATGTACATGTCTTTGTCTTGACAAGTTGAGCTACAGTGTCATTGACACTTTCATTTACTCTGATAATGTGATTTCAGGCATATGCCTCCGAACTTTACTTGTTAGAAAGTTCTGATTTGCATGGACAGTTTGGCCCAGGTAGTAGTGATGCTTCAACAAGAACTCAAACGAGGACTTCATTTCGTGCAACAGATGAAGGATATAGTAGCTACAAGGATGGGCATCCATCTAGTCGAATATATGCTGATGACTCTACCAGTAGAAATTACTATAATCTCCACAACGGTCACTCCAGTAAGTTTTTACTCACTAAATTTCTTTTATATTGTGTCACGAGTCAAGTTTAGAATATGCCAAGTATGAAGCTGCTTCTTAAAATATTCTGATAAGAATTCCCAGTATTCCTGATTACTCTACTAGTAGGAATTGTTATCTTGACTTTGGCCTTTCCCGTAAGTGTTTGGTCACTGAGAAAGGCCTAAAAATGTTAAAAATCTGTTTCTCAGGCTCTTCCGTATATTCCTTTTGGCAGCTACATGCTCTCTTTTTATAACAATGCAAACTTAAAAAAATACTTTAGGTCTGATATTTTACCCAAGTTAATAAAATTGTTAAATTTGTCTCTTAACCCTTTACCCAATGCAGACGATATCAAAATTTATTAATTTAAATATCGTTTTTTTATTTTTTTTCGAAAAATTTTAACAAAACCATATCATGTGACCCCTCATTGGAACGAGCTCGACGAGCTCGTTCCAACGAGGGGTCACATGATATGGTTTTGTTGAAATTTTTCGAAAAATAATATTTTTTCAACTGCTGAATCTACATATGTGGGCGGATGCGGGCGATACGTTGGGTAAAGGGTTAAGTGCAACTACAGCATTTCAAAGCCTTCTTGCACTCAAGGGACTAAATACACCACCACCCATGCTATTCTGTAGATTATGAGACCTAAAACATAAAACAAACCAAGAACATGGACTTCTAATGGCAAAGAAATAATTACACAAATACAAAATACAATAAAAATCTGCCCGCCCGCATGCAATTTTACCTCAGTTAGCCTGAGAATCAGAAAATCTACTTTGTGCAGCTCAATTTAAAATTTTAAGCAATATTCTTCTCCAGAACCACCAATCAGAGTATTATTATGATATTTGTTATACAGCCTTCTTAGTGTGATCAGATTCAAATATGTTCAAATCAAGTCCCTTGGTTGATATTTGTGCTCAGTGTGATATCCCAAATTTTAGTTTGGTGCAATATGAGGAATATTCTTTTGAATATCTACTTCTTCAGATCCACCAGTCCAAATGTCTTGACATTCAGTATATGGCATCCTTATGGAAATCAGATTCTAGATTGTTCTAAACAAATTCCTGGATTGATATTAGTACTTCCTCTGGGAGTCTGACATTTATCTTAGAGCACCATGAGGAAAAATCTTCAAAAAGTCTGTGTCTTCAGAATCTGTTGATATTTGGTATACAGTATCCTTATGGGGGGTAGATTTAAATTGTTCAAATCAAGTCCCTGGGTTCATATTTTGGCACCATGTCGGAGCCCGAATCTTAACTCAGTGCAAAATGAGGAAAATTCTTTAAAAAATGTTCTTCAGATCCGCCAGTTATCATTTGTTATTCATCATTCTTTTCGCGGGGCGTGGGTAGGGGGTTTGGGGTGGTGGGGTGGGTGGGGAGGGGGACTTTATGGAGGGAGATGGGTGGTGAGGATGGAGGGAGGGAGGTGGTAGATTCACATTTGTTCAAATCAAGTCCCTGGGTTCATATATGAGCTCCCTATGTGAGCCAGAAATTCATCTTAGAGCAAGATGAGGAATATTCTCTGAAAATCTAATTCAGATCCACCAGTCAGAGTCTTTTGATATTATAGTATGTTGCGATGATCAAATTTTAACATGACACAATAAAAATCTTCAGAAATCTTCTTATTGAGAGCTACCAATCAGAATCTTTTGATATTTATTGTATAGCATCCTTAGTGATGTCAAATTCAAATTTATTTATAATCAAGTTCTTTTCCTACCAATCAGGTGATCAGTTATTTTAACCGTTTCAAATTTATTATTCCATATTCTTATGAAAAAAAAACCCAGCAGGGGGAATTTATGACACCCCCCCCCCTGCCCTCCACACACACACCCCACCAGTAGTTATGCCACCACTGTTAGGCAATGGATTCAAGTCTAATACATAATTTCTTTCTTTGATGAATAGTAGGTGCACACATAACAATAATTTCAACAAACATCTTTCTGTAGGCTTGGTTGATATGTTTTATTCCATCTCTCTCCAATTTGACGAGGCAGGCAAACAGTTAACCCTTCATGATAAACTCACAACTGATCTGTTTTATTCCATCTCTCTCTCCAGTTTGACTTGGCAGGCAAACAATTAACCCTTAATGATAAACTCACAACTGATCTGTTTTATTCCATCTCTCTCTCCAGTTTGACTTGGCAGGCAAACAATTAACCCTTAATGATAAACTCACAACTGATCTGTTTTATTCCATCTCTCTCTCCAGTTTGACTTGGCAGGCAAACAATTAACCCTTAATGATAAACTCACAACTGATCTGTTTTATTCCATCTCTCTCCAGTTTGACTAGGCAGGCAAACGGTTAACCCTTAAGGACCTGTAGATTTTTACACATTTTTGTTATACTTTGAAAGTCTACCTCCTGTGGTTTTGCAATTGTTTCTGATGAAGTCTTGGCCGCCTACAGAGGCAGCCAAGACTTGCTTAGAAACAACTGATAAGGTACTTAAAAACCAGGGGGCACGGTGGCGTGGCGGTAACCGGTTCTCGTCAGATCACCGAAGTTAAACAACATCGAGCGCGGTTAGTAGTTGAATGGGTGACCATTTCAGCGACTGATTCACACTCCCACGTTGTGTCCTTGGGCAAGGCACTTAACCCCAATTGTCTACATGGGGGCATGATGACGCCGTATACTAAGGCATACTGCACGTCGATGGTACGCATATCTTCAATCTAACCCTGTCTGTGCTGCAGTGCTGAGTTACGATGTTGGGGAGCTGGCAGCTGCTCGGTGGTTCTCTGCGGGTACTCTGGCTTCCTCCACCTGTAAAACTGTTACGGTCATGATAAGTATATGACCTCAAACACCAATAAATAAATAAATACTTAAAAATCAAGTTTTGAGTTTGCCCAAACAATGCATGTTGGGGCACCTATTACTTTGCATTAATAAGCTTTCAATGTCAGAATTAGGCCCCTATGGGTTAATCGTGTTGACCTACTGTGTTTCTTTTTTGCTGTCAATAAAAATAGTGTGACTTGTTTTTATTGGTCCTACACTGCCATTTAGAAGTCACTAAGCGACTAATGCATTCAGACAGATTATCTGTAATTGTCTGTAATTTAATATGTCTTTTATTAACATACAAAAATGTTAATTGCTATGATATTGAATTCTCTGGTCATATTCTTGTGTAGTGTAATATCAATTAAACTTCTATTAAATGTTAATAAGAATGCCAGTATGAGGTAATTATAAAATCAATGTTACATTCAATAGATTTATAACACCAATACAGTAACAAGTAATTCACATTTTATTTGTTAGTCTGAAGACATTGATGTAATTTACTTGTTTAACTCATAGAGTTCTACATTCATTTTGTGCAGTGAAATTTATTTAAATGATGTTTTGTTACAATTTATTGGAGACTCCTTGTTTGCACTAGAGATGGGAGATACTGTCTAGAGATACCGTTCAATAAATTTTCACAATATATGTTAACCCTTTACCTGACACCAAAGGAAGACGACAAACAAAATTCTTGAATAACTATTTTTTTTTCACTTTTTGCATCAAAAGAGTGTGCGGAGGCTCAGTGGTAGACTGCTTGACTTCTATGCCAAAGGTCCTGAGTTTGATCCCCATCCGGGGCAACCTGCATTGTGTCCTTGGGCAAAGCACTTTATCCCAATTGCCTACTTGCGGGCATAATGACACCATGTACTGAGGCATACGGCACATAGATGGTGCACATGTCTTCAGCCACTGTAACCTTGCTTGAGCAGAGCTTGAACAGAGTTAAAATGTTGAGGTGCTGACAGTTGCTTATCAATGTTCAGTGGTTTTCTCTGGCTACTCCGACTTCCTCCACCTGTAAAAATGTTACGGTCACAATTAGCAATTGTGCATAAGTCTGTGTGACCTTAAATTCCAATAAATAAATATAAACATTTTGAATCAAAACCACAGGTTATAACATCTCATTGGAACTTGCTCAAAGAGCTTGTTCCAAATAGGGGTCTTAACTGGTTAAGTGCTGGAAGCCCATTTTTGGACTTTATCCTGAATTGCGGGTATAGCAGCTTAAAGACTTCATATTGTGCAGATGTGCTTCAATTAATTTTGATTTTATATTATTTAGTCTAAGTGGATTTGCCCTGTTACAATTTATAAATTGTAACAAGGCAATAACATGTGAACAAAGTTTTGACAACCAAAAAAACTCAGCACTCTACCAGTTAAGTTACGTTTTGGAGACAAACTTGAAAAAAATGATGAAATTTTAGTTGTGATTTTTGTGAATAGTGCTGGCAGGTTTTGGCTGTTACTTTGAGTAAAGCTTCCAACTAAAATATTTCTGTCAGTGTTACTTTGGTAAACAACCTCTGTTTTACTGGTAGAATAACAGCCAGTCACCATTGCTTGGGCATCATGGGAATAAACAATTAACTAAACTTTATCTCCATGTTGCAGTCACAATTAGCCATTGTGCCGAAATATGTGCCTGTAAACATACATACATACATAAATAAATAAATAAATAAATAAATAAATAAATAAATAAATAAATAAATAAATAAATAAACACATCCACAGAATATGAAGACTTCTAAGCTTGGTACAGTGGAGCCCACTAAATTGGATATCTCATAACTGTATAACCCCATTAATTGAATATAATTTCCCAACACAAAATTTTACCATATCTCCAGTACAAATTTGACCTGTTAATTGAATACAGGTTATAGAGTAAACTCCTGTTAATTGAATAAGAAATCTTGTAACCTGTCGAGAAATTCCTCTGACTCTCGACTGTTTTCTTTTGTTAAAAGACCTATTTGGCCTCACTACATCCAATACAGGCATTTAATCTATTACAATGACCTCCATTGTAATGTTTGTGATTCCCTATGGGTACCCCAGGAAGTGAAGCACTCCTCATTTACTGTGGTAAAAAAAACTCTCATTTTACTGGTAAAATAGGACTTGGTCACTAATACCTGGGGTGGAAATCCTATAAAATGGGCAACATGGGTATACAGTACATGGAGAGTGATTATAGCAAAATCACCCGCTGAGTGGAATTACCACCCATGGTATCACTTTCAAATTCTGTACATATGGACCCAAAATGCAAGCAATGTTGCAGCCAATGGACCTCTGGGTTCAACCCGGAGGTCCATTGGCTGAAACTTTGCTTGTGATTGTTATGCATTGTAACAAATTTGCAATTATTGCTTGGGTGGAATCTCCACTTTGCGAGTGATTTGGTGATAATACACCCTCCTTGTACTGTAAATGATTGGCTGGACTTGACTTTATAGGCATTGGCTGGACTTGACTTTATATCCATGTTGTGGTCATGATTAGCCATTGTGCAGAAGTATGTGAACTTAAACACCAGTAAATAAATAATTGTTTGTGATGGGCTCGCCCAAATGATCAGTTTTGGGGGTAAAATTGAAAAAAATGATATTTTGGGGTCCACTCCTCACTTAAATTAATAGCCCAGTTAATTAAATATAATTTCAAATACAAAACCATTTACCATACATCTAATTTGACCTGTTAATTGCATATAGGTTATAGAGTAAACTTCTGTTAATTGAATAAAAATCTTACAATATGCCATGAAATTACCCTGAAAATGACCAAATTCGCCTTGTTTAAATCTGGTTGAAGGCTTGGTGGTCTCAATTTGTTCATCATAATTTGTTTTATTACAAATTATTCGAGCATGCCAATAGGCAATCTCCAATAATTTGTAATTGAACAAATCCATTATGTGACATCCAGTGAGTGTTAAAATTTATTTTGGTTTTGTTTTTTAGCCATATGCACTCTGAAATTGAAATATCACATTTAAATAGGAATTTAAAAGATCCAACCTTATGTGACAGAACTCATTTTGCAGGCCACAGGGGGCATATGTCACCCCAACCTTTTCCGAATCTAGTGGAGAGAGAGAGGGGGGAGAAGAGAGAGAGGAGAGAAAGGGGAGAGAGAGAGAGAAAAGGAAGGAATGATGCTAGAGAGGGATATAGGGGAGAGAGTGAGAGAGAGGAGAGAAAGAGATAGAGGGGTAAAGAGTGAGAGAGAGAGAGATAGAGGGAGTGAGAGAGAGAATGAGAAAAAGGAGAGAGAAAGAGGGAGAGAGAGGTGAGACCTAGATAATCTTCACTAATATATTTTACTCCATGTTATAAACACCAGAGAGTCGGGGCGGGGAAGACTGAAATGCTGCATTATCGGAAACCTGTCATTGTAATTGAGAATCATCAGGAAGTGAGTGCACAGAATCTTTACTTTCAAGATGTTAAAGAAGATTCCCTCCTATGATTTGTTTGTCTCTTTTGTGGCCTTTAACTCTTAACACGCTGAGTATTTTCAAGAGATATTTTTCATCAAATCTAGTCATGGCTGCTATAAAGCAGCCATGACTAGATTTGATGAAAATTTCATCCAAATTTAACTCCAGAAATCATTTGTGAAAAAGTCCATTAAATTTACAAGGTGGAAATTGGATTAAATACACTACTGCGCAAGCGACCATTACATGAATATCCTAGGTCCAAGGTGAGACAAAAGTATTAAACCCACCCGATATTACGCGGACAATGAATGCAAGAATTAAATTGGACAAGACATTTGGAGTGAAAGGGATTAACTCCAGAGAGCGTAATCTCAACATTAATTGTGAAATAGATTGGACCAAATAAACTACATATACTGCATGTTGATGTCACAGAATGTCAGAATGATAACCAGTCATCAATAATTTTCCGAATCAGATTTATGTATGTTTGTGTCGGAATGTTGCAATTTGTTGGAATTTAAAAAACAAAATATTCTAACTGATTAAAAACGTAAATATTTTGAGTGTTGGTAATGGTAACGTAATTTCCTCAAGTTGAGATTGTTGAGTAATACATATATTTCGACCACAAAATTGTGAGAGTCGTGCAAAATACGACAATAAGTACTTCCTTTTTGCTCAGGTACCCTAGAAATTAATTACAGCTATAATCTGTGACCGTGAATCACTTAATATCGTGTCGGACATTGACTCAAGAAACAATCGCCAATATTAGTCGGCGACTTCTCCTAGATCTTGAGTGAAGATGTTGTGGACCTGGGATATTCATGTAATGGTCGCTTGTACAGTAGTGTATGCCCAAATTATACATATTTCAGTGACCAGAGAAATCATGTCCTGTGCAGGAATATCCGCAGCAACATGCAAAGAGTTAAAGTCGAGAAACGTCCACACTTTTGACATTAACAAATTTCCCCAATGTGTCGAAACATTGTTTTGTTAAATATGAAGACAGAAATGTAAACTTTTCTGAGTGTAGAGATACAGTGCCAGACATATCTTTGTGTATTTATACTTACCACACCACTGTCATTTTGTGTGCCCTCCTATAGCTGTGCTTTAAAATACTTCCTCCATCCCTGTGAGAGAGATAATGTTAAGTGGGGTGAGTAGCAGAACCAAATAGGGGAAGGAAGAGGTTAGTGGTTGCTTCACTGGGCACCAGATTTTAAAATTGTTATCAGTGGCTTAAAACACTAAACAGACATTTCCTTTTTGTACTTATATATACTCAGATATTTAAAACTTATATGTTCTAAAATATTTAAAAAAATAATCAACAGGTTAATTTATTGTGTAACAGTAGCCATGACAATAGATTTGTTGGAAAATATTTTTAAAATACTCAGGAGTAAACATCATATACTCAGTAACTGATTAAAAGTTAACAGGTAACACATGCTAAAGGTATGGTAAATGGTTTGGTGTTTGAAAGTTATATGCAGTTGACAAAATTTCTATGAAGTGACATCCAATTAAATTGCCCCAACTGTCATCGCAGAAATTGTAAAAAGATCTGAGGTGGTTAGTCTTCCTGTGGGTGTTTTAGAAGATCTGAGGTGCTAAGTCTTTCTGTGGGTGTTTTAGAAGATCTGAGGTGCTAAGTCTTCCTGTGGGTGTTTTAGAAGATCTGAGGTGGTAAGTCTTCCTGTGGGTGTTTTAGAAGATCTGAGGTGGTAAGCCTTCCTGTGGGTGTTTTAGAAGATCTGAGGTGGTAAGCCTTCCTGTGGGTTTTTTAGAAGATCTGAGGTGGTAAGTCTTCCTGTGGGTGTTTTAGAAGATCTGAGGTGGTAAGCCTTCCTGTGGGTGTTTTAGAAGATCTGAGGTGGTAAGCCTTCCTGTGGGTGTTTTAGAAGATCTGAGGTGGTAAGTCTTCCTGTGGGTGTTTTAGAAGATTTGAGGGGGTTGGTCTTCCTGTGGGTGTTTTAGAAGATCTGAGGTGCTAAGTCTTCCTGTGGGTGTTTTAGAAGATCTGAGGTGGTAAGCCTTCCTGTGGGTGTTTTAGAAGATCTGAGGTGGTAAGTCTTCCTGTGGGTGTTTTAGAAGATCTGAGGTGGTAAGTCTTCCTGTGGGTGTTTTACAAGATCTGAGGTGCTAAGTCTTCCTGTGGGTGTTTTAGAAGATCTGAGGTGGTTGGTCTTCCTGTGGGTGTTTTAGAAGATCTGAGGTGGTTGGTCTTCCTGTGGGTGTTTTAGAAGATCGGAGGTGGTTAGTTTTCCTGTGGGTGCTTTTGAAGATCTGAGGTGGTGAGTCTTCCTGTGGGTGTTTTAGAAGATCTGAGGTGGTAAGATGTCTTCCTGTGGGTGTTTTAGAAGATCTGAGGTGGTAAGCCTTCCTGTGGGTGTTTTAGAAGATCTGAGGTGGTAAGCCTTCCTGTGGGTGTTTTAGAAGATCTGAGGTGGTAAGAAGTCTTCCTGTGGGTGTTTTAGAAGATCTGAGGTGGTAAGTCTTCCTGTGGATGTTTTAGAAGATCTGAGGTGGTTAGTTTTCCTGTGGGTGCTTTTGAAGATCTGACGTGGTAAGTCTTCCTGTGGGTGTTTAAGAAGATCTGAGGTGGTAAGATGTCTTCCTGTGGGTGTTTTAGAAGATCTGAGGTGGTAAGCCTTCCTGTGGGTGTTTTAGAAGATCTGAGGTGGTAAGCCTTCCTGTGGGTGTTTTAGAAGATCTGAGGTGGTAAGAAGTCTTCCTGTGGGTGTTTTAGAAGATCTGAGGTGCTAAGTCTTCCTGTGGGTGTTTTAGAAGATCTGAGGTGGTAAGTCTTCCTGTGGGTGTTTTAGAAGATCTGAGGTGGTTAGTTTTCCTGTGGGTGCTTTTGAAGATCTGAGGTGGTAAGTCTTCCTGTGGGTGCTTTTGAAGATCTGAGGTGCTAAGTCTTCCTGTGGGTGTTTTAGAAGATCTGAGGTGGTAAGTCTTCCTGTGGGTGTTTTAGAAGATCTGAGGTGGTAAGAAGTCTTCCTGTGGGTGTTTTAGAAGATCTGAGGTGGTAAGCCTTCCTGTGGGTGTTTTAGAAGATTTGAGGGGGTTGGTCTTCCTGTGGGTGTTTTAGAAGATCTGAGGTGGTAAGCCTTCCTGTGGGTGTTTTAGAAGATCTGAGGTGGTAAGAAGTCTTCCTGTGGGTGTTTTAGAAGATCTGAGGTGGTAAGTCTTCCTGTGGGTGTTTTAGAAGATCTGAGGTGGTAAGTCTTCCTGTGGGTGTTTTAGAAGATTTGAGGGGGTTGGTCTTCCTGTGGGTGTTTTAGAAGATCTGAGGTGCTAAGTCTTCCTGTGGGTGTTTTAGAAGATCTGGAGTGGTAAGCCTTCCTGTGGGCGTTTTAGAAGATCTGAGGTGGTAAGTCTTCCTGTGGGTGTTTTAGAAGATCTGAGGTGCTAAGTCTTCCTGTGGGTGTTTTAGAAGATCTGAGGTGGTTGGTCTTCCTGTGGGTGTTTTAGAAGATCTGAGGTGGTAAGCCTTCCTGTGGGCGTTTTAGAAGATCTGAGGTGCTAAGTCTTCCTGTGGGTGTTTTAGAAGATCTGAGGTGGTAAGTCTTCCTGTGGGTGTTTTAAAAGATCTGAGGTGCTAAGTCTTCAGAAGATCTGAGGTGGTTGGTCTTCCTGTGGGTGTTTTAGAAGATCTGAGGTGGTAAGCCTTCCTGTGGGTGTTTTAGAAGATCTGAGGTGGTAAGCCTTCCTGTGGGTGTTTTAGAAGATCTGAGGTGGTAAGCCTTCCTGTGGGTGTTTTAGAAGATCTGAGGTGCTAAGTCTTTCTGTGGGTGTTTTAGAAGATCTGAGGTGCTAAGTCTTCCTGTGGGTGTTTTAGAAGATCTGAGGTGCTAAAAGTCTTCCTGTGGGTGTTTTAGAAGATCTGAGGTGCTAAAAGTCTTCCTGTGGGTGTTTTAGAAGATCTGAGGTGGTAAGCCTTCCTGTGGGTGTTTTAGAAGATCTGAGGTGGTAAGTCTTCCTGTGGGTGTTTTAGAAGATCTGAGGTGGTAAGTCTTCCTGTGTTTTTTTTTAGAAGATCTGAGGTGCTTGGTCTTCCTGTGGGTGTTTTAGAAGATCTGAGGTGGTAAGCCTTCCTGTGGGTGTTTTAGAAGATCTGAGGTGGTAAGTCTTCCTGTGGGTGTTTTAGAAGATCTGAGGTGGTAAGTCTTCCTGTGGGTGTTTTAGAAGATCTGAGGTGCTAAGTCTTCCTGTGGGTGTTTTAGAAGATCTGAGGTGGTTGGTCTTCCTGTGGGTGTTTTAGAAGATCTGAGGTGGTAAGCCTTCCTGTGGGTGTTTTGGAAGATCTGAGGTGCTAAGTCTTCCTGTGGGTGTTTTAGAAGATCTGAGGTGGTAAGTCTTCCTGTGGGTGTTTTAGAAGATCTGAGGTGCTAAGTCTTCCTGTGGGTGTTTTAGAAGATCTGAGGTGGTTGGTCTTCCTGTGGGTGTTTTAGAAGATCTGAGGTGGTAAGCCTTCCTGTGGGTGTTTTAGAAGATCTGAGGTGGTAAGTCTTCCTGTGGGTGTTTTAGAAGATCTGAGGTGCTAAGTCTTCCTGTGGGTGTTTTAGAAGATCTGAGGTGGTTGGTCTTCCTGTGGGTGTTTTAGAAGATCTGAGGTGGTAAGCCTTCCTGTGGGTGTTTTAGAAGATCTGAGGTGCTAAGTCTTCCTGTGGGTGTTTTAGAAGATCTGAGGTGCTAAGTCTTCCTGTGGGTGTTTTAGAAGATCTGAGGTGGTAAGTCTTCCTGTGGGTGTTTTAGAAGATCTGAGGTGCTAAGTCTTCCTGAGGGTGTTTTAGAAGATTTGAGGTGGTAAGCCTTCCTGTGGGTGTTTTAGAAGATCTGAGGTGGTAAGTCTTCCTGTGGGTGTTTTAGAAGATCTGAGGTGGTAAGTCTTCCTGTGGGTGTTTTAGAAGATCTGAGGTGGTAAGCCTTCCTGTGGGTGTTTTAGAAGATCTGAGGTGGTAAGAAGTCTTCCTGTGGGTGTTTTAGAAGATCTGAGGTGGTAAGTCTTCCTGTGGGTGTTTTAGAAGATCTGAGGTGGTAAGTCTTCCTGTGGGTGTTTTAGAAGATTTGAGGGGGTTGGTCTTCCTGTGGGTGTTTTAGAAGATCTGAGGTGCTAAGTCTTCCTATGGGTGTTTTAGAAGATCTGGAGTGGTAAGCCTTCCTGTGGGCGTTTTAGAAGATCTGAGGTGGTAAGTCTTCCTGTGGGTGTTTTAGAAGATCTGAGGTGCTAAGTCTTCCTGTGGGTGTTTTAGAAGATCTGAGGTGGTAAGATGTCTTCCTGCGGGTGTTTTAGAAGATCTGACGTGGTAAGCCTTCCTGTGGGTGTTTTAGAAGATCTGAGGTGGTAAGCCTTCCTGTGGGTGTTTTAGAAGATCTGAGGTGGTAAGAAGTCTTCCTGTGGGTGTTTTAGAAGATCTGAGGTGGTAAATCTTCCTGTGGATGTTTTAGAAGATCTGAGGTGGTTAGTTTTCCTGTGGGTGCTTTTGAAGATCTGACGTGGTAAGTCTTCCTGTGGGTGTTTAAGAAGATCTGAGGTGGTAAGATGTCTTCCTGTGGGTGTTTTAGAAGATCTGAGGTGGTAAGCCTTCCTGTGGGTGTTTTAGAAGATCTGAGGTGGTAAGCCTTCCTGTGGGTGTTTTAGAAGATCTGAGGTGGTAAGAAGTCTTCCTGTGGGTGTTTTAGAAGATCTGAGGTGCTAAGTCTTCCTGTGGGTGTTTTAGAAGATCTGAGGTGGTAAGTCTTCCTGTGGGTGTTTTAGAAGATCTGAGGTCCTATGTCTTCCTGTGGGTGTTTTAGAAGATCTGAGGTGGTTAGTTTTCCTGTGGGTGCTTTTGAAGATCTGAGGTGGTAAGTCTTCCTGTGGGTGCTTTTGAAGATCTGAGGTGCTAAGTCTTCCTGTGGGTGTTTTAGAAGATCTGAGGTGGTAAGTCTTCCTGTGGGTGTTATAGAAGATCTGAGGTGGTAAGAAGTCTTCCTGTGGGTGTTTTAGAAGATCTGAGGTGGTAAGCCTTCCTGTGGGTGTTTTAGAAGATTTGAGGGGGTTGGTCTTCCTGTGGGTGTTTTAGAAGATCTGAGGTGGTAAGCCTTCCTGTGGGTGTTTTAGAAGATCTGATGTGGTAAGAAGTCTTCCTGTGGGTGTTTTAGAAGATCTGAGGTGGTAAGTCTTCCTGTGGGTGTTTTAGAAGATCTGAGGTGGTAAGTCTTCCTGTGGGTGTTTTAGAAGATTTGAGGGGGTTGGTCTTCCTGTGGGTGTTTTAGAAGATCTGAGGTGCTAAGTCTTCCTGTGGGTGTTTTAGAAGATCTGGAGTGGTAAGCCTTCCTGTGGGCGTTTTAGAAGATCTGAGGTGGTAAGTCTTCCTGTGGGTGTTTTAGAAGATCTGAGGTGCTAAGTCTTCCTGTGGGTGTTTTAGAAGATCTGAGGTGGTTGGTCTTCCTGTGGGTGTTTTAGAAGATCTGAGGTGGTAAGCCTTCCTGTGGGCGTTTTAGAAGATCTGAGGTGCTAAGTCTTCCTGTGGGTGTTTTAGAAGATCTGAGGTGGTAAGTCTTCCTGTGGGTGTTTTAGAAGATCTGAGGTGCTAAGTCTTCAGAAGATCTGAGGTGGTTGGTCTTCCTGTGGGTGTTTTAGAAGATCTGAGGTGGTAAGCCTTCCTGTGGGTGTTTTAGAAGATCTGAGGTGGTAAGCCTTCCTGTGGGTGTTTTAGAAGATCTGAGGTGGTAAGCCTTCCTGTGGGTGTTTTAGAAGATCTGAGGTGCTAAGTCTTTCTGTGGGTGTTTTAGAAGATCTGAGGTGCTAAGTGTTCCTGTGGGTGTTTTAGAAGATCTGAGGTGCTAAAAGTCTTCCTGTGGGTGTTTTAGAAGATCTGAGGTGCTAAAAGTCTTCCTGTGGGTGTTTTAGAAGATCTGAGGTGGTAAGCCTTCCTGTGGGTGTTTTAGAAGATCTGAGGTGGTAAGTCTTCCTGTGGGTGTTTTAGAAGATCTGAGGTGGTAAGTCTTCCTGTGGTTTTTTTTAGAAGATCTGAGGTGGTTGGTCTTCCTGTGGGTGTTTTAGAAGATCTGAGGTGGTAAGCCTTCCTGTGGGTGTTTTAGAAGATCTGAGGTGGTAAGTCTTCCTGTGGGTGTTTTAGAAGATCTGAGGTGGTAAGTCTTCCTGTGGGTGTTTTAGAAGATCTGAGGTGCTAAGTCTTCCTGTGGGTGTTTTAGAAGATCTGAGGTGGTTGGTCTTCCTGTGGGTGTTTTAGAAGATCTGAGGGGGTAATCCTTCCTGTGGGTGTTTTAGAAGATCTGAGGTGCTAAGTCTTCCTGTGGGTGTTTTAGAAGATCTGAGGTGGTAAGTCTTCCTGTGGGTGTTTTAGAAGATCTGAGGTGCTAAGTCTTCCTGTGGGTGTTTTAGAAGATCTGAGGTGGTTGGTCTTCCTGTGGGTGTTTTAGAAGATCTGAGGTGGTAAGCCTTCCTGTGGGTGTTTTAGAAGATCTGAGGTGGTAAGTCTTCCTGTGGGTGTTTTAGAAGATCTGAGGTGGTAAGTCTTCCTGTGGGTGTTTTAGAAGATCTGAGGTGGTTGGTCTTCCTGTGGGTGTTTTAGAAGATCTGAGGTGGTAAGCCTTCCTGTGGGTGTTTTAGAAGATCTGAGGTGGTAAGTCTTCCTGTGGGTGTTTTAGAAGATCTGAGGTGGTAAGTCTTCCTGTGGGTATTTTAGAAGATCTGAGGTAGTAAGAAGTCTTCCTGTGGGTGTTTTAGAAGATCTGATGTGGTGAGCCTTCCTGTGGGTGTTTTAGAAGATCTGAGGTGGTAAGTCTTCCTGTGGGTGTTTTAGAAGATTAGAGGGGGTTGTTCTTCCTGTGGGTGTTTTAGAAGATCTGAGGTGCTAAGTCTTCCTGTGGGTGTTTTAGAAGATCTGAGGTGATAAGCCTTCCTGTGGGTGTTTTAGAAGATCTGAGGTGGTAAGTCTTCCTGTGGGTGTTTTAGAAGATCTGAGGTGCTAAGTCTTCCTGTGGGTGTTTTAGAAGATCTGAGGTGGTTGGTCTTCCTGTGGGTGTTTCAGAAGATCTGAGGTGGTAAGCCTTCCTGTGGGTGTTTTAGAAGATCTGAGGTGGTAAGCCTTCCTGTGGGTGTTTTAGAAGATCTGAGGTGGCAAGTCTTCCTGTGGGTGTTTTAGAAGATCTGAGGTGGTAAGTCTTCCTGTGGGTGTTTTAGAAGATCTGAGGTGCTAAGTCTTCCTGTGGGTGTTTTAGAAGATCTGAGGTGGTAAGCCTTCCTGTGGGTGTTTTAGAAGATCTGAGGTGGTAAGTCTTCCTGTGGGTGTTTTAGAAGATCTGAGGTGCTAAGTCTTCCTGTGGGTGTTTTAGAAGATCTGAGGTGGTAAGCCTTCCTGTGGGTGTTTTAGAAGATCTGAGGTGGTAAGTCTTCCTGTGGGTGTTTTAGAAGATCTGAGGTGGTAAGCCTTCCTGTGGGTGTTTTAGAAGATCTGAGGTTGTAAGTCTTCCTGTGGGTGTTTTAGAAGATCTGAGGTGGTTAGCCTTCCTGTGGGTGTTTTAGAAGATCTGAGGTGGTTAGTCTTCCTGTGGGTGTTTTAGAAGATCTGAGGTGCTAAGTCTTCCTGCGGGTGTTTTAGAAGATCTGAGGTGGTAAGCCTTCCTGTGGGTGTTTTAGAAGATCTGAGGTGGTAAGTCTTCCTGTGGGTGTTTTAGAAGATCTGAGGTGGTAAGTCTTCCTGTGGGTGTTTTAGAAGATCTGAGGTGGTTTGTCTTCCTGTGGGTGTTTTAGAAGATCTGAGGTGGTAAGCCTTCCTGTGGGTGTTTTAGAAGATCTGAGGTGGTAAGTCTTCATGTGGGTGTTTTAGAAGATCTGAGGTGCTAAGTCTTCCTGTGGGTGTTTTAGAAGATCTGAGGTGGTTAGTCTTCCTGTGGGGGCTTTTGAAGATCTGAGGTGGTAAGCCTTGTGGGTGTTTTAGGAGATCTGAGGTGCTAAGTCTTCCTGTGGGTGTTTTAGAAGATCTGAGGTTGTAAGCCTTCCTGTGGGTGTTTTAGAAGATCTGAGGTGGTATGCCTTCGTGTGGGTGTTTTAGAGGATCTGAGGTGGTAAGCCTTCCTGTGGGTGTTTTAGAAGATCTGAGGTGCTAAGCCTTCCTGTGGGTGTTTTAGAAGATCTGAGGTGGTAAGCCTTCGTGTGGGTGTTTTAGAAGATCTGAGGTGTTAAGTCTTCCTGTGGGTGTTTTAGAAGATCTGAGGTGGTAAGTCTTCCTGTGGGTGTTTTAGAAGATCTGAGGTGGTAAGTCTTCCTGTGGGTGTTTTAGAAGATCTGAGGTGCTAAGTCTTCCTGAGGGTGTTTTAGAAGATCTGAGGTGGTAAGCCTTCCTGTGGGTGTTTTAGAAGATCTGAGGTGGTAAGTCTTCCTGTGGGTGTTTTAGAAGATCTGAGGTGCTAAGTCTTCCTGTGGGTGTTTTAGAAGATCTGAGGTGGTTGGTCTTCCTGTGGGTGTTTTAGAAGATCTGAGGTTGTAAGCCTTCCTGTGGGTGTTTTAGAAGATCTGAGGTGGTAAGCCTTCGTGTGGGTGTTTTAGAGGATCTGAGGTGGTAAGCCTTCCTGTGGGTGTTTTAGAAGATCTGAGGTGCTAAGCCTTCCTGTGGGTGTTTTCGAAGATCTGAGGTGGTAAGAAGCCTTCCTGTGGGTGTTTTAGAAGATCTGAGGTGGTAAGCCTTCCTGTGGGTGTTTTAGAAGATCTGAGGGGGTAAGTCTTCCTGTGGGTGTTTTAGAAGATCTGAGGTGGTAAGCCTTCCCGTGGGTGTTTTAGAAGATCTGAGGTGGTAAGTCTTCCTGTGGGTGTTTTAGAAGATCTGATGTGGTAAGCCTTCCTGTGGGTGTTTTAGAAGATCTGAGGTGGTAAGTCTTTCTGTGGGTGTTTTAGAAGATTTGAGGGGGTTGGTCTTCCTGTGGGTGTTTTAGAAGATCTGAGGTGCTAAGTCTTCCTGTGGGTGTTTTAGAAGATCTGAGGTGATAAGCCTTCCTGTGGGTGTTTTAGAAGATCTGAGGTGGTAAGTCTTCCTGTGGGTGTTTTAGAAGATCTGAGGTGCTAAGTCTAACTGTGGGTGTTTTAGAAGATCTGAGGTGGTTGGTCTTCCTGTGGGTGTTTTAGAAGATCTGAGGTGGTAAGCCTTCCTGTGGGTGTTTTAGAAGATCTGAGGTGGTAAGCCTTCCTGTGGGTGTTTTAGAAGATCTGAGGTGGTAAGTCTTCCTGTGGGTGTTTTAGAAGATCTGAGGTGGTAAGTCTTCCTGTGGGTGTTTTAGAAGATCTGAGGTGCTAAGTCTTCCTGTGGGTGTTTTAGAAGATCTGAGGTGGTTGGTCTTCCTGTGGGTGTTTTAGAAGATCTGAGGTGGTAAGCCTTCCTGTGGGTGTTTTAGAAGATCTGAGGTGGTAAGCCTTCCTGTGGGTGTTTTAGAAGATCTGAGGTGGTAAGCCTTTGTGTGGGTGTTTTAGAAGATCTGAGGTGGTAAGCCTTCCTGTGGGTGTTTTAGAAGATCTGAGGTGGTAAGCCTTCTTGTGGGTGTTTTAGAAGATCTGAGGTGGTAAAAAGTCTTCCTGTTGGTGTTTTAGAAGATCTGAGGTGGTAAGCCTTCCTGTGGGTGCTTTTGAAGATCTGAGGTGGTAAGTCTTCCTGTGGGTGTTTTAGAAGATCTGAGATGGTAAGTCTTCCTGTGGGTGTTTTAGAAGATCTGAGGTGGTAAGCCTTCCTGTGGGTGATTTTGAAGATCTGAGGTGGTAAGCCTTCCTGTTGGTGCTTTTGAAGATCTGAGGTGGTAAGCCTTCGTGTGGGTGTTTTAGAAGATCTGAGGGGGTAAGTCTTCCTGTGGGTGTTTTAGAAGATCTGAGGTGGTAAGCCTTCCTATGGGTGCTTTTGAAGATCTGAGGTGGTAAGCCTTCCTGTGGGTGTTTTAGAAGATCTGAGGTGGTAAGTCTTCCTGTGGGTGTTTTAGAAGATCTGAAGTGGTTGGTCTTCCTGTGGGTGTTTTAGAAGATCTGAGGTGGTAAGCCTTCCTGTGGGTGTTTTCGAAGATCTGAGATGGTAAGTCTTCCTGTGGGTGTTTTAGAAGATCTGAGGTGGTAAGTCTTCCTGTGGGTGTTTTAGAAGATCTGAGGTGCTAAGTCTTCCTGTGGGTGTTTCGGAAGATCTGAGGTGGTTGGTCTTCCTGTGGGTGTTTTAGAAGATCTGAGGTGGTAAGCCTTCCTGTGGGTGTTTTAGAAGATGTGAGGTGGTAAGCCTTCCTGTGGGTGTTTTAGAAGACGTGAGGTGGTAAAAAGTCTTCCTGTGGGTGTTTTAGAAGATCTGAGGTGGTAAGCCTTCCTGTGGGTGCTTTTGAAAATCTGAGGTGGTAAGCCTTCCTGTGGGTGTTTTAGAAGATCTGAGGGGGTAAGTCTTCCTGTGGGTGGTTTAGAAGATCTGAGGTGGTAAGCCTTCCTGTGGGTGTTTTAGAAGATCTGAGGTGGTAAGTCTTCCTGTGGGTGTTTTAGAAGATCTGAGGTGCTAAGTCTTCCTGTGGGTGTTTTAGAAGATCTGAGGTGGTAAGACTTCCTGTGGGTGTTTTAGAAGATCTGAGGTGGTAAGTCTTCCTGTGGGTGTTTTAGAAGATCTGAGGTGGTAAGTCTTCCTGTGGGTGTTTTAGAAGATCTGAAGTGGTTGGTCTTCCTGTGGGTGTTTTAGAAGATCTGAGGTGGTAAGCCTTCCTGTGGGTGTTTTAGAAGATCTGAGGTGGTAAGTCTTCCTGTGTGTGTTTTAGAAGATCTGAGGTGCTAAGTCTTCCTGTGGGTGTTTTAGAAGATCTGAGGTGGTAAGCCTTCCTGTGGGTGTTTTAGAAGATCTGAGGTGGTAAGCCTTCCTGTGGGTGTTTTAGAAGATCTGAGGGGGTAAGTCTTCCTGTGGGTGTTTTAGAAGATCTGAGGTGGTAAGCCTTCCCGTGGGTGTTTTAGAAGATCTGAGGTGGTAAGTCTTCCTGTGGGTGTTTTAGAAGATCTGATGTGGTAAGCCTTCCTGTGGGTGTTTTAGAAGATCTGAGGTGGTAAGTCTTTCTGTGGGTGTTTTAGAAGATTTGAGGGGGTAAGTCTTCCTGTGGGTGTTTTAGAAGATCTGAGGTGGTAAGCCTTCCCGTGGGTGTTTTAGAAGATCTGAGGTGGTAAGTCTTCCTGTGGGTGTTTTAGAAGATCTGATGTGGTAAGCCTTCCTGTTGGTGTTTTAGAAGATCTGAGGTGGTAAGTCTTTCTGTGGGTGTTTTAGAAGATTTGAGGGGGTTGGTCTTCCTGTGGGTGTTTTAGAAGATCTGAGGTGCTAAGTCTTCCTGTGGGTGTTTTAGAAGATCTGAGGTGATAAGCCTTCCTGTGGGTGTTTTAGAAGATCTGAGGTGGTAAGTCTTCCTGTGGGTGTTTTAGAAGATCTGAGGTGCTAAGTCTAACTGTGGGTGTTTTAGAAGATCTGAGGTGGTTGGTCTTCCTGTGGGTGTTTTAGAAGATCTGAGGTGGTAAGCCTTCCTGTGGGTGTTTTAGAAGATCTGAGGTGGTAAGCCTTCCTGTGGGTGTTTTAGAAGATCTGAGGTGGTAAGTCTTCCTGTGGGTGTTTTAGAAGATCTGAGGTGGTAAGTCTTCCTGTGGGTGTTTTAGAAGATCTGAGGTGCTAAGTCTTCCTGTGGGTGTTTTAGAAGATCTGAGGTGGTTGGTCTTCCTGTGGGTGTTTTAGAAGATCTGAGGTGGTAAGCCTTCCTGTGGGTGTTTTAGAAGATCTGAGGTGGTAAGCCTTCCTGTGGGTGTTTTAGAAGATCTGAGGTGGTAAGCCTTTGTGTGGGTGTTTTAGAAGATCTGAGGTGGTAAGCCTTCCTGTGGGTGTTTTAGAAGATCTGAGGTGGTAAGCCTTCTTGTGGGTGTTTTAGAAGATCTGAGGTGGTAAAAAGTCTTCCTGTTGGTGTTTTAGAAGATCTGAGGTGGTAAGCCTTCCTGTGGGTGCTTTTGAAGATCTGAGGTGGTAAGTCTTCCTGTGGGTGTTTTAGAAGATCTGAGATGGTAAGTCTTCCTGTGGGTGTTTTAGAAGATCTGAGGTGGTAAGCCTTCCTGTGGGTGATTTTGAAGATCTGAGGTGGTAAGCCTTCCTGTTGGTGCTTTTGAAGATCTGAGGTGGTAAGCCTTCGTGTGGGTGTTTTAGAAGATCTGAGGGGGTAAGTCTTCCTGTGGGTGTTTTAGAAGATCTGAGGTGGTAAGCCTTCCTATGGGTGCTTTTGAAGATCTGAGGTGGTAAGCCTTCCTGTGGGTGTTTTAGAAGATCTGAGGTGGTAAGTCTTCCTGTGGGTGTTTTAGAAGATCTGAAGTGGTTGGTCTTCCTGTGGGTGTTTTAGAAGATCTGAGGTGGTAAGCCTTCCTGTGGGTGTTTTCGAAGATCTGAGATGGTAAGTCTTCCTGTGGGTGTTTTAGAAGATCTGAGGTGGTAAGTCTTCCTGTGGGTGTTTTAGAAGATCTGAGGTGCTAAGTCTTCCTGTGGGTGTTTCGGAAGATCTGAGGTGGTTGGTCTTCCTGTGGGTGTTTTAGAAGATCTGAGGTGGTAAGCCTTCCTGTGGGTGTTTTAGAAGATGTGAGGTGGTAAGCCTTCCTGTGGGTGTTTTAGAAGACGTGAGGTGGTAAAAAGTCTTCCTGTGGGTGTTTTAGAAGATCTGAGGTGGTAAGCCTTCCTGTGGGTGCTTTTGAAAATCTGAGGTGGTAAGCCTTCCTGTGGGTGTTTTAGAAGATCTGAGGGGGTAAGTCTTCCTGTGGGTGGTTTAGAAGATCTGAGGTGGTAAGCCTTCCTGTGGGTGTTTTAGAAGATCTGAGGTGGTAAGTCTTCCTGTGGGTGTTTTAGAAGATCTGAGGTGCTAAGTCTTCCTGTGGGTGTTTTAGAAGATCTGAGGTGGTAAGACTTCCTGTGGGTGTTTTAGAAGATCTGAGGTGGTAAGTCTTCCTGTGGGTGTTTTAGAAGATCTGAGGTGGTAAGTCTTCCTGTGGGTGTTTTAGAAGATCTGAAGTGGTTGGTCTTCCTGTGGGTGTTTTAGAAGATCTGAGGTGGTAAGCCTTCCTGTGGGTGTTTTAGAAGATCTGAGGTGGTAAGTCTTCCTGTGTGTGTTTTAGAAGATCTGAGGTGCTAAGTCTTCCTGTGGGTGTTTTAGAAGATCTGAGGTGGTAAGCCTTCCTGTGGGTGTTTTAGAAGATCTGAGGTGGTAAGCCTTCCTGTGGGTGTTTTAGAAGATCTGAGGTGGTAAGTCTTCCTGTGGGTGTTTTAGAAGATCTGAGGTGGTAAGTCTTCCTGTGGGTGTTTTAGAAGATCTGAAGTGGTTGGTCTTCCTGTGGGTGTTTTAGAAGATCTGAGGTGGTAAGCCTTCCTGTGGGTGTTTTAGAAGATCTGAGGTGGTAAGTCTTCCTGTGGGTGTTTTAGAAGATCTGTGGTGGTAAGTCTTCCTGTGGGTGTTTTAGAAGATCTGAGGTCCTATGTCTTCCTGTGGGTGTTTTAGAAGATCTGAGGTGGTTAGTTTTCCTGTGGGTGCTTTTGAAGGTCTGAGGTGGTAAGCCTTCCTGTGGGTGTTTTAGGAGATCTGAGGTGGTAAGTCTTCCTGTGGGTGTTTTAGAAGATCTGTGGGTGGAAGTACTCCTGTGGGTGTTTTAGAAGATCTGAGGTGGTAAGTCTTCCTGTGGATGTTTTAGAAGATCTGAGGTGGTAAGTCTTCCTGTGGGTGTTTTAGAAGATCTGAGGTGGTAAGCCCTCCTGTGGGTGTTTTAGAAGATCTGAGGTGGTAAGTATTCCCGTGGTTGTTTTAGAAGATCTGAGGTGGTTGGTCTTCCTGTGGGTGTTTTAGAAGATCTGAGGTGCTAAGCCTTCCTGTGGGTGTTTTAGAAAATCTGAGGTGGTAAGAAGTCTTCCTGTGGGTGTTTTAGAAGATCTGATGTGGGAAGTACTCCTGTGGGTGTTTTAGAAGATCTGAGGTGGTAAGTCTTCCTGTCGGTGTTTTAGAAGATCTGAGGTGGTAAGTCTTCCTGTGGGTGTTTTAGAAGATCTGAGGTGGTAAGCCTTCCTGTGGTTGTTTTAGAAGATCTGAGGTGGTAAGTCTTCCTGTGGGTGTTTTAGAAGATCTGAGGTGCTAAGGCTTCCTGTGGGTGTTTTAGAAGATCTGAGGTGGTTAGTCTTCCTGTGGGTGCTTTTGAAGATCTGAGGTGGTAAGCCTTCCTGTGGGTGTTTTAGGAGATCTGAGGTGCTAAGTCTTCCTGTGGGTGTTTTAGAAGATCTGAGGTGGTAAGTCTTCCTGTGGGTGTTTTAGAAGATCTGAGGTGGTAAGCCTTCCTGTGGTTGTTTTAGAAGATCTGAGGTGGTAAGTCTTCCTGTGGGTGTTTTAGAAGATCTGAGGTGCTAAGTCTTCCTGTGGGTGTTTTAGAAGATCTGAGGTGGTTAGTCTTCCTGTGGGTGCTTTTGAAGATCTGAGGTGGTAAGCCTTCCTGTGGGTGTTTTAGGAGATCTGAGGTGCTAAGTCTTCCTGTGGGTGTTTTAGAAGATCTGAGGTGGTAAGTCTTTCTGTGGGTGTTTCAGAAGATCTGAGGTGGTTAGTCTTCCTGTGGGTGCTTTTGAAGATCTGAGGTGGTAAGCCTTCCTGTGGGTGTTTTAGGAGATCTGAGGTGCTAAGTCTTCCTGTGGGTGTTTTAGAAGATCTGAGGTGGTAAGTCTTTCTGTGGGTGTTTTAGAAGATATGAGGTGGTATGCCTTCCTGTGGGTGTTTTAGAAGATCTGAGGTGGTTAGTCTTCCTGTGGGGGCTTTTGAAGATCTGAGGTGGTAAGCCTTCTTGTGGGTGTTTTAGGAGATCTGAGGTGCTAAGTCTTCCTGTGGGTGTTTTAGAAGATCTGAGGTGCTAAGTCTTCCTGTGGGTGTTTTAGAAGATCTGAGGTTGTATGTCTTCCTATGGGTGTTTTAGAAGATCTGAGGTGCTAAGTCTTCCTGTGGGTGTTTTAGAGGATCTGAGGTGGTAAGCCTTCCTGTGGGTGTTTTTGAAGATCTGAGGTGCTAAGTCTTCCTGTGGGTGTTTTAGAAGATCTGAGGTGGTAAGTCTTCCTATGGGTGTTTTAGAAGATCTGAGGTGGTAAGATGTCTTCCTGTGGGTGTTTTAGAAGATCTGAGGTGGCAAGCCTTCCTGTGGCTGTTTTCGAAGATCTGAGGTGGTAAGTCTTCCTGTGGGTGTTTTAGAAGATCTGAGGTGGTAAGTCTTCCTGTGGGTGTTTTAGAAGATCTGAGGTGCTAAGTCTTCCTGTGGGTGTTTTAGAAGATCTGAGGTGGTTAGTCTTCCTGTGGGTGTTTTAGAAGATCTGAGGTGGTAAGATGTCTTCCTGTGGGTGTTTTAGAAGATCTGAGGTGGTAAGCCTCCCTGTGGGTGTTTTAGAAGATCTGAGGTGCTAAGTCTTCCTGTGGGTGTTTTAGAAGATCTGAGGTGGTAAGTCTTCCTGTGGGTGTTTTAGAAGATCTGAGGTGCTAAGTCTTCCTGTGGGTGTTTTAGAAGATCTGAGGTGGTAAGTCTTCCTGTGGGTGTTTTAGAAGATCTGAGGTGGTAAGATGTCTTCCTGTGGGTGTTTTAGAAGATCTGAGGTGGTAAGCCTTCCAGTGGGTGTTTTTGAAGATCTGAGGTGGTAAGCCTTCCTGTGGGTGTTTTAGAAGATCTGATGTGGTAAGTCTTCCTGTGGGTGTTTTAGAAGATCTGAGGTGGTAAGAAGTCTTCCTGTGGGTGTTTTAGAAGATCTGAGGTGGTAAGTCTTCCTGTGGTGCTTTTGAAGATCTGAGGTGGTAAGTCTTCCTGTGGGTGTTTTAGAAGATCTGAGGTGCTAAGCCTTCCTGTGGGTGTTTTAGAAGATCTGAGGCCCTATGCCTTCCTGTGGGTGTTTTAGAAGATCTGAGGTGCTAAGCCCTCCTGTGGGTGTTTTAGAAGATCTGAGGCTCTATGCCTTCCTGTGGGTGTTTTAGAAGATCTGAGGTGCTAAGCCTTCCTGTGGGTGTTTTAGAAGATCTGAGGTGGTAAGTCTTCCTGTGGGTGTTTTAGAAGATCTGAGGTGCTACGTCTTCCTGTGGGTGTTTTAGAAGATCTGAGCTGGTAAGCCTTCCTGTGGGTGCTTTTGAAGATCTGAGGTGGTATGTCTTCCTGTGGGTGTTTTAGAAGATCTGAGGTGGTAAGTCTTCCTGTGGGTGTTTTAGAAGATCTGAGGTGGTAAGTCTTCCTGTGGGTGTTTTAGAAGATCTGAGGTGCTAAGCCTTCCTGTGGGTGTTTTAGAAGATCTGAGGTGGTAAGTCTTCCTGTGGGTGTTTTAGAAGATCTGAGGTGCTAAGTCTTCCTGTGTGTGTTTTAGAAGATCTGAGGTGGTAAGTCTTCCTGTGGGTGTTTTAGAAGATCTGAGGTGGTAAGCCTTCCTGTGGGTGCTTTAGAAGATCTGAGGTGGTAAGCCTTCCTGTGGGTGTTTTAGAAGATCTGAGGTGCTAAGCCTTCCTGTGGGTGTTTTAGAAGATCTGATATGGTAAGCCTTCCTGTGGGTGTTTTAGAAGATCTGAGGTAGTAAGTATTCCTGTGGGTGTTTTAGAAGATCTGAGGTGGTAAGACTTCCTGTGGTGCTTTTGAAGATCTGAGGTGGTAAGTCTTCTTGTGGGTGTTTTAGAAGATTTGAGGTGGTAAGCCTTCCTGTGGGTGTTTTAGAAGATCTGAGGTCCTATGTCTTCCTGTAGGTGTTTTAGAAGATCTGAGGTGCTAAGCCTTCCTGTGGGTGTTTTAGAAGATCTGAGGTGGTAAGTCTTCCTGTGGGTCTTTTAGAAGATCTGAGGTGGTAAGTCTTCCTGTGGGTGTTTTAAGATCTGAGGTGGTAAGTCTTCCTGTGGGTGTTTTAGAAGATTTGAGGGGGTTGGTCTTCCTGTGGGTGTTTTAGAAGATATGAGGTGGTAAGACTTCCTGTGGTGGTTTTGAAGATCTGAGGTGGTAAGCCTTCCTGTGGGTGCTTTTGAAGATCTGAGGTGGTATGTCTTCTTGTGGGTGTTTTAGAAGATCTGAGGTGGTAAGTCTTCCTGTGGGTGTTTTAGAAGATCTGAGGTCGTTGGTCTTCCTGTGGGTGTTTTAGAAGATCTGAGGTCCTATGTCTTCCTGTAGGTGTTTTAGAAGATCTGAGGTGCTAAGCCTTCCTGTGGGTGTTTTAGAAGGTCTGAGGTGCTAAGCCTTCCTGTGGGTGTTTTAGAAGATCTGATATGGTAAGCCTTCCTGTGGGTGTTTTAGAAGATCTGAGGTAGTAAGTATTCCTGTGGGTGTTTTAGAAGATCTGAGGTGGTAAGACTTCCTGTGGTGCTTTTGAAGATCTGAGGTGGTAAGTCTTCTTGTGGGTGTTTTAGAAGATCTGAGGTGGTAAGCCTTCCTGTGGGTGTTTTAGAAGATCTGAGGTCCTATGTCTTCCTGTAGGTGTTTTAGAAGATCTGAGGTGCTAAGCCTTCCTGTGGGTGTTTTAGAAGATCTGAGGTGGTAAGCCTTCCTGTGGGTGTTTTAGAAGATCTGAGGTCCTATGTCTTCCTGTAGGTGTTTTAGAAGATCTGAGGTGCTAAGCCTTCCTGTGGGTGTTTTAGAAGATCTGAGGGGGTTGGTCTTCCTGTGTGTGTTTTAGAAGATCTGAGGTGCTAAGCCTTCCTGTGGGTGTTTTAGAAGATCTGAGGTGGTAAGCCTTCCTGTGGGTGTTTTAGAAGATCTGAGGTGGTAAGTCTTCCTGTGGGTGTTTTAGAAGATCTGAGGTCCTATGTCTTCCTGTGAGTGTTTTAGAAGATCTGAGGTGCTACACCTTCCTGTGGGTGTTTTAGAAGATCTGAGGTGCTAAGCCTTCCTGTGGGTGTTTTAGAAGATCTGAGGTGGTAAGTCTTCCTGTGGGTGTTTTAGAAGATCTGAGGTGGTAAGTCTTCCTGTGGGTGTTTTAGAAGATCTGAGGTGCTAAGCCTTCCTGTGGGTGTTTTAGAAGATCTGAGGTGGTAAGTCTTCCTGTGGGTGTTTTAGAAGATTTGAGGTGCTAAGCCTTCCTGTGGGTGCTTTTGAAGATCTGAGGTGGTAAGTCATCCTGTGGGTGTTTTAGAAGACCCACACAGTTTTTTGAATATCTTTTGACAGTTTTTGGTAATTTCATTAAGTTATTATGTTAAACTTTCAGTAAATACAGATATTTCAGAAGTTGCATTTTTGAGGGGCATTTTGTTACCTAAGGCCTAAAAAAGTTAAATTTCTGTTTCTCAGGCTCTCCCGCAATGTCCTTTTGGCTACCACAAACTCTCTTTTTATAACCATTGCAAACTTGAAAAATTAAAAATTAAATCATTTATGTCTGATATTTTACCCAAGTTAATAAAATTGATAAATTTGTTCCTTGAGTGCGACAAGGCTTTGCAATGCTTTAGCATTGCAAAGCCTTCTTGCACTCAAGGAACGAGATACACCACCACCCATGCTATTCTGTAGATTATGAGGCCTAAAACAAAATCAAAACAGAACATGAACTTTTGATTACAAAGAAATAATTAAAAAAATAAAAAGTAAAATAAAAAAAACACGTTTTTTGTTCAAAAAATGGCCTGAGAAACAGAAGATCTACTTTGTGGGGGCCAAAAGAGTTGTCTTTGAAATATTTCCATTCGCAATGGCAGTGTCTGGGTACTCTCACTACTCTGGGAAGGCTACATTCTGTGAATTTCCGACATTTCAATTGAGTTGTGTTTGCAGCTTTCCTCAAGTTGCGTGTAGGTGTCAGACCTCGAAAAATGGCCAAGCACAATAAAAGTTCTGCATATTTAGGTAATTATTATATTGGCCTTCCTGATTCTTCATGTATTATAGCTTATTTCGGGCATTCATTGAGTTTCACTCAATTTCACTGCCATTCAGTTATGACTCCGGACATAAGAATGGGTTTTATTGAATTTTATTTGGCCTCATGAACAAACTGAAAACCGAACCGAACCGAGGTTTTACTCCACCTGAAAAACCAAAACCGAACAAGAAATTTAAAAACCTACAGCTCTAATAAACAATCACTTATATCACATAATGACCAGCAAAGAGTTTATGGACAAAATATTATTGACAGCACACCTAATACAGAGATGATGTCAGAAGTCGATGTTATAACATTGTAAACAAATTGGTTTTTGGAAATAGAATTGAATTAATCTTCTCTTAGTTTTCATTAACTGTCTTCCCAAAACAAATAGCAGACAGCATTCACAGAAAATATAGCTTATGACCCCACATTGGAATGATCTCAATGAGCCGAATTAAAAAAAGAAATACTAAAATTTTGATGGTGACTTGTGTGAAGAGAGCTGGCAGCTTTAGTCGTGTCATTAAGAAAAAGTTTAAATTTCATATTTTTAGCTCAACATTGAGGTTATGCCATGGCCCATCATTCGTCTGTCCATCTGGACGTCTGTCCGGCATTGTACGGCTCGGGCTAGAGGCCGTATTTATGAACCAATCTGTACAAAACTTCTTGGGTACCTTTGTTATCACTGTGGGACGAGAACGAGTGTTTTTGGGTGTGGTCCAAAATTCAAGATGGCCACCAGCAGCCATTTGGTACCAAAATTAGTGCAATCAGTTTTTTTTGTATAGAACTTCTGTATGAAAGTTCTAATTTGAATAAATTTTTATATGAATGTTTTAGTAACATGGAATACATCATATATAATACAGGGTTTTTTTTGTGCTGAAATTATGCAAATTAGATGAACTTTCATTTATTCAGTGCTACTTGTACTCACCCAGTAAGTGCACATGTCAATACTGATCGGGCTGGAGGCTGTATTTATGAACCGATCTTCACGAAACTTTTTGGGTACCTTTGTTATCACCTTGGGATGAGAACGAGTGTTTTTGTGTACGGTCTGAAATTCAAGATAGCTGTCAACGGCCATTTTATACCAAAATTAGGTGCAATCAGTTTTTTGTACAGAACTTCTAGGACTAAGTTTGTTATCATCATGGAATGGTAACAAGTGCTTTTAAGCTCGGTTGTGTTAATATTTGGTGTTGTTTGGGGAGGGAAAACATTACCAGTTTTCTGTTTCCAATGAGAAAAATAATTTTTTTCCCGCTTGGTTTCAAGATGGCCGACTGGTGGCCATATTGGATTTTTTTCTTACTTAGAAAACTTGAATGCCCCTTTTCAGTCACCCACACTAGGCGGTATGCCACAGTGGGAGTATATACTGTGCTACAGCATAAAAAAAACGCCTGTCCACAGTGGGGAAATCCATGAACGAATTATAGGTTACCACAAAATAAATATTATATGGCCGGTACATTATTTCCTGCATTGGCAAGTTTTCCCATCAAAGTTGGCAATCTTTCTTGACATGGTCTGGACAGTTTGTTTAATTGCTTTTTTCCAGAACTTGTACAGATATAAATAGAAACAACTCATGCGTGATCTTGCATTAGCTGTTAAACCCTAATAAATAAATAAATAGTTTATAACAAATATTTTATACTGGATACATGGTGGCATTTTGTATTATGGTGTACTGTAAAGTAATGCTAACCATTAATGTACAGAGTTAGTATGTTGGGGAGACTCCTTCACCCATTTTACCCTTTACTCGACATAATGGCCAAAACCGTCCAGCGGTATTCACAAAAATCACCATTTAATTTTCATTATTTTTCTTCCTTTTGTTGTCACAAAAACAGCTGATGACCCCTATTTGAGCATGTTCCAATGAGGGGACATAACCTATGTTTTTGATGCAAAAAATGAGAAAAAATAGTTATTCAATAAATTTATTTTCCAAGTGTCATCTGCCTTTCGTGTTAGTTAAAGGCTGAACTGTCAAACATGAGATGATCTTGGCTGTTAAAAGTGTTGTTAAGCCCCAATAAATAAATAAATTCAATCTTCATGTGATTTTTAATATTTTACTAAGGCTTTCAGTATACTAAAATTTTATACATAGGCCAGTTGACCTCAGATATTGGCAACACAGGACAATTGTTTATTTATTTGATGGATACTTTTTGATTGTACGCTGACAGTCAAATCAGATTATTGACTAAAGCGTTGGAGATAATTCTCTATATTTTCTAAAGTTAAAAGAAAAGTATTTTGGTGATACACAGTAAGACAGTGATCAATATTGTCTGTGTAGAATAGAGCTGTCACGATTAATCGATTGTCTATCGGTCACGTCAAAATCGATTAGTATTTTTCATTGTCAAAGAATCGGTAAAATTTACCGTGTTTTAGATGTTTACCCAATGCAGACGATTTCAAAATTCATCATTTTAAATATCATTTTTTAAAATTTTTTAAACAAAATTTCAACAAAACCATATCATGTGACCCCTCTTTGGAACGAGCTCAGTGAGCTCATTCCAAAGAGGGGGTCACATGATATGGGTTTGTTGAAATTGTTCGAAAAATAGTATTTTTTCAGCAGCTGTATTTGCATATTACGCGGGTGGATGCGGGCGATTCGTTGGGTAAAGGGTTAATACTTAAAAAAAAATTCTATGAAAAGACTATTGTTTCTAAAGGTAAAAGGTCAAGAACATCGACGTTAAACCTCAAGAAGCCATTAGAAGCATAAATCTTTTAGGTACATTCAAAGCTTTGATGTTCTGAACCTTTGAACCGTCAGTCGGCTTCGCAACTGATGACCGGTCTTGATTATTACACTGATGGTTCAAAAGTTCAAAACATCATAGCTTTGAATGTACCTAAAAGAGGATCATTTTCATTTTTTACTTGAGGTTGGTTGGTCAACTGACTTGAACATCTTTTTTAACGACTTCAAAGAGAGGAAGGGGGTCATCTAGGTACGATTAATCTATTATTATCGATTATTTGCAACGATTAATCAATTCCTAAATTAAAAAATCATGACAGCCTTAATGTAGAATTAATATTCAATATCTTGTTTAACTAAATAACTCTTTACTTTTTGTTGGAAGCAATTTTGAAACTTGGCTGTAGTTTTTGGTTATCAAGCCATAGTTGCTGAAGTAACCTCACATTGTAACAAGCAAACAAAGAGAGGAACTGGATTCATTTTTGCTCTATCAGATTTATGAGAATATCCAGTGACTGTCAAATTTCAACAAAAAAAAATATTTAGAATTAATTTTGTATTAACTAGTTGAATGCTGGAGGCCCATATTTGGGCTTTATTTTGAAGTGTAGATGATACCACAGTTACTAAGGAGTATCCTCGCATTTTCAGTATGCCATCACGATGGTCACAAACCAGTTCACATTCTCTAATGATAAAAGTGGCACTACTCGCACCACATGGGGCCACATCAAAAATCCCAAACATTATGCACATATAGAGAGAGACCCTACCTGAATATAGGAATACACTTTAAACATTTTGAATTAAAACCCCTAGGAGCCTTTCACCACAAATCGATTCTCTAATGACAAAAGCAGCACCACAGGATCTACCTGGGGGGGCCGAATAAATAATCAGAAACCTTTATGCCCATCCATAGACCATACCGGAACATATGAACACACTTTCAGCATTTCAAATTAAAACCCCTTGGAGCCTTTTGCCAGAAACTGATTCTCTAAGGACAAAAGTTGCGCTACAGTTGCCACATGGGTCCGAATCAAAAATCCAAAACCTTTATGCACATCTAGACACCCAACTGGAACATATAAACACACCTTAAAGAACAGCTGTGTACATATACAGTAAAACCTGCTTTGAAAGGTCACGGTCTTGAGAGACCACCTGTCTTCAGGGACCACTGTAATCTTGTACTGTTTGGTTGTTTTACTCTCTAATGGACCTGTCATGCAAGACACCCTGTTTTGAGAGACCACTTTTGCCTGGCAAAAAGTGTCGTCTCTCAAGATAGATTCTACTTTATATATATGATAGTTAGGCCACACAAAGTAGATCTTCTGTTTCTCAAGCCATTGTAAAATTGCATGCATGAGAGCTTTTTATTTTATTTTTGATTTCTGCAATTGTTTCTTTGCCATCAAAAGTTCATGTTCTTACTTTATGTTTTAGGCCTCATAATCTACGGAATAGCATGGGTGTATTTCTTCCCTTGAGAGCAAGAAGGCTTTGCAATGCAAAAGCATTGCAAAGCCTTCTTGCACTCAAGGGACAAATTTATAAATTTTTTTAACTTGAGTAAAATATCGGACATGAACCATTTAATTATTACTTTTTTAAAGTTTACATTGGTTATAAAAAGAGAGCATGTGGCAGCCAAAAGGACCAAGCGGGAGGGCCTAAAAAACAGATTTTTAATGTTTTATGTAAAATTAATCTTGAGAACCTGAGAGTTAGCTGGAAGTGTGTTAAATTATTTTTAGTTGTCATCAATTATTGATATGTCTATGTCTTTCTACAGTTTATACGAGAGTGCCTATGGTATATACTCTCACAACTTGTAGTAGGGCATATTCATATTGACTAAATTATTTCACATCCTACACTTCAGAATAAAGCCCAAATATGGGCATTCAGCACTCGAAATGTTAATAATATGGTAAACAATTTTGTGTTTTGAAACGTATGTGGTGTACAATGTCTGGGAATCCAGTTTTTGGAACTATTTTAGAGCAGCTGGGTGGAGCCTTGTCAGTGATATCTATGGAAGTAGTGATGATATGTCTACAACTCTCCTTTGTTTTATTTCCCCGTGGGAACCCCGGGAAGTAAGCAGCACTTGTTTACTGTGGTAAACCAGTTCCGCTTTACTAGTAAAATAGGACCCAGTCACCAATGCTTGGGGTGAAAGTCCTCTAAAATGGGCAACATGTTGATTAATGATTGACTAAGCTTGACTTCATCTCCATGTTGTGTCACGATTAGCCATGGTGCATAAATATGTGACGTTAACCACCCACAAACAAACAAATCCTTTGTTTTATTATGATATATGATATTAAGTGAGCTGTATAGTACTAGTTAAGTGTAGAACAGCTGGGTGGAGCCTTGTCAGTGATATCTATGGAAGTAGTGATGATATGTCTACAACTATACTTTGTTTTATTATATGATACATGATATTAAGTGAGCTGTATGGTACTAGTAAAGTGTAGAACAGCTGGGTGGAGCCTTGTCAGTGATATCTGTGGAAGTAGTGATGATATGTCTACAACTATACTTTGTTTTATTATATGATATATGATATTAAGTGAGCTGTATAGTACTAGTTAAGTGTAGAACAGCTGGGTTGAGCCTTGTCAGTGATATCTATGGAAGTAGTGATGATATGTCTACAACTATACTTTGTTTTATTATATGATACATGATATTAAGTGAGCTGTATAGTACTAGTAAAGTGTAGAACAGCTGGGTGGAGCCTTGTCAGTGATATCTATGGAAGTAGTGATGATATGTCTACAATTCTCCTTTGTTTTATTATATAATACATGATATTAAGTGAGCTGTAGTACTAGTAAAGTGTAGAATAACAGTTTTTAACATCATTGCTTTTCCAGAATTCAATAGAAGTGATTTACGTCGGTGTGAATTTACAAACTTTTGCTGTAGAGGCTTGAATTGTTAACCCTTTACCTAAAACGAAAGGCAGATGACACTTGTAAATAAAATTTGTGAATAGCTAATTTTTTTCATTTTTTGAATCAAGAACGTAGCTTATGGCCCCTCATTGGAAAGCGCTCATTGAGCGCGTTCCAATGAGGGGTCATAAGCTATGTTTTTGTGACAAAAAGTAAAAAAAAATATTGAAAATTGGTTGGTGATTTTTGTGAATGCCCAGCAGATTAGGCAATTGGTGATGTTGCACTAATAGTTTGTACACCAAAAATTGTTTTTTTACCCCCACAAATGAAGTTCAGGGAGCGTATATAGGAATCACTTTGTCTGTTTATCCATCCATACATCTGTTCATCCATCTGTCCATCTTTCTATGCAAGTCGTGTCCAGCTTAGAATGTTTGATGGCCTTGAAGGATATTAATGATACTTGGTATTAATGTTATCCACCACTAGAGGGTGTGTCGCAAATGAGGTTGGAACGCCTGTTTACAAGGTCAAGGTCACAGACTTACTTCAAGTTTACATACCTCCACTTCCAAGTCCAACTATAACAAGTCAAGTCCGGCTCAGATCTTTTGACTGTTTCTGAGGATAATAACGGTACTTGGTATTAATGTTGGCCACTTACAGAGAGCGTGTCATGGGGAGGATTTTCTTGGTCCCACTAAGGATATTAACGGTACTTGGTATTAATGTTGGCCACATACAGAGAGCGTGTCATGGGGTGGGGAGGGGGGGGGGGGGGTTTCTTGGTCCCACTAAGGATATTAACAGTACTTGGTATTAATGTTGGCCACTTACAGAGAGCGTGTCATGGGAGGTTTTCTTGATCCCACTAAGGTTATTAACGGTACTTGGTATTAATGTCGGCCACTTAGAGAGAGCGTGTCATGGGGGGGGGGGGGGGGGGGTGGGGGGGGGGTGGTGGGGGGGGGGGGGGTTTCTTGGTCCCACTAAGGATATTAACGGTACTTGGTATTAATGACGGCCACTTAGAGAGAGCGTGTCATGGGGGGGTTTTCTTGGTCCCACTAAGGATATTAACGGTACTTGGTATTAATGTCGGCCACTTAGAGAGAGCGTGTCATGGGGGGTTTTCTTGGTCCCACTAAGGTTATTAACGGTACTTGGTATTAATGTCGGCCACTTAGAGAGAGCGTGTCATGAGGGTGTTTTCTTGGTCCCAAGTTGGGACAGGTCACATCTAGTTGAATTTAGATATGATTAACATCTGGTCAGTGTTTGTGGAACACATATCCATTGATTAATTTCTTTTGTTTTTTTAGCTCTACTAATTTGTCTCATACTAGTTGTAGATTTTAGAATTTTTAGAATATCTCTTTCCTCTTATCTCATCTGTTACTAACATCTGTGATATATTCAGCTTTAAATAAAGTCTGTGATTTAGCCTGTAGTGAATTATCCAGCCATTTTTGGACGTTTGGATTTTTCCATTAATTTATTTGACCCCCAAAAAATAAAAAATATGTTTCTAAGGCCTGCCTACATGGTCCTTTCAGCTGCTGCATGCTCTCTTTTTATAACCAATGTAAACTTAAAGAAAATAAAAATTAAATGGTTTATGTCTGATATTTTACCCAAGTTAAAAAAAAATTGATAAATTTGTCCCTTGAGTGCAAGAAGGCTTTGCAATGCTTTAGCATTGCAAAGCCTTCTTGCACTCAAGGGACAAAATACACTACCTCTTTTAATGGCAAAGAAATACAGAAATCAAAAATAAAATATAAAGCTGCTCGACTGCATGTAATTTTACAAATAATGGCCTGAGAAACAGAAGATCTACTTTGTGTGGCCTTAATTTATTATTTTAGTTCATTTTAGTTTGATATGTCTTGAAACACTGTTAGGTTTGTAAGGTTGTAATTTATCTAGTTAGATACACCTTGAAAGAATATTCACATTCTGACAGTTTATATTGGGATTAGACTGACACAAGGTGAGAGAGATGTCAATGTGAACGATTACTGGATTACATTGTGGCGAAATCATAATATAGAATTAAATCACAGTGCTGGAAATGAACAAAATTGACGGGTGCAGTTTTAAGCTCCCGTGAAATCGGGCACTGGAGTAAATTACATCCATAAAATGTTAGTATATGAATTTTCGAGGAAATATTGTCACCAAACTCCAGAAACCTTAACCATTTGAACTCTAGTGGTATCTTCCATGCCAGTTCAATGGCAGCAATTAGAAGAGTCCATATTCATTTTTTGGGGTAGACCAATCAATATTTTCAACGTGCAGCCTCAAGGCTGCATGTTGAAAATATTGATTGGTCTATCCCACACATTTACCGAACAGCCATCCTATTTAATGACGTTACGACATATCTTGTTCCTGGCCAGAAAAGCGGCTGCTCAGTTTCATGAGGTTAAATGTATAAAGAATTGCTGAATTATGGCAGTAACTTGCCACTGACCACAGAGTTCAGCTTTCTCAAAACAACATACATTTATTTACCCTCACAGTATATTAGTGCTCCACAACATTTTTCAACAAGTGCATTTTTTAGCTTCCGGAAAACAGATGACACAGCACGGGTGCTGATGGGAGCAATTGCATGTGCACCCGTCTCATTTCCAGGACTGAAATCATTTGAATATTAACCCTCAAATCAGTCTTCAGATTAAATTTACGTTAATAACTACCATATATGCATGTACACAGCTGTAAATGAGTTAACAGTGTTTCAACATTATTATTGGCTGTCTGTACAGTCAATGATGTAACCGCACTGTCAAGATAAAGGCATCGCGTCAGTAGAGTTTGGAGGTAGAATGCACTTAGGACAACTTTTTCAGAGCAATATAAAAGGAGCAGTTTGTGGCTTTGTTGTGACCCAAGGGTTAATTCTCATTGGCTTGTAATATTTATTTATTTATTGGTGTTTAAGGTACACACTTATGTACAATGGCTATTCGTGACCGTGACAGTTTTATGGGTGGAGGAAGCCGGAGTTACCCAGAGAGAACCATCGACGAGCAGCTGTCAGCTCCTCAACATTCTAACTCTGTTCAAGCTCCGGCCAAGCAGGGTTACAGTGGTTGAAGATGTGCACCATCGACGTGCAGTACGCCTTAGTACACGGCATCATCGTGCTCCCATTGAGGCAACTGGGATAAAGTGCCTTGCCCAAGGACACAACGCAGGACCTCTAGCATAGAAGTCCAACAGTCTACCACTGAGCTTGACTTTACTTTCCATTGTAAATATGTCACAACAACCTCAAATATAACCAACTGACAATGTTCTCTATAAGAAAGTCAGGATGAGCTATTGTGATCACTCACTGTCCATCATCTATCTGTCGTCAGTAGGTAGAGACGCATTGTGTCCTTGTGCAAGACACTTATTTTCCAACCACGCGGAACAAAAAACTATTATTTGGTATGAAGCAACCTTAGAATTGAATAGTTAAAATAATTTCCATAGGCTGTTCTGTAGGGATGTTGGTGTGGGGGGGGGGGGACAGCAAAAAAATGCTGAGTCAGCATATTTTCAAAAATTAAAGAATTTTCCCAAGAACCACTAATCAGAATTTTGTTTATTTTTGCTATACAGCATCCAAAGGGGGTGGAGGGGCTGGGGGGGGGGGGGGGGGTCAGATACAAGTTGGTTAAAATGAAGCCTTTTGGTTCATATTTGGGTGCAATACCAGAGCACAAATTTTTTACTAAGAGCAATATGGAGAATAATCTTTAAAAATCTTCTTCAGAACTGCCAGTAAGAAACTTTTAATGTTTGTTACACCTCATTGTTATGAGGGTCAGATTCAAGATTGTTCAAATCAAGTCCCTGGGTTAATATTTGGGCTTCCTGTGGAAGCCTGAATTTTAACTACGTGCAGTATGGGGGATAATCTTTAAAAATCATCTTCAGATCTAGTCAGAATGCTTTCATATTTGGTATGTAACATCTCTAGGAGTATAAGAGTCAGGTTGTTCAAATCGAGAGCTTGGGTTAACATTTAAGCTTTCTATGGGAGCCCAAATTTCAACTTTTAATTTAATACAATATAACTAAATTTATTTAAAAATCTTCTTCAGATATCCACCATTCAGAATGCTTTCGTATTTGGTATCCAAAATCTCCAGGGGAGTCAGATTCAGGTTTGTTTAAATCAAGTGCCTGGGTTAATATTTGTGTTCCCTATGGCGAGCCAAAATTTTAACTTAGTGGAATATGAGGGAATTTCTTTAAAAATCTTATTCAGCACCAGTTGTTCACTAAAGTCCAAAAATCACAGTCGTATCACTTCTTGGGTAACATATTTTTAAATGGACACCTGGTGTTCACTAAAGTTTTAAAATCACAGTCAGATCACTGCTTAGTTTTTGCATGGTCACCTGGTCTGTGCCATTTGTCCACCATGGCCCTAAAATCACAGATCACTTCTTGGGTAACAGATTTTTACATGGGCACCTGGTCGGTGCAAGTTGTCCACCAAAGCCCTAAAATCACAGATCACTTCTTGGTTAACAGATTTTTACATGGACACCTGGTATGTGCCAGTTGTCCACTAAAGTCCAAAAATCAGAGCCAGATCACTTCTTGGGTAACCAATTTTTACATTGACACCTAGTCTGTGCCAGTTGTTCACTAAACCCCTAAAATCACAGACCACTTCTTGGGCAACAGATCTTTACATGGACACCTAGTCTGTGCCAGTTGTCCACTAAAGTAAAAAAATCACAGCCAGATCACTTCTTGGGTAACAGATTTTTACATGGACACCTGGTCTGTATCAGTTGTCCACTAAAACCCCAAAATCACAGATCACTTCTTGTGTAACAGATTTTTGCATGGACACCTGGTCTGTGCCAGTTGTCCACTAAAGCCCTAAAATCACAGATCACTTCTTGGTTAACAAATTTTTACATGGACACCTGGTCTGTACCAGTTGTCCACTAAAGCCCTAAAATCACAGATCACTTCTTGGGTAACAGATTTTTACATGGACACCTGGTCTGTGCCAGTTGTCCACTAAAGTCCAAAAATCACAGCCAGATCACTTCTTGGGTAACTGATTTTTACATGGACACCTGGTCTGTGCCAGTTGTCCACTAAACCCCTAAAATCAAAGATCACTTCTTGGCTAACATATTTTTACATGGACACCTGATCTGTGCCAGTTGTCCATTAAAGTAAAAAAATCACAGCCATATCACTTCTTGGGTAACAGATTTTACATGGACACCTGGTCTGTGCCATTTGTCCACTAAAGCCCTAAAATCACAGATCACTTCATGGTTTTCAGATTTTTACATGGACACCTGGTCTGTACCAGTTGTCCACTAAAGCCCTAAAATTACAGATCACTTCTTGGTTAACAGATATTTACATGGACACCTGGTCTGTGCCAGTTGTTCACTAAAACCCTAAAATCACAGATCACTTCTTAGGCAACAGATTTTTACATGGACACCTGCTCGCTGCCAGTTGTCCACTAAAGCCCTAAAACCACAGCTCACTTCTTGGGTAACAGATTTTTATATTACTTTCTTGAAGAGGATCCCTGTACTCGCCCTATGTCTTAAAACCTATTCTTTGGTCATTTTATAGCCATAGATGCTGAAACTGACCTAAAACACCAATAAATAAAGAAATGTTTCTTTGGATAAAGGTTTAGAGTAGTCATTCGGGTTTTATGTTTCTCAAATCAGACTTAATTTACAGTAGCATAATACACTAATGGCTGGAGTTTCTGTTAGTAGGGGGCACAGTGGCTCAGTAGGTAGAGGTGCATGTTGCAAGCCGCGAGGTCGTTGGTTCGAATCCCACCAGCGGCAATCGCATTGTGTCCTTGGGCAAGACACTTCACCCCCATTGCCTACGTGGGGGCATGGTGGCATTGTGTACTTAGGCGTACTGCACGTCGATGGTGCACCTGTCTTCAACCAATGCCAACCCTGCTTGTGTGGAGTTAGTATGTTGGGGAGCTGACATTTGCTTGCTATTGCTCAGTGGTTCTCTCCGGGTACTCTGGCTTCCTCCACCTGTAAAACTGTCATGGTCATGATTAGCCACTGTGCAGAAATATGTGATCTTAAACACCAATAAATAAATAATAAATATAATTCTGTTAGTAACATTTAAGAATTGAATGCAATTTTTATAATCTTTATTGGAGTATGAACGTGTGGGAATGGGTACAAATTGTATAAATCCCTTCATTCATACTCCATTAAAGATTATAAAAATTGCATTCAATTCTTATAATTATGTTCCGTAACTGTTTAAACTACTTTGTTCCAAACAACAAAGCAGAAAGACGAAATAAAACGAACGAACAAACGATGCGAAAAACCACCCTCACACAAAATACAAAGCACACAACTCTGATTTTTAATTTTCCCAACTTTAGAAATGGATACGAGTTTTTTAGTAATGGGCTTTATGCCACGGTTGGGAAATGTCACCAAGGAAACAGAAGCAGAGTTGATCACTGTGAGAGGCACTAAAAGTTAAAAACCCGCCCAAACACCGCCCGAATTACATTTTGTCAACTGCACTCTACCGTAAATGTGGGTCAAAGTTCGACCAAATGTATTCATTGGAAAATGAATTACATTTGGCCATGATGTTTTCACCCAGCTGACCAATGGGAATTGACTATTTGGACCCAAAATGTATAACTACATTAACAATGTAATTATATAGTGATAACTAGAACCGCTTTTAGAAACATATACTGTCATGTCATAAAAGTCAATAGTAATTTTGACCAGACAATGACCAAGTTATGATGTAACTATTATTATCACTGTGTGTGGGATGGGGAAATCCCACCCGAGGGCAAGCTATTTGGGCCAGATACAAAGCTTGCTGAGTGTCTGCACCAAATATCTTGTCCCGATGGTGAGATTTCCTGATCTCAAATCATCCCCATCAGGGATAATTTTTCTCCCCCCACCAAAACAGTCTGACATCATCAAAAGTAATTCAGGTGCACATGCAGCTATATCAAACAGTTTTGTTCATTTCTGAAAAAAAAATTTTCTATCGGAAATAGCACACAAAACACACAGGTATATACCAAGAAATTAAATTCCAGCGTCAGCAAGACAGTTTAAAGATTTTTAGCAAAATGAACATTGACACATTCTGCTGACGTCAGTTGGGTGCGTGCATCAATCGATAGATGGACACTGTAGTGATAGGAATTAAGTTAAGAAATTGAACAAACTGTACACAATATACTGTTATTACAACAAACAATAATACTTTGAACACCAGCGAAATATAAGATATAGTCACGTGGGTCATGACAGATAGATATGTATCGTGATGATGATACCATGCATACCTTGCATAGGAAGTGGGTGGGGTGGGGGTATGAAAATTCTCTGTCCTTTCTCTGTGCACAGAACTGTACAGTAGAATCTATCTTATCAAACAAATCCTGTGAAATCATTGCATCCCAGGTACCAGAAAATCCTGGGAAATCATTGCATATAAATGTGTCACACACCTGTTGCTGTCCTATTACAAATCAGATCGTGAGGAAGCATTGTGGTTCTTTTACAACATTGAATTTCAAACCAAATGGTCCATGTTTCAGTCAACAGCTGGGTTGTGTCCTTGGCCAAGGCACTTAATCCTGATTTTTCAGAGTTAATACGGTGTTAATACATCAGGAAGTCTGATAGTTGTCTGCCTTTAAAAGGCTTGGTGGTTCTCTCCCAGTATTCTGGCTTCCTCCACCTATAACACTGGCCTGAGGTGACTCTGGCTGTCAAAAGGCCTGGTGGTTCTCTTCCCATACTCTGGCTTCCCCCACCTATAACACTGTCTGGCCCGAAGTGACTCTGGCTGTCAAAAGGCTTGGTAGTTCTCTCCCAGTACTCTAGCTTCCTCCACCTATAACACTGTCTGGCTCGAGGTGACTCTGGCTGTCAAAAGGCTTGGTGGTTCTCTCCCAGTACTCTGGCTTCCTCCACCTATAACACTGCCTGGCCCGAGGTGACTCTGGCTGTCAAAAGGCTTGGTGGTTCTCTCCCAGTACTCTGGCTTCCTCCACCCATAATACTGTCTGGCCCGATGTGACTCTGGCTGTCAAAAGTGTCATCAAATCCCAATAAATATTTCAGATTATGAAAGGGTCGAGATCACATTTTGGATTTTAGTACTGTATAGTAATTGTTTGAGTTACTGTTAGCAGTATATGTTGTGGTGTCTTGTGATCTATTTTTATATTACTAGTTTCTATTAGTATCATGTATTGTATTTTAGAAACCCGATATTAAGTCATTATGGAACACATTTCTTATTGAATACTTTGGAACTCTGTTAAACCCTAAAACTAATTTAACTGATGCAAATTTAACCCTCTGTACTCTGATGTCAAAATGGCAAAGTTATCAGCAGCAGATATTTCCCATAATGCAGTTTGATATTTAACCAAATATACCTTGTTTGACAGAGCTAACAGAGCTCTGTCAAACAAGGTACAATTGGTTAAATTCATGGTTACACAAGAGAAAATCAGAATGATTGGATGAATTTCTGATGCACTACCAGTGTGTTAGGGGTTAAGTGATTATTTTGTTTGACAGAGTTAAAAAGATGCCTATAATCATACAGCTCTGTCAAACACTATATAATTTAACATGTTAATTGATTATATTTTCTTCGACAGACAGAGTAGTTAAAACCATAGCTATAATTAGAGCCCTGTCAAACAATATATAATTTAAGTGATATAAATTTATTTGATTATATTTTGTTTGACAGTGTTGAAAAGCTAGCTATAATTAGAGCCCTGTCAAACAATATATAATATAACTGATACAATTTGGTTATATTTTGTTTGACAGAATTGAAAAGCTAGCTATAATTAGAGCCCTGTCAAACAATATATAATTTAACTGATGCAATTTGATTATATTTTGTTTGACAGAATTGAAAAGCTAGCTATAATTAGAGTCCTGTCAAACAATATATAATTTAACTGATACAATTTGATTATATTTTGTTTGACATAATTGAAAAGCTAGCTATAATTAGAGCCCTGTCAAACAATATATAATTTAACTGATACAATTTGATTATATTTTGTTTGACAGAATTGAAAAGCTAGCTATAATTAGAGCCCTGTCAAACAATATATAATTTAACTGATACATCTGATTATGTTTTGTTTGACAGAATTGAAAAGCTAGCTATAATTAGAGCCCTGTCAGACAATATATAATTTAAGTGATATAACTTTATTTGATTATATTTTGTTTGACAGAGTTGAAATCTAGCTATAATTAGAGCCCTGTCAAACAATATATAATTTAACTGATATAATTTTATTTGATTACATTTTGTTTGACAGAACTAAATAGCTTCCTAAAATAAAGCTCTATCAAACAATATATATTGAATCAACTAGACAACTTATCTTGGAAATTTGGAAAAGTGATCAAGTTCTGGTTTATTGAATATTACTGCTAATAAAATATTTTTTATTGGCAAAGCATATTCAGTTAATCAGTAGACTGCTAGAATTTTTTTGGAAGTAAAAATTTATTCATTACCAGTTGTTGTGTAAGAATTTATTGGAGAGTGCCAGTGGGAACTCTCCAATAAATTATAACAAAATATGATTTCATTCTTTCCAATTGTTTCTCTGCACCAGCAAAGTGATTGTTCAGTTACAGTGTTGAACCAAATTAGTAAAAATGACATAGAAAGAGCTTTGAGCTTATTGTTGAATCCACAATCAATATTCTCTTGTATCTTTGCATATGCTGACATGATTTAACCTGGCTCTTGAAAGTGCCATTAAAAATTAAAAAACAAATATCTTTGCACATTAAATTTGATATAAATATTGTATAACTGGTAGAGTGCTGGAAGCCCATATTTGGGCTTTATTCTGAAGTGCCGGTACCACAATTTAAAGGCTTCATATTCTGTGCTTGTTCTTTATATTACCTTTGAAGTGCAATTATTTAGTCTGTTAGGATTTGCCTTTTTACAATTTATGGGAGAGTGCCTATTGGCACTCTCCCATAAATTGTAACAAGGCAAAGATATGTGAACGAATTTTGATGACCAAAGGTAATTTACCACTCTACCAGTTAAACTAAATTAAGCCTTAACCCATATACTGCAAGCCTCTGACCTGAGAAGCTTTTAAAGGATTAGCTCAGTTGGTAGAGGTGCAGGCTGCAAGCCGAGAGTTCCTCGGTTCGAATCCCACCTGCGGCACCCACGTTGTGTCCTTGGGCAAGACACTTCACCCCCATTCCCCACATGGGGGCACGGTGCCGTTGGGTTCTAAGGCATTCTGCACGGCAATGGTGCACCTGTCTTCAACCAATGCTAACCCTGCTTGTGTGGAGTTGGTATGTTGGGGAGCTGACAGTTGCTCGGTGGTTCTCTCCGAGTACTCTGGCTTCCTCCACCCATAAAACTGTCACGGTCATGGTTAGCCATTGTGCAGAAATATGTGACCTTAAACACCAATAAATAAATAAATTTAAAGGATTATGTTTCCATGGTGACTTGAAAGTCTCATAGAACTAGAGACATATGTATATATATATATGTGTGATCTTGATGTAGTTCTCTCTTTCTCTCTGCTCTTGTACAGGTGGACGTAATCCAGCTAAATCTCGTCAATCTAGTGCTGCTGCTGCTGCTGCTAGGCATGCTTCTTCTCTTTCTCATGAATATTCATTAGATCCTAAGTATAGAGATCCTCATTCCGATTCTTCTGTTCCTTATATTTCTAACTCTGGTGAATGGAACACTACTACCTCTAGGTATGAACCACATAACACTGACCAGTTCAATAATGCTCAACTTAATGGTCAAAGACATCGATCTAACGACAATAGGTCCAATGCTGTTAGTGATGTTAATGTTAGTTCTGAAGTTAATGATGGTAGGCCAAATGTTAGTGTTAGCAATGTTTCTGTAGAGTATAATAAGACTGATGTTAGTCGAAGTAATTGGCAGGGAAATAAGGGAGGTAATAATTCTGATGTTCATAATAAATCACATGTTAACTCTCACTCTGATAAAGGACACTATAATGAGGAGGGTGTCTACCGAGGAGAAAAGGACTCGGCTGGAAATTTACAGAGACAAGCATCATTTAATAAACGAACTGGCAGAACAGTAAGTCGCAGTAACTCAAGAGTAGACAGTAGAATTCGTAGATCTAATGATAGGAAAAACAAAAGGGACAGAACTCATCACAGTCATTCACCATCATCTGAACATCGACACTCAGCTATGTATGACAAGGCTCCATCTAGTGGTGATTATGGTAAACAGACTTCATCTGATCACTCAAATAATATGATTACAGACTCGCGGATTGGTGGATACAGTCCAGAAAATCAACATAGATCGAGGTATCGAGAGGATGTAGAGAGGTAAGAATCTAGAGATTAATACATTAACCCTTTACCCAACGAATCGCCCGCATCCGCCCGCGTAATATTCAAATTCAGCATCTGAAAAAATATTATTTTTCAAAATTTTTCAACAAAACCATATCATGTGACCCCTCGTTGGAACGAGCTCGTTCCAACGAGGGGTCACATGATATGGTTTTGTTGAAATTTTTTGAAAAATTTAAAAAAATGATATTTAAAATAATAAATTTTGATATCGTCTGCGTTGGGTAAAGGGTTAAGGTTTAATTTTGTCTTAGATCAGGCCCACTAATATTCAGTCAACATTAACTCCTTAACTGTTTGAATTCTGGAATCCATTATTAAAAAAATGAAGGTTCTAGAGCGAAAGCCAATATTTTTTTTTAGCTCCTAGCTCCTGTTTCATATTCAGTCAAACGCATATGATATTTTGTTTGTGATCCCCCACCAAAAAAGTTTGTGTGGGATATAGAAATTAGTTCCATCCGATTCTGTCCATTCAATCGTCCATCCCTGTGTCCATCCATTACAAGTCAGATCACCGAAGTTAAGCAACGTCGAGCCCGGTTTGTCCTCTGATGGGTGACCGTCTGAGCAATCGATTCGGACTCCTGCGTTGTGTCCTTGGACAAACCACTTGACCCCGATCATCCACATGGGGCCAAGATGATGCCGTGTACTAAGTGTATTGTATGTCGATGGGGCGCATGTCTTCAACCAATCTAACCCTGTCTGTGCTGCAGTGCCGAGTTACGATGTTGGGGAGCTGGCAGCTGCTTGTCATTGCTCGGTGGTTCTCTCCGGGTACTCCGGCTTCCTCCACCCGTAAAACTGTCATGAATTAGCCATTGTCCATAAGTATGTGACCTTAAACACCAATAAATAAATAATTCATAATAAATTTGGACCTTCATATCTCAGTCAGTGTATGTTGGATTTAAATGATCTATGGCATCCTGTAGACCACCATGGGAGAAAGGATATTCTCATATAACCGGTTTTGTCCAATCATTTTTTTTTAGAGTTATAGGCCTTTTTTCGACTTAGAAAATTTCAATTTTTAGGGTTTCTGGTTAGTAACCACTTCTTGGCAGGGGTTACCGGTGGCATTTCACCTTGTACAAATTTGTTTTATTACAAATTATTGGAGAGTGCCCGTGGGCACTCTCCAACAATTTATAATAAATAAATTTTGAATAACAAATCGAGACCACCAGAAATAGTCTAGCACTCAACCAGTTATTAAAACATCCCCCGACAGTTTGTTGCCAAGTATCTAACTGTTTATCTGTTTCTACTGCAGGTCCATTTTTTCGCCCAGTACAAAAATACTTGGTTGAGAAACTTTCCTGTCTCTGTACAAGAAAATATATAAAAGAATTGACATGAATTATCTGTTGCTTTGTTGGAATATGAATGTGGGGTTGGGTGGATTAAGTTGTATGAATTGCAGAGCACTGTTTTGGTGTGTTTTAACAATAATGGTAATAGAAGGAAATCTGAGAATCAACAACAGTGACTTGAATTTAACTATTTTAAAATTTAATAACAAAAATAATTTGATATTAAAATGATACAAAATCTTTTACACTATTTGGTTTACAGAAAAATAAAACATAAAAACTCAGTTAATCAAAAATAAAGTTCAATAGACTCAAGTCATCCCATGAAGAAACTTTCCAGATGGTATTATAATGTCCAAGAATGTGTCTACAGAAACATTATCCGGTAAATTGTAATGAAATGTTCTCTCAAAAAATCGGCTGTCTCCAATAAATGCCAATAAAGCATTCTGCAAAATTCAAATGGAATTAATATTCCATAAGTATTGGCTCAACAGGTGGTTTTGAAATAATCCAGATCACAAAATAATGTTCCATAGAATATATATGTTAAACTCAGCAGCTGTCTGTAGTAATGCAGTGTCCTGTAGTAATAATCCTCAATGTTCAATTAATATGGTGGCTCAGTAGGTAGAGGTGCAGGTTGCAAGCCGAGGGGTCCTCTGTTTGAATCCCACCTGCGGCAACCACATGTTCTTGGGCAAGACACTTCACCCCCATTACCCATGTGGGGGCACGGTGGCATTGCGTACTAGTGCATGCTGCACGTTGATGGGGCACTTGTCTTCAACCAATGCTGACCCTGCTTGTGTGGAGTTAGTATGTTGAGGAGCCTAACAGTTTCTTGCCATTGCTTGGTGATTCTCTCCAGGTACTCTTATTTTCTCCACCTGTAAAACTGTCCAACATGAGGTGACCCTCATTGTCAAAATTAAGCATTATTAAATCCCCAAAAATTAATAAATTCAGCAAATGCTGAATTTATAAACGAGTTACTTTTCAATGCTGTGTGAGATGAATAGAATGTCTGGAGCTCTATTGACAGAGATTTATATAGTCTTCAAATAGAAAGTTCCAGAATGAGAAATTTGTCCAATCAGGTCTGGCATTCTTTAGGAGTGCAGGAGAGCTGCACGCCTACTGCACGCCTTGAAAAAATTGAAGAGGGCAATTTTTGGCACTGCTTGATTTTCTGGAATGCCAGACCTATTTGGGACTGCCTTTAAAATCTATTATCATTTCATCCCCTGAGTTCCAGTGTGTTCTATGTGCCCAATGGCACATAGAACACGTTGGAACTCGGGGGACGATTTGTCAGTGTTGCATTGATTCGCAATAATCCATGGCCCATTCTGTGTCACATTCCGATACATTTTGAGGGTAGAAGACAGTCACATAAGAATTGAATGCAACATTTTGAATAATGAGATGTGTGTGCCAATTTTTTCACTATGTACCTGAATGTCGTACAATTTTTCAGTCACAATATTAATACCTTGAAGTGAATATAACCAAAATATTATTATTTATTTATTGGTGTTTAAGGTCACATATTTTTGCACAATGGCTAATCATGACCACAACATGAGTATCAACGCCAGAGTGGGGTGAGCGTTAATAAGCCATGTTGCCCATTTTAGAGGGGCTTTGTACCTCCTAAGCATTGTTGACTGGGTCCTATTTTACCAGTAAAACAGACACATCGCAGTGAACAGACACACTGCTTCACTTCCCAGGGTTCCCGCGGGGGATAATAACCAAAATGGCATACAAGTTTTTGTATTGAAAATTTCAGGTGCAATTGCACTTCCATGCAATCTGAGGAGGACAATTGTTTTGCACTCCTTGATTTTCTAGATTGCCAGGCCTGTCCAATGTTCTTTTATTTCATCCTTTGCTGATGATTCTGTCTTATTAGCTCACCAATGGGAGCTTAACTTATCACTTGCCGTCCGTCGTGAACTTTACATTATCGACTACTCCTCACAAACAACTGGATCAAATTGAACCAAATTTGGTGTGCATGTTCCCTATCATATATCAATTTAAACTTATACAAATAAACTTGCCACACTTGCAGGGGGCACCACAAGGGGCATAACTCTGATAGCACCCATGAATTTCTTTCCAAAATTCAAAACTATCTTCTTCTTCAGATCCACCAGGCAGAATTTTTTCCTCTTTGGTATACATCATCTCTAGGAGGGGTCAGATTCAAGTTTGTTCAAATTGAGTCCCTGGGTTCAAATTTAGGCTCCCTATGGGAGCCCAAATTTTAACTTACCGGTAGAGCAAAATGAGGATTATTCATTCAAAATCTTCTTCTTCAGATCCACCAGTCAGAATCATTTCATATTCAGTATGCAACATCTTCAGGGAGGTCAGATTCTAGTTTGTACAAATTGAGTTCCTGGATTCACATTTGGGCTCCCTACGAGAGCCCAAATTTTAACTTAGTGCAATATGAGGACATTTCTTTAAAAATCTTCTTCTTCAGATCTTCCAATAAGAATCTTTTGATATTTGGTATGCAATATCCTTAGGGAGGGGGTGAGATTCAAGTTTGTTCAAACCAAGTCCCTGTTTTCATATTTAGGCTGAAAATTTGGGGTCCTGTTCCAGACTTTTCTTTTTTTAGGCATTTTGGTCAATTTTAAGACAAAAAAAAAGTTTAGCCTGAAAATATTTTGTTTGGGACTTTGAAAATTTCCGAACAAAAATAAAAAAATCGTTTTTTTATGTGTTTATCTCAATTTTGGGACGTAAAAGTGCAGGAACTGAAAATAGAAGGAAAATCCTGTATATTTTGTGGGCACAATCACTTAATCTAGTTGGTATATGCTTTTCTTAGGAGGGTCATATTCAGCTTATTCAAGTCAAGTCCCTGGTTTCATATTTAGACTACCATGTCAGGTGAGCACCCTCAGGGCCCCTGGGGCCTCTTGTTTCAATTATTTTCTTGTAAACAAATGTGCCCCCCCCCCCCCCCCAAAAAATAATCAGCTAAAAATAGATTCTGTGTAAAGTATCTTTTACCCTTTACCCAAGATAGAGAAAATCAAAATTTATTATTTTAATTACTATTTTTATAAATTTTGACAAAAATGTCAACAAAACCAAAATGTGTGACCCCTCATTGGAATGAGCTCGATGAGCTCATTCCAATGAGGGGTCACATGATATGGTTTTGTTGGAATATTTTGAAAAATCGAATTTTTTCAACTGCTCAATTTGCAAATTACGCTGGCACATGTGGGCGATTTGTTAGGTAAAGGGTTAAATATGTTGATAATAAAGTACATTCAAAGGGTTACTCAGCACAAATAACCAAAAATCTATGTTCCTTAACCCCTTACCCAACATAACGGCCAAAACCGGCCAGTGCTATTCTCAAAAATTGCCATTTTTAATTATTTTTTTCATTTTTTGCCTCAAAAACATAGGTTATGACCCCTCATTGGAACGAGTTCATTTCAATGAGTGATCATAACCTATGTTTTTGAGACGAAAAAATGAAAAAAAAATTAGTTTTTCAAGAATTTTTTTGGGCAGGTGTTGTCGGCTTTTCATGTTAGGTAAAAGATTAAATCAAAATAATTTTGGAAAATATTAATTGTTTACAATTATTAACCAAAGACATATCAATTTTGATATGATAATAGGGGCCTACAATGCCTCTCCTAAGGGTTATTTCAGGAGGGTGATTGTGGCTTTCATGTGATTTCAAACTGTCAGTCCTGTTTAAAATGTGTTAATTGCAATGAAAAAAACTTCATCCACTATTTTCTGGTCATTTGAAATTGTGCGATTTTATTTTTTCATTTCAAATTTACTCGCCTGATGCGATGTGAGTGTACAGTTAAAACTAAAAGTCCTGTCATGAAATGCGTACAAATAGCATGTTGATATGCGCGTTAATGTACGTTGATATGCACAGGTAACCCGGAGGTCCATTGGCAGAAACATTGCATGTGTTTTCTATGAGTAACCAAGAAAGCCTGCCGTGCTTTGGATTCCATTCGATATGACAATTGCACGCAATTCCACCGCGCAGTTAAGCCTAGATAAGCACACTATTCCTGACAGGACTTCTAGTTTTAACTGTACGTGTTTTTCTATACTTTTTACTTTCAACCGCATTTTACCCTCAGCCTTTCGGAATTTTGAGTATATACCCTGTACTATACTATACTCTATTTTCAACCTCATTTTCATCCTCAGACTTTGGAAGTTTTAGAGAGATAATCTGTGCAAAAACCATATCTACAAATGTCATGACATCCCGGGAAATTCCAACCGTGATGTTAAAACTCTGAGGTGACATCATCATTGGGTGGTCGTAAGGTCAAAATTAATTAAATTGGGTCGAATTTTGTTCAATTTTATTTTTGCTGTTTATGAAAACCAATTTCAGATTTATTTAAAGATATTTATTTATTTATTTATTTGGGTTCAGTGACACTTTTGGCAGCTAGGGTCATCTCATGTCAGACAGTTTTATGAGTGGAGAAAGCTGAAGTTTCCTGAGACAGCCACCCTGCAAAGGCAAGCAATGGCAAGCAACTGTCAGACTCCCTAACATACTACCTCCGCATGAGCAGGGTTTGCATTGGTTAAAAACAAGAGCATCATCAATGTGTAGTACACCTTAGTGTACAGTGCCACCATACCACCACATGGGCAGTCGGGATTAATTGCCTTGCTCAAGGACACAATTCAGTTACCACTGTCAGTTATAGAACTGTGAACTTTTCAGTTTGAAGTCACATGCCATAACCACTGAGCCACCATGCTCCATTAAAGATATTTAAATCCCGTTAATATGTATATGTAAGGCCACACAAAGTAGATCTTCTGTTTCTCAGGCCATTATTTGTGAAATTGCATGCGGGCGAGTGTTTTTTTATTTTATTTTTTATTTCAGTAATTACTTCTTTGCCATCAAAAGTTCATGTTCTTGGTTCAAGTTTTAGGCCTCATAATCTACAGAATAGCATGGGTGGTGGTTTATTTCATCCCTTGAGTGCAAGAAGACTTTGCAATGCTATTCTTGCACTCAAGGGACAAATTCAAAAATTTTTTTAACTTGGGTAAAATATCAGACATAAACCGTTTAATTTTTATTAGCTCAACTTTGACGTAAGTCAAATTTGAGGTTATGCCATGGCCCGTCGTCCGTCTGTCTGTCAGCACTTCAATATGGCTCGGGCTAGAGGCTGTATTTATGAATCGATGTTTACAAAACTTCTTGAGTACCTTTGTTATCATCGTGGGACGAGAACGAGTGTTTTTGGGTGTGGTCCAAAATTCAAGATGGCCACCAGCAGCCATTTTGTACTTCAGTTAGTGCAATCAGTTTTTTGTACAGAACTTCTGTATGAAAGTTTTGATTTGAATAAATTTTTGTCTGAATATTTAGTAACATGGAATACATCACATATAATACAGGTTTTTTCTCGTGCAGAAATTCTGCAAATTAGATGAACTTTGATTTGTTCAGTGCAACTTATACACTGTAAGTGCACATGTCAATACGGCTCGGTCTAGGGGCTGTATTTATGAGCCGATCTTCACGAAACTTCTTGGGTACCTTTGTTATCACCTTGGGATGAGAACGCATGGGTGTGGTCCAAAATTCAAGATGGCTGCCAGTGGCCATTTTGTACCGAAATTAGGTCCCATCAGTTTTTTGTACACAACTTCTATATGGCTCAGGCTAGAGGCCGTATTTATGAACCGATCTTTACGAAACTTCTTGGGTACCTTTGTTATCACCTTGGGACGAGATCCAGTGTTTTTGGGTGCGGTCTAAAATTCAAGATGGCCCCCCAGCAGCCATTTTGTACCGAAATTAGTGCAATCAGTTTTTTGTTCAGAACTTCTGTATGAAAGTTCTGATTTGAATAAATTTTTGTATGAATGTTTAGTAACATGGAATACATCACATATAATATGAGTTTTTTTTTTTCTTGTGCAGACATGCAAATAAGATAAACTTTTGATTTATTCAGTGCTACTTATACACAGTAAGTGCACATGTCAATATGGCTCGTGCTAGAGTCTGTATTTATGAACCGATCTCCACGAAACTTCTTGGGTACCTTTGTTACCACCTTGGGACAGGGCTGTGTGTTTTTGGGTGCCTTTGTTATCACTGTGCTATGAGAACGAATATTTTGGGGTTCAGTCAGACCCACTCTGGGACTCAAAGATTTCTTTTCTAGTTTAGCATGTAACTGTCGCCCACCTTTACAATACTTTACCTATACATTTGTTACAGGCTACGGTCAGCATTTATGTACAGACCGTTACAATACTTTATATATAGGTCATTACCTAGATGTTTGTCATTGCTGTGTCACATGCTATACATATGTACATGTCTTACACAAGTTGAGCTACAGTGTCATTGACACTTTAATTTTTTTTAAGTTTAAATTGGTTATAAAAAGAGAGCATGCAGCAGCCAAAAGGACAATGCGGAAGGGCCTGAGAAACAAATTTAAAAAAAATGTTTTAGGCCTAAATTGTCTTTTTATATAGTTTAGTGTTCACCTTTTTCACAGACTCGAATTTGTTGATCACAGTAAAGTTTCTTTCTCCAGTTAAGGCCTAAAAAGTTAAAAATCGGTTTCTCAGGCCCTCCTTCATGGTCCTTTTGGCTGCTGCATGTTCTCTTTTTATGACCATTGCCAGCTTAAAAAAATTAAAATAAAATTGTTTATATCTGATATTTTACCCAAGTTTATAAAATTGTTAAATTTGTCCCTTGAGTGCAACAAAGGTCTTGCAATTTTTAGCATTGCCAAGCCTTCTTGCACTCTGGAGATGAGATAAACCATCACCCCTGCTATTCTGTAGATTATGAGGCCTGAAACATAAAACAAACTAAGAACATGAATTTTTGATGACAAAGAAATAATTACAAAAATAATAAAAATGAAATAAAAAAATGCCCACCTGCATGCAATTTTACAAAAATGGCCTGAGAAATAGAAGATCTACTTTGTTGGGCCTTAATAGCAGCATCTACTGTTGTTTGAAATCCAAGTTGTTGAACAAGTAATGGTAGTAGTATATTGATGATTAATAAGTAGCCTGCAGGGAATTTGTTCTACAGAACTCAGAATAAATTTAAATGTACAACAAGTCCCAAGAGTTGATGTTTAATTCTGTCATCTGATGGATGAATTACTGATATTTATATCAAACACAAAGAAAACCTGATGTTTATAACAAAAGAGATCTTATCAATAAATAATTACGAGTTTGTTGTGCATTTAACCCTTTATCTAACATGAAAAGCAGACGACACTTGCAAAAACAATTCTTGAATAACTCATTTTTAGCTTAACTTGACATAGTCAAGATAAGCTATTGCCATCAGGCGTGCGGAAGTCTGTTAGTCTGTGAGTCTGTTAGTCTGTGAGTCTGTGACGTCTGTTCACATTTCCTTTAGCACGGGCTACACCCCACAGTTCTTGTCTGATCGTCACGAAATTTCATATGCAGGTTTGGGGTCATGTCTAGATGAGAATGTCCCCTTTTGGTCGCGTTTGGGCAACCGGTATGGATGCCCGAGCCCAAAACCCGAAAACCATTAGCACAGTCTACAAGTCGTATTTATGAAGGGATTTCATTGTAACTTGGTAGGATGCCTCTGTATAGTGCCTAGACGAGAACGTCTCCTTTTGGGCATGATCTATCAACCGTGATGGCTGCCCAAGCCCGAAAACCCAAAAACTTTTAGCACAGTCTGCAGGTCATGTTTAATGTGGAGGGATTTCATTGTATCTTGGTAGGATGACTCCTTATGATGTCTAGATGCGAATTTCCCCATTTGGGCATGATCTGCCAACCGTGACGACTGCCCGAGCCCAAAACCCAAAAACCTTTAGTGCAGTCTACAGGTCATATTTATTGAGGAATTTCATTGTAACTTGGTGGGTTGACTTCATACAATGTCTAGATGAGAAAGTCCCCCTTTGGACGTGATTGGGCAACTGTGACGGCTACAGGAGCCCGAAGCCCGAAAACCTTTAGCACAGTCTAGAGGTCATATTTATGAAATGATTTCATTGTAACTTGGCAGGATGACTCCAAATAATCTCTGGATGAGAACGTCCCATTTTGATCGCGATCATGCAGCCTTGATGGGTGCCCGAGCCCAAAAACCTTTAGCATAGGCAAAAGGTCATATTTATGGAAGGATTTCATTGTAACCTGTTAGGTTGACTCCATATAATGCCTAGATGATGACATCCCCTTTCGGTCGTGATTGGTCAGTTGTGATGGCTACAAGTGCCCGAAGCCCGAAAACCTTGAGCACAGTCTACAGGTCATATTTATGAAGGGATTTCATTGTAACTTCTTAGGATCACTCCAGATGATGCTCAGATGAAATTGTCCCCTATGGTTGCGATCATTCAACCATGATGGCTGCCCAAGCCCGAAGCCCGAAAACTTTTAGCACAGTCTACAGGTCATATTTATGAAGGGATTTCATTGTAACTTGGTAGGTTAACTTCATATAATGTCTAGATGAGAATGTGCGATCATTCACCCATGATGGCTGCCCGAGCCCGAAGCCCGAAAACCTTTAGCACAGTCTACAGGTCATATTTATGAAGGGATTTCATTGTAACTTGGTAGGTTAACCTCATATAATGTCTAGGTGAGAACGTCCCCTTTTGGACATGATTGGGCAACTGTGACAGCTAAAGGTGCCCGAAGCCCGAAAACCTTTAGCACAGTCTACAGGTCATATTTATGAGGGGATTTCATTGTAACTTGGTAGGATGACTCCAAATAATGTCTAGATGAGAAGGTCCCCTTTTGATCGCCATTATTCAGCATTGATGGGTGCCCGAGCCCAAAAACCTTTAGCATAGGTAAAAGGTCATATTTATGGAAGGATTTCATTGTAACCTATTAGGTTGACTCCATATAATGCCTAGATGATGACATCCCCTTTTGGTTGTAATTGGTCAGCTGTGTTGGCTACAAGTGCCCGAAGCCCAAAAACCTTGAGCACAGTCTACAGGCCATATTTATGAAGGGATTTCATTGTAACTTCATAGGATCATTCCAGATGATGCCCAGATGAGATTGTCCCCTTTGGTTGCGATTATTCAACCATGATGGCTGCCCGAACCCGAAGCCCAAAAACCTTAAGCACAGTCTACAAGTCATATTTGTGAAGGGATTTCATTGTAACTTGGTAGGTTGACTTCATATAATGCCTAGATGAGAACGTCCCCTTTTGGACATGTTTGGGCAACTTTGACGGCTAAAGGTGCCCGAAGCCCAAAAACCTTTAGCACTGTCTACAGGTCATATTTATGAAGGGATTTCATTGTAACTTGGTAGGTTGACTCCAAATAAGGTCAAGATGAGAACGTCCCATTTTGGCCGTGATCATTCAGCCTTGATGGGTGCCCGAGCCCAAAAACCTTTAGCATAGGCAAAAGTTTATATTTATAGAAGGATTTCATTGTAACATTGTTAGGTTGACTCCATATAATGCCTAGATGTTGACATCCCCTTTTGGTCGTGATTGGTCAACTGTGATGGCTACAGGTGCCCGAAGCCCGAAAACCTTGAACACAGTCTACAGGTCATATTTATGAAGGGATTTCATTGTAACTTCGCAGGATCACTCCAGATGATGCCCAGATGAGATTGTCCCCTTTGGTTGCGATCATTCAACCATGATGGCTGCCCGAGCCCAAAGCCCGAAAACCTTTAGCAAAGTCTAAGGTCATATTTATGCAGGGATTTCATTGTAACTTGGTAGGTTGACTTCATATAATGTCTAGATGAGAACGTCCCCTTTTGGACACGAGTGGGCAACTGTGACGGCTTCAGGGGCCCAGAGCCCAAAAACCTTTAGAACAGTCTACAGGTCATAATTATGAAGGGATTTTATTGTAGCTTGGTAGGATGACTCCAAATAGTGTCCAGATGAGAACGTCCCCTTTTGGTCACGATCATTCAGCCTTGATGGCTGCCTGAAGCCCGAAAACCTTTAGCACAGTCTACAGGTCGTATTTATGGAGGGATTTCATTGTAACTTGGTAGGTTGACTTCATATAATGTCTAGATGAGAACGTCCCCTTTGGACGCAATTGGGAAACTGACGGCTACAGGGGCCCGAAGCCTGAAAACCTTTAGCACAGTCTACAGGCCATATTTATGAAGGGATTTTAATGTAACTTGATAGGATGACTCATTTTGGAATAATTTCATTGTAATTTTGTTGATATATGTTAACTGTGAGGGCCACATGTGAGGTCATATTAACCCACCCCTCAGATCTTTAGTACAGTGTACACCTCATATTATTTTTATCATAAACATAGCATACAGGGAACAGAAATGAACATATTCCCAATTATCACAATTCTTGTCTTATTTCATAATCCTTTTATAAACATTGAACATTATCCTTTTCATCAAACACAACACACAAGTTAAACTTAATTGGCGATTTTTGAGAATAGTGCTGGCCGTTTTTGGCCATTATGTTGGGCAAAGGGTTAATAATAATAATAATAATAATAATAATAATAATTGATTTTCTAGAGCGTAAAACCACAAATAGTGCTCTAAAACGTTTGACAGAATTAAATACACTTTTCCGAAATGAAGAGTCACATTAGTTTTGGTTGCTTCTTAGAGAGGTTTAGAAGAATGCTTCAGTCAATAGGTAAGTTTTAAGTTTCTTTTCAAGACATCGAGAGTTTCTGAAGTTCTGACACTAATTGGCAGGGAATTCCACAATCTGGGACCCACGATGGAGAACACACGATCATGAGCCTGATCAGATCTGCTAAAAGCAGACATGTTAACTCTCCCGGAATGCCCAGGATTCTCCCGGAATTAGCTATCCCCTCCCGCCCTCCCGCCCGGGAGTCAATTTGGGCCAAAATCTCCCGGAAAGTCGACATACCAGACAAAAACTGAATCCATCAGCTTTTGTTTACAAATACAAAAGCATGTGCTCTACTCTCAATGGCAAGGTCATTAAGTCTGTGTGAAACGTCACCACTTACGTAAGAACTGGTGACCAATCTCATTTCTGTCAATGGCCGTGTTGTGATTATTTGCAACACATTTGACAGGCGGATTAAATGAATTTGAGATGCAGGATAATTGCTGAAATTGATTATATATTAAAGGCACACCTTTGCTTGTATACAGGTAGCAGTCAAATCGAAAAATAAGTTCCATACGCATAAATTTTGTCCAATCGAACATGTGCAAAAATACGCACAAATTTATTATTGTGCATTTTGGATTTCACTTTCACTTCAGATAATTATAGCCAATTTTGCAGACAAACGGCTCAAACATATGAGTTGCCGTAATTTTCAATATATTGGGAAAAATTTCCGATTCGCAATTTTCTAAAGCAGGCTGTGAAAAAAATTATGTTTTTGGTGAAAAAAATCTCTAAAAAGTTGCTAATTTACGGCACTTGGACGTTTTTTCATTCGTTGTGATAAATGGACAACAAAATAAATTAAATATCCCGGAGATGTTTCGTTCTGGGCTGGCTGTGGCATAATGTTCACGTTTCACTGAAAAATGATCACCCCATTCCAAATCCCCTTCGTAAATGACCAACTACTTCCAGTGAGTACCCGGTGTGGTTAGGTGGGGCGCTGGGCTTTGGCAGATCGAATTACCACAACAGCCGGGCTCGGGGTGTGCCTAAACACCACAGATCGTCGCAGGTCGCCGCAAGTACCCATAATTTCCCAAATAGATCCAAAACTTTCAACACAGCGTCAAAACTGATATAGTGCTGAAAAGGTCGAAAATATCTCCAAACATTTTGTACATAAAACCATTGAAATATGGATGTCATTGGAACAACTCAAATATTGGCACATGACCACATCCATATTTTTGATTTCTGTTTTTCTCTATATTTCTATGTTTTGGCTTTTGAAAGGACAAATTGTTCAAATAAAACACATTAGGGTGGAATGTTTAATGTATGTGTGTGTGTGTGGGGGGGGGGGGGGGGGGGGGGGGGGGTGGGGGGAGGGGTGGTAACATACATGGAAATTATTGATGTGCTGCCCACATGCAAAAATCTCACTGACAAGCATCCGAGTCTCACTGGGAGCTCATCAAAATCTCACTGACAGTCACCTCGAGAGGTTAACAGGTCTGGGTCACTCACCACCGGTTAGTAGAATGTTGGCGTATGTTCCTTTGATGTATTGTTGTTGGACTGTTTCCTGTTATGTCTGTGTGTGTGGGGGTGGGGGGGTATTTGGTATTAATTTGTATTTAAAATTGATCCACACTAGGGTTGGGCGGTATTGGTAAAAATAAATACCGCAGTAATCGCAAAATATTACCGCGGTATACCGAAATACCGATTAAAATCAAAAGGGGTCTTCTCCATAACAAAAAACGCAACTTCAACGTGTCGAAACTGTAAAATTTGAGCCTGAAGCTTTGCACAAGACGGCCGTCAAAAATCAAAACTTTTTCAAATATTTACTCACAAATGATTTTAGTTTAGCACAAAGTTCAGTTGGGACAACTTGGGGTATATAACAAGGCACATTTGATGTTTATCGAAGAAAATTCAAAATAAAATCAAACCCAGAGATAATAATTCTTCGAATCAGAATCGTCCAGTGACATGAGATTGAGAAGTGAAGTGTGCAAAAAGTAACAACAGAAGGGCATGCGATTGCCACAGTTCATCACAATAATTTTCATGTTTAATTAAAATTAATAACCGTATTACATACACATCACCATTCAAATAAAAAGGTTGTATGGGGCGAATGCTGCTTGGTAGAAAATGTAAGTAAGTTGGGCTTTTTTATTTTTTTTTAAATAATGACAAGACTTTCGTCCTTTTTGTGTTGAATAATCCTGCAAGCACATTTCTGAAATCACGAGGCAGTAATGACGTACTGCGTGTCCTAGCAGCCAATCACTGTGAGTTTCGTTTGGAATCCCCTGATATTTCCCCCAAAGAAAATGTCCTATTTTTATTTAACTTCAGCAGACGGCAGTGCCATTGGCCGAAAGTGTCCACGTGACTAACTACGCATGCTAAGTGCGTGCCCTCCACCTCAACTTGTTTCAAATTCAAGGTAAACAGAATTGCTTCAGTTCCAGCAGTCAGCTATTCATTAAATGCTCCACAGAATATAAATGACTTGGCAGAAACCTGCAAACACACACGTATCTTGAACTTTACTATGATTCGCACAGCAAGAAACTAAACAGAATACAATAATTACCCAAATTTAAGCCAAGTGTATCGAGCCTGATTTACGTGAAACTATTCACAGCCAACTGCGATGGGCAATTTGAGAATTGCATATCGCGGTAAAACCGAGTTTTCGGTATACCGATTAAACAATTATTTGCCGGTATCGGTAACGGTATTGAAAATATTACCGAATATAATCGGTATACCGAAATACCGCCCAACCCTAATCCACACATGGCTTCTACGCGCAAAAAAAAATCTCCCTGAAAATCATTTCATCTCCCTGAAAATTTTCTTCAATCTCCCTGAAAAAAATTTTGGAAGGTTAACATGTCTGGCTAAAAGGCACAACTAGTTGAATTTGGTTTTTAGATCTGAGACTGCGCGTTGGTTTATATACAGTGAGGAGCTCTTGCAGGTAAACTGGAGCCAGTTTGTGGATACATTTGAATACTAAGATCAATATTTTGAAATCAATCCTCTGTTTAACTGGAAGCCAATGTAATTGTGTTAAAACAGGTGTTATGTGTTCAGAGCGTTTGGTAACACATCAGATAGAATAAATTTTTGAAATGTGGTTGTAATTATAAATCTTTACATTTTTGCTCCCCTGCGGAAACAATCTATATACTACTCAAAGTTTGCTAAGCACCAACTATATCCAACTTTCTGTTTTACGTTTTAGTTGAAATATTGTAATGAAAAATGTATATATTTTTTATTTAATTATATCGTCAATGATTTAAGTACAGAAATTAGGATTTTATTTGTGTTTGACATTATTTTTTAGCTTTTGAATATGATAACCATGGAAAATGGATATTATTGGTAAAAGAGGAAATTTTTCAATATGCTAAAAGTTGACAGAATGAACTGGTATGGCTTCAATATCGAGTATGAGACCCATTACTGTTAATTACAGCTTGTCAATGCCTTCTCATGCTCCCAATCAGGTTCTTGGTGGTCCTTTGTGGGATGTTGTTCCATTCTTGGACCAGCACGGCACCAAGCTCCTGGACACTTCTTGGCTTGACTGGACGGGCTGAAATTGCAAGGTGCAACTTATTCCAGACATGTTCGATTGAATTGAGGTCGGGGGATCTTGCTGGTCAGTCCATACGCTCAATCCCCTCCCTCTGTCGATACTCCCCGATGGCATTGCAACATGAGGACGGGCATTATCGTCCGTCAGAATGAATCTATCACCCACTGCACCTGCATACAATCTGATGTGGACATCCAGGATCTCATCAATATACCATTGTGCAGTCAATGCACCATGTTCAACGACACAGAGCTCTGTACGTCCATCCCAGCTGATGCCGCCCCAGACCATGTTTGACCCTCCACCATAGTGGTCATGCTCAGCAATGTTGGCTGCATGGAATCGCTCTCCTGGTCTTCTCCATACCCTAGAACGCCTATCTGTGTGGTCTAGGCAGTACCTTGACTCATCTGTAAAAAGGACATCTAGCCAATCTTCTCTGGTCCATCCAACGTGGTCCATGGCCCATTCATATCGTGCCTGGCGATGGTTCAGGGACAGCAGAATGCGAATGCATGGTCTTCTCGATCGCAGACCACCTTCGTGCAACCTTGCCCGGATAGTCTGCATTGGAACATTTACCTCGGATGCATTCTGAAGGTCACTGCGAAGCTGGGTTGCTGTGGCAAAGCGGTTCCTACAGGCCTGAATGATTAAAAAACGGTCTTCAGCTTCAGATGTTGCCCTGTCTCTGCCATGCTGTCTTACTGGTGTGCCATCCTGCTGAAATCTTGCACAGGCTCTGGTGATTACCGTATGGTGCACACTAAGGGTTTCATCAACCTGACGTTGGTAGCCCCTTGCTCCACCATCCCTACAGCCTGCCACATTTCTGCTTCAGGCAAATGTCTTCTTACATTTGCATTTGCCATATTCAATCATTAAATCACAAGGGTTTGTGTTGAAATGGAAATGAAGATTGAATTCCCTACACATGCCATGTACATCTATACAGTACATGAAGACATCATGAAAATCAAGGGGTACATGCTTTACATGACTGTCACGAAAAGTCTGCCTGTCAAGAGAGCTAATGTAAACACTGGGGACCATCTCAAAACATTCCTCAATCATATCCACCAAAAATATCGCAAATATGTCACAAGCAAATTTCACAATGATGTGTCAAATATTTGGTGCTTAGCAAACTTTGAGTAGTATATTAGCCAAACTGAATTTAAACAGAAACTGGTTCATTTGTCCTTGTAGTCTGTAGAATATTGTCACCATCCCCTTGGCTACAATTCTGTAAAATATGACACTTATAGTATGTGATTAGTGGTCTGTTACTGAAACATGCATAGAGTGGATTTTCCACTTGGGTAACCCAGAGGTTAACCCTTCCTTAACCTAACAAATTGGCTGCAGATGCCTGCATTAAATAAGTTTTAAAATTGAAATGTTGAAAAAGATCAACAAAACTATATCATGTGACCACTCATTGGAACGAGCTTGTTGAGATTGTTCCAATGAGGGTGGTTCACAGGATATGGTTTTGTTGAATTTTATTGAAAAAAGTATTTTTTTTAAATAGCAAATTTTGATATCGTCTGCATTGTGTAAAGTAAATCCAATTGTACTTGAGTCTATATAATGTGCACTGAGACCAGAGAGATCAGGTATAATTATGTTGGTTAAGTTTCCAATTTGTACTTTAGGATGTACTATGTGCACTTAGACCAGAGTGATCAGATATAATTTTGTTGGTTAAGTTTCCAATTTGTACTTTAGGATGTACTATGTGCACTTAGACCAGAGAGATCAGATATAATTATGTTGGTTGAGTTTCCAATTTGTACTTTAGTATGTACAATGTGATCTTAGACCAGCGAGATCAGATATAATTATGTTGGTTGAGTTTCCAATTTGTACTTTAGTATGTACAATGTGCACTGAGACCAGAGAGATCAGATATAATTATGTTGGTTGAGTTTCCAATTTGTACTTTAATATGTACAATGTGCACTGAGACCAGAGAGATCAGATATAATTATGTTGGTTGAGTTTCCAATTTGTACTTTAGTATGTACAATGTGCACCGAGACCAGAGAGATCAGATATAATTCTTTCATCTGTTGGTTAAGTGCCAACTTGTACTTTTCTCCATATATTGTGCACTAAGACCGGAGAGTTCATATAAAATTCTGTCATCTTTGGTTAAGTTGCCATTTTTCTACTTTAGTATGTATAATGTGCACTGAGACCAGAGAAATCATATATAATTTGTCATCTGTTTGTTAAGTTGCCAATTTTTACTTTAATATGTATTCTGTGCACAGAGACCAGAGAGATCATATGTAATTCTGTTAACTGTTGGTTAAGTTGTCAAGATAGTGTTCATATTAGGTATTGTGCAAGTCCTTTAGGATGTGTTGCAATATGTAATAGGAACATCATTCAATCACTGATATTTCCCAAACCTCACGTAATAGAGAGATTATTTGGTATGAAGCATCCTTAGGACCAGTAGAACGGAATTGTAAAAACAAATTGCTGTCGGTTGTGTCAGGCTTGTTCAAATCAAGCCCATTGATTAAGAATTGGGCGCTATATTGGTGTCCAGATTTTAGTTGCAATTAATATTTGGGCTCCCTATTGAAGCCTGAATTTTAACAATATGAGGAATATTCTTTGAAAATCATCTTCCCTTGAACACCCAATCAGAATCGTTTGATATGAGGTAAAAACCATCCTTAGGAGAATCGGCTTCAAGTTTGTAAAACTCAGGTTCTGGGGTTAATATTTGGGCTCCTTATTGGAGCCTGATCTTTAACTTAGTGAAATATGAGGAATAGTCTCTGAAAATGGTATACATTATCAAGCCAGAAAATAAGCAGACTGACATCTGCAAAATGAGGTCCTCAGAGGGTGAATTTGGTGATGCTACCCTGTTCAGCAGGGTAGCATCACCAAATTTACGCTCTGTGAACCTAAATCTGAATCAGTGTCTCAAACCTAAACAGAAAGAGGTACCCAGAGGATAAATTGGCTCAGTGTATAGGATAGCATCAGCCAATTCACCCACTGGAGACCTCATTCTGCAAATGTCAGACTGCTTATTTTCAGGCCTGTACATTATCCTCAGGGGAGTCATATTCACGTTTTTCACACACATGCTCCCTTTTGGAGCCTGAAATTTAACTTAGTGCAATATGAGGAATAATATTTAAAAATCTTCTCTAGTTTATAAAACTAGTCAGAATCTTTGATATATGGAATATAGCATCTTTGCAGGGCTCAGATTCAAGTTTGTTCAAATCAAGTCCCTCAGTTGATACTTTTGCCTTTTATGGGAGACTGTGGGAACCCCATGAAGTGAAACAGTGTTTTTTTACTGTGGTAAACAATCTCTGTTTTACTGGTAAAATAAGAGCCAGTAAACACCAGTTAATAAATAAATATGGGAGACTGAATATTAACTTTGTGCAAAATGAGGAATAAACTGCAAAAAATGTTTTCTTCAGATCCACCTGTCAGAATCTTTTGATATTTGTTATACAGTAGAATCCTTTTAATTGAATATCCATTTTGCCAGTGGAAATTATTCAATTAACAGGAGTATACAATTAACAGGGATTTGGTAAGTTTCCTGTGTTCTGGAGGTAAACTGAGCATTTATTCTATTATATCTTGTTTGACAGAGCTCATAGAGCTCTGTCAAACAAGATATAATAGAATAAATGTCTGTATTGGATGTAGTGAGGCCAAAAAAGTTGATAAATAAGGGGAATTTGGTGCATGTCACAGTAATTTTTTTCAACATATTACAAAAAATTATATACAATTAACAGGAGTTTACTCTACAACCCATATGCAATTAACAGATCAAATTTGTACTGGAGGTATGGTAAATGGTTTTGTGTTTGAAAATTATATTCAATTAACAGGGATATACAATTAAGGGATATCCAATTAAGTGGGCTCCTCTGTACATCATTCTTACGGAGGTTAAGTTAGTCCAAACAAGAACATCAGTTAATATTTGGACCCCCAATGGGAGTGTGATTTTTAACTTTGTGCATTGTGAGGAATAATCTTTGCAAATCTTCTTCAGATCATCCAGTCATTTGGTATACAACATTCTTAGGGAAGTCATTCTTATAGGTGTCAGATTCCAGTTTATTCATATCAAGTCCCTTGGCTAATATTTAGGCTCTTAAGAAGGTCCCAAAGAGAGCCTAAATTTTAATGTTTTGCAATACGAGGAATAATCTTTGAAAATTTTCTCCAAAACCCCAAGTCAGAATATTTGGATATATGATACACTACATCCTCAGAGGAGTCAAGTCCCTGGGTTAAATATTTGTGCTCCCCATTGGTGTCTGTTGATTAACTTTGTCCAGTATGAGAATTAATCTTTAAAAATTAGCTTCTTCAGATCCAGCAGTCAGAATCCTGATGGGTGTGTGGGAGGGGGGTGGGGCAGGGGAGTGGGGAGAGTCAGTTCAAGATTGTTCAAGATAATCACAAGGTTGGGGAGCGTGGTGGCTCAGTGGTAGACCGTTGGACAACTATGCTAGAGGTCCCGAGTTCGAACCATCTCCAGGACATATCCTTGGGCAAGACACTTTATCCCGGTTGCCTACATGGGAGCATGATGATGCCGTGTACTAAGTAAGGCGTACTGCATGTTGATGGTGCACATGTCTTCATCTACTGTAACCCTGCTTGAGTGGAGTTTGAACAGAGTTAGAATGTTGAGGAGCTGACAGTTCCTCATCGATGCTCAGTGGTTCTCTCCGGGAACTCCAGCTTCCTCCACCCGTAAAACTGTCAAGATTAGCCATTGTGCATAAGTATTTGACCTTAAATACCAATACATAAATATAAATAAATAAGTTCCAAAGTTAATATTTGGGCTTTCTAGTTTTACTTTAATTGGAAATCTGAGCATTATTTCTGTGCATGCAGCCCAATACTAGGAAAAAAATCATCTGACATTAACAACAGATTTAGAAATAATTAAATGACTTCATTTCTCTGTTGTGTTATTTATTTATTTATTTATTGGTGTTTAAGGTCACATACTTATGCACAATGGCTAATCGTGACCGTGACAGTTTTACGGGTGGAGGAAGCCGGAGTACCCGGAGAGAACCACCAAGCAACGACGAGCAACTGTCAGCTCTCCAACATCGTAACTCTGAACTCTGCACCGCAGCACAGGCAGGGTTAGATTGGTTGAAAACATGCGCACCATCGACGTGCAGTACGCCTCAGTACACAGCGTCATCGTGCCCCCATGTAGGCAATCGGGGTGAAGTGTCTTGCCCAAGGACACAACGCGGTTGCCGCAGGTGGGATCTCTGTTGTGTTAACTAGCCATAAATGTCAATTCAATCCTTCTTTGAAATACTTTACCAGGTGCGCAACTCAATCTCCCTGGAGCTGCTTGTGGTTTTTTAACACAAGTTTGGAATGGGTTAACCCTTTGCCTAACATGAAAAGCAGACGACACTTGCAAAAAAATTCTTGAATAACTAATTTTTTTTCATTTTTTGTCTCAAAATCATAGGTTATAACCTGTGTTTTTGAGACAAATGATGAAAATTAATTGGAGATTTTCGAGAATAGCATTTACGTTGGGTGAAGGGTTAATCAATGTGTTTTTACCTCTCTTTGTCTTATTTCATGGTACAGTAAAACCTGTCTTGAGAGACCACTGTCTTGAGAGACCACCTGTCTTGAGAGACCACATCTGCCAGGCACAGATTGGTTTTGCTCTATAATGGACCTGCTATGGGAGGCCACCTGTCTTGAGAGACCACTGTGACCTGGTACCAACTTGTATTTTTATGCCATAATGGACCTGTCTTGAGAGACCAAGGAAGGGGGGGAGGGGGGGTGGGTGGGGCTGGCGCACCCCTTTGAAGACTGAAACCATGACAAAACTTTTTTACCTGTTCTAAAATTGGAAAATCCATTGTGGTTATACTAGCGTAATTAAAAGTATTAAAAGCTCTTAATTGGGTTTCAATTGCTATTCAGTTACACAACTCATTAAAGATTGAGATGTTTTTATAAGACCTCCATGAAAAGATTAGGATTATTGCTGAATAAACAATTTCACACATACCTGAAATGTGACAGATAAGATTATAAAAATAAATTTGTGTTGAAAATCTTCAACGAAGATTTTCAACACTAATTTATTTTTATAATTTTTATAACAGTCCATTTCAATTTGTTACAAAAACTTCATAAAAAAGAACAACTACAAAGTAATTACAAAAATCCATTCTTCTCCATTTCTGAATTTGGTGGTTGGTTATTCACTGAGTTGAGAAAACCTGAAACCTGTTATGAGAGACCACCTGTCTTGAGAGACCACTTTTGTGTGGCCCAAAGGGCAGTCTCTCAAGACAGGTTCTACTGTAATCCTAGTTGAAAAGATGTTGTTATTGATGATGGTGCTCATGAACAAGAGAGAGGAATGGATTAATCAATGTGTTTTTTACTTTTCTTTGTTTTATTTCATGTTAGTCCTCGTCGAAAAGATGTTGTTATTGAAGATGGTGCTCATGATCAAGAGCGAGGGTATGATCGTGACAATTCTCCTAGTCATAAAAATCACCAAAAAGGTAATAAACACGGTGCTTATATACAAGAAAGGTCTGATGACGAACAGGGGAGGCAATCAGAAGACAGACTGAATGACAGTCAGAGAAAAGATGATGGATGGAGTGACGATAAACGAGAGAGACGGAGACGACATGGAGGTGGAGTAGATGATGATGATGATGATTATTATTCTGATGAGAATGAGAACAGTCATCGGAAACATAAACGACGAGGTGATAGAAGTGATGGAGATGATGATTACAGTGATGATAATGATGATAACAGAAAGCCTGGACACAGACGCAGGAAACGACTGAGTGACAGAAAAACTGATGACAATGCTTTTGAAGATGACAATAGAACACAGAAGCCGGATCAGTCAGATGAGGTACTGAAAAAGCCTATTTTTATTTCATTGATTAACTCTCTTCACTCTGATGTCAAAAAATCTAAATTTCAAGTAGCCATTTTTTTCCCATAATGCAACTGGGAATTTAACCAATTCAATCTTGTTTGACAGAGCTCATTGAGCTCTGTCAAACAAGATTGAATTGGTTAAATTTCTTGTTGTATTATGTGAAAAATTTGCACTGATATCTTTAGATTTTTCGACATCAGTGTGCAGGGGGTTAACAAGCTGTTAATTGAAAGTGCTTTCATTTTTTGAATTCATTGTAAAAAAATTTCCACAATCGAAGTTTTTCCATCAGTTCTTTGAATACTGCAACCTTTGTAACATGTATCCAACTAGGTGCGTGGACATTTCCCCATCGGACATTTCCCCATCCGGACATTTCACCATCGGACAATTCCCCATCCGCACATTTCCCCATCGAGGGCAGACATTTCCCCATCAGCATTCTCCCATCAGCATTCCCCCATCAGAGGTGGACATTTCCCCATCGGAGGTGGACATTTCCCCATCAGATATTAACACCTTTCCCCATCGAGGGCAGGCATTTACCCATCAGACTTTACCTATCGGAGGTGGACATTTCCCCATTCGACATTACCCCATGTCTAATGTAGCTGACAGCTTCCACATGTGAATGAGTGACAAGTAACTCTTAAAAAGTTTTCATTTTTTATTCTTTTTTAACTCGAAAAAAACAAAATCTTGGCATATGGTGTAGGCATTTTAGCACAATCTGAATTTCACAGCAGTGAAAACACAACCTCAATAATAAAAAACAAGAATTTTTATCTGGTTACAAGTGCATGTGGGGGTCGGAAAAAAGCCCTGGTGAAGAAAAGCCCTGATGGAGAAAAGCCCTAAGGAGAAAAGCCCTGAAATTGCATCTGAGGAGAAAAGCCCTGAAATTGCATCTGAGGAGAAAAGCCCTGGTCCCTTTTTTTCGTGGGAGGAGAAAAGCCCCGGTTGAAAAAAAAAAATTGTATCTAAACATATATTATTTATTTTTAAAGCACAGAATTTTTTTATTATTAAATCTATCATATTTTCCATTAAATTTGATCTTAATTCATGTAAAAGCTTGGCTAATATGTAGTTAAGGACAATTTAATAGCAGAGGGATGTTTTGATCTTAATTCAAATATGAAATTTGACACATGGACAGATGGTAGGTTAGGACAATTTAATAGAAGAGGGTTGTTTTGATGATATGTTTTAATTTACGAACACAAGGAGTTGTGTTTACAACAATTATATACTTTGAAATTTGGCTTGGCTCATATGTTTTTAGACACATGGACAGATGATACGTTAGGACAAAAAGACAGTATAAAGCGTGCCATAAGGTATACCCAAAAAGGTCAAGTTCCCAATGAACCAAAGACTCAACAAGATATTGTAATTGAAGGGGGTTAAGCTTCACAAATTCAGAAATTAATATTTTGTCTGATAGAGCTCTTGGAGCTCTGTGAGACAAAATATAAATTTCTGTATTCTGCAATCAGCAACTCCTTGTGTTAAAAAATTAAAACACATCAAAACATCCCTCTTCTATTAAATTGTCCTAACCTACCATCTGTCCATGTGTCTAAAAACATATGAGCCAAGCCAAATTTCATTGCAGCTTTTATATGAATTAAGATCAAAACATCCCTCTGCTATTAAATTGTCCTAAACTACATATTAGCCAAGCCAAATTTTTTGCAACTTTTACATGAATTAAGATCGAAATTAATGGAAAATATGTCAAAAGATGATAGATTTATAATAATAAAAATGAAAAAAATAACTTCTTATAACTTATTATTTAATTCTGTACTTTAAAAATAAATAATATATGTTTTGATACAATTTTTGGCTTATTTGCCCCTGTTGACTCCTATTGGTCAGCAAACTGTAAAAGTGTTAACCAAAGGAAATAATTTTTTTTCAACCAGGGCTTTTCTCCACCCACTAAAAAAAAGGGACCAGGGCTTTTCTCCTTTGTTGCAAAAATGACCAGGGCTTTTCTCCTTAGGGCTTTTCTCCTTAGGGCTTTTCTCCATCATATTTTATCATTATCAATCAACTCGACAACATATTTGAACAAAAGTAGCTTCTCAGAGAGAACAAATAAAAATATATAAATACTGTTAAATCCTGATTAGGTTTAATCCCGTCAATTATAGTGATAAAAGCACATCAATCAAACAATTCAAACAACATTACCCATGTCAGTTTAATAAAAAGGAATGATACACAACAAATCAATAGGAAAATTTCAAACAGACGGACCCACAAAAAATTAAGAAATGGATGGTGAAAAGCCCGGATGGGGAATTGTCCATTTTTCTATTAAGCAGAATGGGGTAATGTCCAATGGGGAAATGTCCGGCCTAAATGGGATGGGGTAATGTCTGGATGGGGAAATGTCCGATGGGGAAATGTCCGGCGACCATCCAACTAAGCCTGGATATTTTTACACCCTTAACCAGTGTATATTTTCATGTACTGTGTGATACGGCAGTTACCATGCTTTTATAACCATCAAATGTGACTAACCCTGTTGCATTTTCTGGTTATAAAAATTTTTCTTTTTTTTTTTACCTCAGTGACTAACCCTGCTGTGCACCGCATTGGGTTAGTCACTTTTTCTGGTCATAAAAATTTTTCTCTTTTTTTTTTACTTGAGTGACTAACCCTGCTGTGCACTGCATAGGGTTGGTCACATTTTCTGATTATAAAAATTTTTCTTTTTTTTACCTGAGTGACCAACCCTGCTGTGCACTGCACAGGGTTAGTCACATTTTCTGGTTATAATTTTTTTTTTTTTTACCCTGAGAGACTAATCCTGTTGTGCACTGCACAGGGTTGGTCACATTTTCTGGTTATAAAAATTCTTCCTTTTTTTTTACCTGAGTGAGTAACTCTGCCGTGCACTGCATAGGGTTAGTCACATTTTCTGGTTATAAATTTTTTTATTTTTTTTACCGAGTGATGAACCCTGCTATGCACTGTACAGGGTTAGTCACATTTTCTGGTTATACAAATGTTTCTTTTTTTTACCTGAGTGACAAACCCTGCTGTGCACTGCACAGGGTTAGTCACATTTTCTGGTTATAAAAATTTTTCTTTTTTTTTTACCTGAGTGATGAACCCTGCTGTGCACTGCACAAGGTTAGTCACATTTTCTGGTTATAAAAATATTTCTTTTTTTTACCTGAGTGATGAACCCTGCTGTGCACTGCACAGGGTTAGTCACATTTTCTGGTTATAAAATTTTTTCTTTTTTTTACCTGAGTAACTAACTCTGCTGTGCACTGCACAGGGTTAGTCACATTTTCTGATTATAAAAATGTTCCATGTTTTTTCCCCCTGAGTGACTAACACTACAGGGCACTGCACAGGGTTAGTCACATTTTCTTGTTATAATGATTTTTCTTTTTTTTTTTACCTGATTCTGCAGTGTATAGCCTCAGTGTACATCTCATCCATATCAAATCTTTACCCATCGTAATGGTCAAAAACAGCCAGTACTATTCTCAAACTCCAATGATAGGGGTCAAATGATTTAGTTTTGTTGATATTTTTTTAAAAGTCAGAGAAAACAATAATTAAAATAATAAATTTTGATATCATGTATGTTGGGTGAAGGTCAGGGTCAGTGGAAGCTAATGGAAGTTGGTCAGGCCAATCTGAGATATAACACGTTGCAGAACACGCCATCCGAGCTGCAAAGCTTTTTGTGCAGCAGACAGTGTTCCGAATGAAGTGTTATTTAAATTACAAACAAATTAATGATTTGAACTAAGATGGAATGAATTTATCTGATTTATTGATTATTTATTCACTCCTGTCGTGGGGTACACAAGAGGTTTATTTACTAAATTTGTGATCGTTAAAAGTTGCCTTCAACAAGGAAGCTTTTAAGGATCACAAGTTCAGTAAATAAGCTCGTGTTTCACGATGTAAGTTTTGGGCTATGGGAAGGGTTGTATTGGAACATATACATTATTGTGATAAATTGATGGTAACAGGGTCTAAGGTTTGCGGTTTGGAGTCTATGTTCAGCCTTGATGCTTTGCATCTTGTTTGAACATAAGCCACAAGCCTCAGACCATGTTACTATCAATTCATCACAATAACTTATAAGGCCTAAAAAAATAAAAAATCTGTTTCTCAGGCCCTCCTGCATTGTCCTTTTGGCTGCCGCATGCTCTCTTTTTATAACCAATTTAAACTTAAAAAAAATTAAAATTAAATGGTTTGTGTCTGATATTTTACCCAAGTTAAAAAATTGATGAATTTGTCCCTTGAGTGCAAGAATGCTTTGCAGTGCTTTAGCATTGCAAAGCCTTCTTGCACTCAAGGGATGAAATACACCACCACCCATGCTATTCTGTAGATTATGAGGCCTAAAACTTGAACCAAGAACATGAACTTTTGATGGCAAAGAAGTAATTACTGAAATAAAAAATAAAATAAAAAACGCTCACACGCATGCAATTTCACAAATAATGGCCTGAGAAACAGAAGATCTACTTTGTGTGGCCTAATATTCACAAAATCCACATGGGGAGAAAAACTAAGTCATTATTATTCAAGTAATACCATTTTTAAAACGATTAACGCCTGGTTTCAAAAATTGTAATGCTCTCAGGCTTATACTGACATGCTTGGCTAAAGTCTGAATGTTTAATGCGTCTTATTGAATGTAGATAAATGGTATAGAGGCTGAAATGACTCATTAAAACACAGTTCATGCATATCCATAATGAGACTAAACATAGTAAAATTTTATTTCTCTGAATATTTTCCAGAATCAATTTCGCCAAGACACGAAGACAACCTGCTGTTGTTTCGTGGAGTCTGTGGCTTCGCCAACCAATTAGTATTGCGAATGTCAGCTGACACTTTTTCTATTATATCGAACACAAGCAAATTCAAAATTTTGTTTTGAATGTCTGCTTGTGTGTTTATTAGTTTTCCTGTCAAGCCATTCAGTCATGGTGGGATTGTCTGTAGCACGCAGTTATGCAAGTGCTTAAAATTGGAATCTTCTTCATTTCCATTGCCCGAGATGGCCAAACCTTGACATCCTAAGAAAAGTATGTTCTGGAATATTATTTTTACAACTTAGACATTAACTAGAGGATAAGATGGCTCAAATATCCCCAGTCGAATTTGGTAAGGTGAGCAAATGTTCAGTTGCTTCCCTGTGGCAGTTACTATCTTTGTGTGATCAGAAAGAAACAGATGCATCTTTCCAGTTGCTAAAACATCTACCTGATGAAGGTAGAATCCGTTTTAGAATGACTCGGTTTATTGTCATGTTTTGTATTGATGCATGTATGACAGAAAACAAGATCATTCTGCTTGTTATATGTTAACCACGGCCAAGTTTGAAACCCTTTGGTTGGAATTTCCCTTCAACAATTTTTTTCTTCCCGAACTGTCTCAGAAGAAAAACAATGTTTATAGGTTCATTAAGAGTAACAACGTGAGCAAGGGTGATATTCAAGGTTGTAGGTTTGGTTTCGTCTGTTCCAGGCCTGGAAATAAGTGGTCAGTCACGGACAGTGACAGACACGAAATGTCGATGTGACCGGCGCTAACTGTATCCAACCGGTCATGAATGACCGGTGTATTTTTCTCCCAAGTATATTAATTTTTCACATGAGACCGTGTGTTCTGAATCATCAATTACGGATGTTGATGGTGACTAATTTCCACATTCGAATATATTCTCTAAAATAAATACAAGTACAAAATCGTAAAACACAAGACAGATTTATAAATGAGCGACGATCCTTTTGCAATCGAAACTGAAACTCATTTGTACTCTATTTTTTCCGTGTATCTTCTTCAAATCGAACCAGATGATCCCCTCCTCTTTCCTTTCCTTTGTGTAATATTGTAGTGTATTTAGTAAGGAATCATGCAGGAGAACATAATAATGCTTCTGAACCAAAATTTATTCATATCAAGCTGTTAAATCCCTACTATCCTCTTGTAGATCTAACTGGTAATATGCACTTTTTAGATCTAATTTCATGAACATAACTGAATTTCTTAATTCAGACACCACTTCATCAATACGAGGCAGTGGGTAACTATCTGTAACAACAGCTTTGTTGGGTTCCCGTAAATCTACACATAGTCTTATACCACCCATTTTCTTGTGAATAACTAGTATTGGGGATGCCTGGAGTGGAAGTCTTCTGAAGTGTCAGTAGAATTTCTGTACCAATGCCTGGAGTGGAAGTCTTCTGAAGTGTCAATAGGATTTCTGTACAAATGCCTGGAGTGGAAGTCTTCTGAAGTGTCAATAGGATTGCTGTACCAATGCCTGGAGTGGAAGTCTTCTGAAGTGTCAATAGGATTTTTGTTCCAATGCCTGGAGTGGAAGTCTTCAGAAGTGTCAATAGGATTTCTGTACCAATGCCTGGAATGGAAGTCTTCTGAAGTGTCAATAGGATTTCTCTACCAGTGCCTGGAGTGGAAGTCTTCTGAAGTGTCAATATGATTTCTGTACCAATGCCTGGAGTGGAAGTCTTCTGAGGTGTCAATAGGATTTTCTGTACCAATGCCTGGAGTGGAAGTCTTCTGAAGTGTCAATATGATTTCTGTACCAATGCCTGGAGTGGAAGTCTTCTGAAGTGTCAATAGGATTTTTGTACCAATTCCTGGAGTGGAAGTCTTCTGAGGTGTCAATAGGATTTCTGTACCGATGCCTGGAGTGGAAGTCTTCTGAAGTGTCAATAGGATTTCTGTACCAATGCCTGGAGTGAAAGTCTTCTGAAGTGTCAATAGGATTTCTCTACCAATGCCTGGAGTGGAAGTCTTCTGAAGTGTCAATAGGATTTCTGTACCAATGCCTAGAGTGGAAGTCTTCTGAAGTGTCAATAGGATTTCTGTACCAATGCCTGGAGTGGAAGTCTTCTGATGTGTCAATAGGATTTCTGTACCAATGCCTGGAGTGGAAGTCTTCTGAAGTGTCAATAGGATTTCTGTACCAATGCCTGGAGTGGAAGTCTTCTGAAGTGTCAATAGGATTTCTGTACCGATGCCTGGAGTGGAAGTCTTCTGAAGTGTCAATAGGATTTCTGTACCAATGCCTGGAGTGGAAGTCTTCTGAAGTGTCAATAGGATTTCTGTACCAATGCCTAGAGTGGAAGTCTTCTGAAACGTCAATAGAATTTCTGTACCAATGCCTGGAGTGGAAGTCTTCTGAAGTGTCAATAGGATTTTTGTACCAATGCCTGGAGTGGAAGTCTTCTGAAGTGTCAATAGGATTTCTGTACCAATGCCTGGAGTGGAAGTCTTCTGAAGTGTCAATAGGATTTCTGTACCAATGCCTGGAGTGGAAGTCTTCTGAAGTGTCAATAGGATTTTTGTACCAATGCCTGGAGTGGAAGTCTTCTGAAACGTCAATAGAATTTCTGTACCAATGCCTGGAGTGGAAGTCTTCTGAAGTGTCAATAGGATTTCTGTACCAATGCCTAGAGTGGAAGTCTTCTGAAACGTCAATAGAATTTCTGTACCAATGCCTGGAGTGGAAGTCTTCTGAAGTGTCAATAGGATTTTTGTACCAATGCCTGGAGTGGAAGTCTTCTGAAGTGTCAATAGGATTTCTGTACCAATGCCTGGAGTGGAAGTCTTCTGAAGTGTCAGTAGGATTTCTGTACCAATGCCTGGAGTGGAAGTCTTCTGAAGTGTCAATAGGATTTCTGTACCAATGCCTGGAGTGGAAGTCTTCTGAAGTGTCAGTAGGATTTTTGTTCCAATGCCTGGAGTGGAAGTCTTCTGAAGTGTCAATAGGATTTCTGCACCAATGCCTGGAGTGGAAGTCTTCTGAAGTGTCAATAGGATTTCTGTACCAGTGCCTGGAGTGGAAGTCTTCTGAAGTGTCAGTAGGATTTCTGTACCAATGCCTGGAGTGGAAGTCTTCTGAAGTGTCAATAGGATTTCTGTACCGATGCCTGGAGTGGAAGTCTTCTGAAGTGTCAATAGGATTTCTGTACCAATGCCTGGAGTGGAAGTCTTCTGAAGTGTGATCTTGATATAGCCATAGATGGCTGAAAGTGATCACAAACACAATGAATAAAAATTAAGTTTATTTCGTAATAAAAGTAGGGCAATAATAACAAATCTCTGATTAATTCCATATTCTTGTTAATTGAATGGTTAGATTTCACTTGTAAAGTTGTGAACTCATAACTTTCTATGACATTTTTGTAGTACCATTCTTGTAAAGTTGCCACTCATATAAATAATTTTAATACATGTTTTTTTTATGTATTTGAGTGTCCCAGGGAAACCTTAATTCTTTAAAGTGGAGCCGTGTTTGTTTGCTGTAGTAAACATGTTCTGAGTTACTTGTAAGATACCTGGAGTCCTCTAAAATGAGCTCCACAACTGAACAGATGCCCCAGTATGCTGTAACTGGGTGAATTTATATTTTATGTACCTTCGCATATCTGTGGGAACCCTAGGAGTTGAGACAGTGCTTGTTTACTGTGGTAAACAAGTTCTGTTTTATTGGTAAAATAGGACCCGCTAACCAGTGCAAGTCCTCTAAAATGGGCAATATGGATATAAACAACTGTCTGTCTTTATATCCATGTTATAGTCTTAACCCTTTACTCAACGTAACGGCCAAAACCGGCCAGAGCTATTCTAAAAAATCGCCAATTAATTTTCATTATGTTTTCATTTTTTGTCTTAAAAACATAGGTTATGAAACCTCGTTGGAATGAGCTCATTGAGCTCGTTTCAATGAGGTGTACATAACCTATGTTTTTGAGACAAAAAGTGAAAAAAATTAGTTATTCAAGAATTATTTTTGCAAGTGTCGTCTGCTTTTCATGTTAGGTAAAGGCTTAATTAGCCATTGTGCAGAACTAGGTTACTTTAACCTTGGAAATATTTCTCATAATGGAGCAGAAGAGTTTGGCTCTGTCGCTATACCCTTAATAACAACAACAAACGTGGTTCATATCAGCTCGGTAAATAAACCGCTGTACAAAACAATCAGAAATCTCAGCATGAACACTATGAAAATGAGCCTCCAATGTGAATTTCTGGAAAATTGCCTTCGCCACAACCTGGCACCCATGGGACTTAGAACCAAAATCCCACCATCACGTGGCACCAGATCTATTTAATGAACCATCATTTCTAGCCAGACGGTGCGATGCCACCCTCCAGAACATCACGTGGCACCAGATCTATTTAATGAACCATCATTTCTAGCCAGACGGTGCGATGCCACCCTCCAGAACATCACGTGGCACCAGATCTATTTAATGAACCATCATTTGTAGCCAGACGGTGCGATGCCACCCTCCAGAACATCACGTGGCACCAGATCTATTTAATGAACCATCATTTCTAGCCAGACGGTGCGATGCCACCCTCCAGAACATCACGTGGCACCAGATCTATTTAATGAACCATCATTTCTAGCCAGACGGTGCGATGCCACCCTCCAGAACATCACGTGGCACCAGATCTATTTAATGAACCATCATTTCTAGCCAGACGGTGCGATGCCACCCTCCAGAACATCACGTGGCACCAGATCTATTTAATGAACCATCATTTCTAGCCAGACGGTGCGATGCCACCCTCCAGAACATCACGTGGCACCAGATCTATTTAATGAACCATCATTTCTAGCCAGACGGTGCGATGCCACCCTCCAGAACATCACGTGGCACCAGATCTATTTAATGAACCATCATTTCTAGCCAGACGGTGCGATTCCACCCTCCAGAACATCACGTGGCACCAGATCTATTTAATGAACCATCATTTCTAGCCAGACGGTGCGATGCCACCCTCCAGAACATCACGTGGCACCAGATCTATTTAATGAACCATCATTTCTAGCCAGACGGTGCGATGCCACCCTCCAGAACATCACGTGGCACCAGATCTATTTAATGAACCATCATTTCTAGCCAGACGGTGCGATGCCACCCTCCAGAACATCACGTGGCACCAGATCTATTTAATGAACCATCATTTCTAGCCAGACGGTGCGATGCCACCCTCCAGAACATCACGTGGCACCAGATCTATTTAATGAACCATCATTTCTAGCCAGACGGTGCGATGCCACCCTCCAGAACATCACGTGGCTCCAGATCTATTTAATGAACCATCATTTCTAGCCAGACGGTGCGATGCCACCCTCCAGCACATTCTCACTAGAGATACACTCCCACTCCTCAAAGAAATGAGTGGAAAACACATCAACCCATTCACACCGTGCATTACCGTGGAAAACACATCAACCCATTCACACCGTGCATTACCGTGGAAAACACATCAACCCATTCACACCGTGCATTACCGTGGAAAACACATCAACCCATTCACACCGTGCATTACCGTGGAAAACACATCAACCCATTCACACCGTGCATTACCGTGGAAAACACATCAACCCATTCACACCGTGCATTACCGTGGAAAACACATCAACCCATTCACACCGTGCATTACCGTGGAAAACACATCAACCCATTCACACCGTGCATTACCGTGGAAAACACATCAACCCATTCACACCGTGCATTACCGTGGAAAACACATCAACCCATTCACACCGTGCATTACCGTGGAAAACACATCAACCCATTCACACCGTGCATTACCGTGGAAAACACATCAACCCATTCACACCGTGCATTACCGTGGAAAACACATCAACCCATTCACACCGTGCATTACCGTGGAAAACACATCAACCCATTCACACCGTGCATTATGGTGGAAAACACATCAACCCATTCACACCGTGCATTACCGTGGAAAACACATCAACCCATCACACCGTGCATTACCGTGGAAAACACATCAACCCATTCACACCGTGCATTACCGTGGAAAACACATCAACCCATTCACACCGTGCATTACCGTGGAAAACACATCAACCCATTCACACCGTGCATTACCGTGGAAAACACATCAACCCATTCACACCGTGCATTACCGTGGAAAACACATCAACCCATTCACACCGTGCATTACCGTGGAAAACACATCAGCCCATTCACACCGTGCATTACCGTGGAAAACACATCAACCCATTCACACCGTGCATTACCGTGGAAAACACATCAACCCATTCACACCGTGCATTACCGTGGAAAACACATCAACCCATTCACACCGTGCATTACGGTGGAAAACACATCAACCCATTCACACCGTGCATTACGGTGGAAAACACATCAACCCATTCACACCGTGCATTACGGTGGAAAACACATCAACCCATTCACACCGTGCATTACGGTGGAAAACACATCAACCCATTCACACCGTGCATTACCGTGGAAAACACATCAACCCATTCACACCGTGCATTACGGTGGAAAACACATCAACCCATTCACACCGTGCATTACCGTGGAAAACACATCAACCCATTCACACCGTGCATTACCGTGGAAAACACATCAACCCATTCACACCGTGCATTACCGTGGAAAACACATCAACCCATTCACACCGTGCATTACCGTGGAAAACACATCAACCCATTCACACCGTGCATTACCGTGGAAAACACATCAACCCATTCACACCGTGCATTACCGTGGAAAACACATCAACCCATTCACACCGTGCATTACCGTGGAAAACACATCAACCCATTCACACCGTGCATTACGGTGGAAAACACATCAACCCATTCACACCGTGCATTACCGTGGAAAACACATCAACCCATTCACACCGTGCATTACCGTGGAAAACACATCAACCCATTCACACCGTGCATTACGGTGGAAAACACATCAACCCATTCACACCGTGCATTACGGTGGAAAACACATCAACCCATTCACACCGTGCATTACCGTGGAAAACACATCAACCCATTCACACCGTGCATTACCGTGGAAAACACATCAACCCATTCACACCGTGCATTACGGTGGAAAACACATCAACCCATTCACACCGTGCATTACCGTGGAAAACACATCAACCCATTCACACCGTGCATTACCGTGGAAAACACATCAACCCATTCACACCGTGCATTACGGTGGAAAACACATCAACCCATTCACACCGTGCATTACGGTGGAAAACACATCAACCCATTCACACCGTGCATTACGGTGGAAAACACATCAACCCATTCACACCGTGCATTACCGTGGAAAACACGTCAACCCATTCACACCGTGCGTTACCGTGGAAAACACATCAACCCATTCACACCGTGCATTACCGTGGAAAACACGTCAACCCATTCACACCGTGCATTACCGTGGAAAACACGTCAATCCATTCACACCGTGCATTACCGTGGAAAACACATCAACCCATTCACACCGTGCATTACCGTGGAAAACACATCAACCCATTCACACCGTGCATTACCGTGGAAAACACATCAACCCATTCACACCGTGCATTACCGTGGAAAACACATCAACCCATTCACACCGTGCATTACCGTGGAAAACACATCAACCCATTCACACCGTGCATTACCGTGGAAAACACATCAATCCATTCACACCGTGCATTACCGTGGAAAACACATCAAGCCATTCACACCGTGCATTACCGTGGAAAACACATCAACCCATTCACACCGTGCATTACCGTGGAAAACACATCAACCCATTCACACCGTGCATTACCGTGGAAAACACATCAACCCATTCACACCGTGCATTACCGTGGAAAACACATCAACCCATTCACACCGTGCATTACCGTGGAAAACACATCAACCCATTCACACCGTGCATTACGGTGGAAAACACATCAACCCATTCACACCGTGCATTACCGTGGAAAACACATCAACCCATTCACACCGTGCATTACGGTGGAAAACACATCAACCCATTCACACCGTGCATTACCGTGGAAAACACATCAACCCATTCACACCGTGCATTACGGTGGAAAACACATCAACCCATTCACACCGTGCATTACGGTGGAAAACACATCAACCCATTCACACCGTGCATTACCGTGGAAAACACATCAACCCATTCACACCGTGCATTACCGTGGAAAACACATCAACCCATTCACACCGTGCATTACCGTGGAAAACACATCAACCCATTCACACCGTGCATTACCGTGGAAAACACATCAACCCATTCACACCGTGCATTACCGTGGAAAACACATCAACCCATTCACACCGTGCATTACCGTGGAAAACACATCAACCCATTCACACCGTGCATTACCGTGGAAAACACATCAACCCATTCACACCGTGCATTACCGTGGAAAACACATCAACCCATTCACACCGTGCATTACCGTGGAAAACACATCAACCCATTCACACCGTGCATTACGGTGGAAAACACATCAACCCATTCACACCGTGCATTACGGTGGAAAACACATCAACCCATTCACACCGTGCATTACCGTGGAAAACACATCAACCCATTCACACCGTGCATTACCGTGGAAAACACATCAACCCATTCACACCGTGCATTACCGTGGAAAACACATCAACCCATTCACACCGTGCATTACCGTGGAAAACACATCAACCCATTCACACCGTGCATTACCGTGGAAAACACAACAACCCATTCACACCGTGCATTACCGTGGAAAACACATCAACCCATTCACACCGTGCATTACCGTGGAAAACACATCAACCCATTCACACCGTGCATTACGGTGGAAAACACATCAACCCATTCACACCGTGCATTACGGTGGAAAACACATCAACCCATTCACACCGTGCATTACCGTGGAAAACACATCAACCCATTCACACCGTGCATTACCGTGGAAAACACATCAACCCATTCACACCGTGCATTACCGTGGAAAACACGTCAACCCATTCACACCGTGCATTACCGTGGAAAACACGTCAACCCATTCACACCGTGCATCGTGCATTACCGTGGAAAACACGTCAACCCATTCACACCGTGCATTACCGTGGAAAACACGTCAACCCATTCACACCGTGCATTACCGTGGAAAACACATCAACCCATTCACACCGTGCATTACCGTGGAAAACACATCAACCCATTCACACCGTGCATTACCGTGGAAAACACATCAACCCATTCACACCGTGCATTACCGTGGAAAACACATCAATCCATTCACACCGTGCATTACCGTGGAAAACACATCAACCCATTCACACCGTGCATTACCGTGGAAAACACATCAACCCATTCACACCGTGCATTACCGTGGAAAACACATCAACCCATTCACACTGTGCATTACCGTGGAAAACACATCAATCCATTCACACCGTGCATTACCGTGGAAAACACATCAACCCATTCACACCGTGCATTACCGTGGAAAACACATCAACCCATTCACACCGTGCATTACCGTGGAAAACACATCAACCCATTCACACTGTGCATTACCGTGGAAAACACATCAACCCATTCACACCGTGCATTACCGTGGAAAACACATCAACCCATTCACACCGTGCATTACCGTGGAAAACACATCAACCCATTCACACCGTGCATTACCGTGGAAAACACATCAACCCATTCACACCGTGCATTACCGTGGAAAACACATCAACCCATTCACACCGTGCATTACCGTGGAAAACACATCAACCCATTCACACCGTGCATTACCGTGCAAAACACATCAACCCATTCACACCGTGCATTACCGTGGAAAACACATCAACCCATTCACACCGTGCATTACCGTGGAAAACACATCAACCCATTCACACCGTGCATTACCGTGGAAAACACATCAACCCATTCACACTGTGCATTACCGTGGAAAACACATCAACCCATTCACACCGTGCATTACCGTGGAAAACACATCAACCCATTCAAACCGTGCATTACCGTGGAAAACACATCAACCCATTCACACCAGGCATTACCGTGGAAAACACATCAACCCATTCACACCGTGCATTACCGTGGAAAACACATCAACCCATTCACACCGTGCATTACCGTGGAAAACACATCAACCCATTCACATCAGGCATTACCGCTAACTGCCAGATATTCTTACATATACCCAAAAAACTCATCAACCCATTCACACCGTGCATTACCATGGAAAACACATCAACCCATTCACACCGTGCATTACCGTGGAAAACACATCAACCCATTCACACCGTGCATTACCGTGGAAAACACATCAACCCATTCACACCGTGCATTACCGTGGAAAACACATCAACCCATTCACACCGTGCATTACCGTGGAAAACACATCAACCCATTCACACCGTGCATTACCGTGGAAAACACATCAACCCATTCACACCGTGCATTACCGTGGAAAACACATCAACCCATTCACACCGTGCATTACCGTGGAAAACACATCAACCCATTCACACCGTGCATTGCCGTGCAAAACACATCAACCCATTCACACCGTGCATTACCGTGGAAAACACATCAACCCATTCACACCGTGCATTACCGTGCAAAACACATCAACCCATTCACACCGTGCATTACCGTGGAAAACACATCAACCCATTCACACCGTGCATTACCATGGAAAACACATCAACCCATTCACACCGTGCATTACCGTGGAAAACACATCAACCCATTCACACCGTGCATTACCATGGAAAACACATCAACCCATTCACACCGTGCATTACCGTGCAAAACACATCAACCCATTCACACCGTGCATTACCATGGAAAACACATCAACCCATTCACACTGTGCATTACCGTGGAAAACACATCAACCCATTCACACCAGTCATTACCGCTAACTGCCAGATATTCTTACATCTACCCAAAAAACACATTAACCCATTCACACCGTGCATTACCGTGGAAAACACATCAACCCATTCACACCGTGCATTACCGTGCAAAACACATCAAACCATTCACACCATGCATTACGGTGGAAAACACATCAACCTATTCACAGTGTGCATTACCGCTAACTGCCAGATATTCTTACATCTACCCAAAAGCCTCTTATTCAAAGGAACAGCATCCAAGACGAGACACAAAGGCCCAAATCGGTCTAACTGCTTAACCCTTTACCCAATGCAGACGATATCAAAATTTACTATTTTAAATATCATTTTTTTAAATTTTAAAAAAAATTTCAACAAAACCATATCTTGTGACCCCTCGTTGGAACGAGCTCGTTCCAACGAGGGGTCACATGATATGGTTTTGTTGAATTTTTTTTAAAAATAATATTTTTTCAACTGCTGAATTTGCATATTACGCGGGAGGATGCGGGCGATTCGTTGGGTAAAGGGTTAAGCAAAAATTGTGTCTACTTAATCACCTGCATGTAGTGCATGCCACAAACAATATGTGGGTGAAACAAAATGGCACTTCAATTAAGGAACACTTCTTCGACATCAAAATAAAGAGAGACACCGGTGGCCTTCCACTTCAACCAACCTGAACACAACATAAGCAAAGTGCAATACCGCATAATACATATCCTACTATCCAACCCGGACGATATCATTTGCCACCAAAGTAGATGCAATTCTGAAATACATTGGATCTTTACTCTAAAAACGCTAATCCCGCGCGGAAAGGATTTTTAGTTTACTAGAAATGTATGGTTTTTTTTTTAAAGGTTTTTAGGTTACTTTAATCACCAAAACAAGTACCTTGGCAGTTGTTTCTTTATAGGTACTGTTGAGTGCTAAATAATCATACATGTATGATTTTTAATTTTGAGGACTTTTAGACATCATAGGCAAGGTATGATGATTATTCCGATCTGTGTGATTATTTAATTCCCATTTGTAATCAAGGGACAGAATTCCACAAAGTGATACCAGCTATTAATAGTTAAAATTAGAAACATACCAGTCCCTATATGATTGAACTAATCCCAGACATCATTCCTTGGAAAGCTCTCCAGGAGCTTTGGAAGGATTGATGTCTGAAACTTGAATTTTACCCTTCATAAACTCACTCACTTCAAACCCAGAGATAATAATTCTTCGAATCAGAATCGTCCAGAGACATGAGATTGAGAAGTGAACTGTGCAAGTAGCAACAACAGAAGGGCATGCGATTGCCACAGTTCATCACAATAATTTTCATGTTTGATTAAAATTAATAACCGTGTCACGCATCACCATTCAAATATAAAAAGGTTGTATGGGCGAATGCTGCTTAGTAGAAAATGTAAGTGAGTTGGGCTTTTTTATTTATTTGAAACAATGACAAGACTTTCGTCCTTTTTGTGTTGAATAATCCTGCAAGCACATTTCTGAAGTCACGAGGCAGTAATGATGTAATGCGTGTCCTAGCAGCCAATCACTGTGAGTTTCATTTGGAATCCTCTGATATTTCCCCCAAAGAAAATGTCCTATTTTTATCTAACTTCAGCAGACGGCAGTGCCATTGGCCAAAAGTGTCCACGTGACTAACTACGCATGCTTAGTGAGTGCCTTCCACCTCAACTTGTTTCAAATTCGAGGTAAACAGAATTGCTTCAGTTCCAGCAGTCAGCTATTCATTAAGTGCCTCCACAGAATATAAATGACCTGGCAGAAACCTGCAAACACACATATCTTGAACTTTACTATGATTCACACAGCAAGAAAGTAAACAGAATACAATAATTACCCAAATTTAAGCCAAGTGTATCAAGCCTGATTGACGTGAAACTATTCACAGCCAACCGCGATGGGCAATTTGAGAATTGCATATCACAGTAAAACCGAGTTTTCGGTATACTGATTAAACAATTATTTGCCGGTATTGGTAATGGTATTGAAAATATTACCGAATATAATCGGTATACCGAAATACCGTCCAACCCTACCCCACACCCTGCCCCTGCCCCTGCCCCTCCCCCTCCCCCCTTACTATTATTCTGATCTATGCTATACTACTCAAAAAAAATAGGGGATATCCAAACTGATGTTGATATTTTCAGAAAATGGTATTAGACATGCGTGATTGGGCTCATCAATATGTTACGAAGTTTAGTGTGGATCACGAATGTCACTGGCCCACGAAAACTTCATGCAGGTTTTTCGCATGAGTGCCATGTTAATATCTGTGGGCGAAGACTGACACGTGACAAACGTTTACGTGCCATTGGCATCTTGGAAGCTGGCAACAGACAGACTGCTGTGGCTCATATTCTTAATATTTTCTGCTTTCAAAGTTTCAAAGCACAATAACAAAGTGCAGAAAGTTCTTTTTCAACCACAATATACAAGGGAATTTTGGGGGAAAGTTCGATTCGGATTAAAAATATTTGATGGAACCGAATATTCTGGGACTCGCCTCAATTCCCCTTGCCGTTGGAAATAGGAACACTAAAGATTTATTATTAGACCAATTTATTTTTTGCAGGACCAGTTGTTTGGTCGTAAGGACTTGGAGACATCGACCTCCGTAATGTCGCACAGTTAAACCCATTAATTGTGTTGTAATTTGGAAGCCACTCCAGCCAATGTATTCAGTTAAAACCACAGTTTTGTAGACTTTATTGCTTAGTTTAGCACCTGACATTGCATAACCGACTAGTCAATTATTCGTCGACCACTACCCAGCAATTAGTCGATTAGTAAAAATCCAAATGGCATTAATCGTTTCAATGCTACTGTGCTATAAAAATATAGAGGATATTCACGAAAATTTGATGAATACCGAAAATATCTCGTGAGTGGCTACAAAGAAATATGAGGATCTTCACGAGCGACGCAGTCGCGAGTGAAGATCCTCATATTTCATGTAGCCACGAACGAGATATTTTCGGTATTCATCAAATTTTCATGAATTTTCTTTTTATTTAATGCTCTACGACTACAAACTCTCCAATTTGTGGCCTTTATTTGCCATTAAGGCGCAAAATTTATGTGCCGAACCGGCGTCCATACAAAAATTACAACAACCAAACTCCAACCATTGGAATGTGTGAATATCCGCATAAAAAGTAGTCCCGTCTTATTTCTCCCCTAACTTTACGATTTACCAAGGCTGGCGAATTGAAATAATCGCAATGTGTTTCGAAGAAATAGAACAATAACAAAAAACACCACTTTCTTATTTTCAATAACAAGACACGTCATTTTATTTTTTTTGAACTCGATGCACTGAAGACGTGTGAAGTTGAACTGAAGAAATTTGAAAGTGATTTCGGCTTTTCGCTGGAAGGTGAATGAGAAAGTCAAACTTTGAAACCGCTGATTTAATGAATTGATTTAGTCACTGTCACTATCAATTATTCGAATTCGTTTGTATTTGGGACTCTGGAATTCATTACTGATGTGCTGACTCGTTTAAAGTACATGTGATTCGTCATCCGAACCTACGATGAAATATCGATTTCTAAATATCATTTTGATATTTCGTTTTGCCGACCGACAGGGGAATATGACTTAATTTTTCAGCGTGAATTGATGCCTGAGCATTAAATAAATGTTAATATCATTTTCCAACATAAACAGAGAAGGAACCTGTCCAAATAAAACATGTCATCAATGTTCGAATTCACCAAAGTCGAGATCCCTTGGAAATTCTAAGTTTCTCATTCAGATTTGTTTACCTGGGATATTTAACCAATCAGATTCTGGAGTAAAAGAATTTCAAAATAAAAATAACATTCTGACTGCTTGTTCCTTGACAAATATTTTCCGCAACTGGTCATTTCATGATGGAATGTGCTAAACTTATTAGGTATTTAAAAAGTTTCCTGCAGTTTAGTCAATATTTGAAGTTCGATCATCGTGACCGTTAACACTGTTTGCTGTCAATTGGTTTTGACCAGTTAAGTGCCATAAAAATTAAAAAGCAAACTGGGGTTGGTACCCCACCTATTAACAGTGATGTCTTCTTGGCAATGAAGGAAAAGGAGCAATTATCAACTTTCAAGGTGTTTTTAGTTCAATTTTTGTGTCGATTGGTTCTTATATGGGAGGCATGTGATAAATACAGTTAAAACTAGAAGTCCTGTCACGAGTAGTGCGCTTATCTAGGCTTAATTGCGCGTTGGAATTGCGCGCAGTTGCCATATCAAATGGCATCCAAAGCACGGCAGGTTCTCCTGGTTACTCATAGCAAACACATGCAATGTTTCTGCCAATGGACCTCCGGGTTTACCCGGAGGTCCATTGGCTGAAACATTGCTTGTGCACATGCCATATGTGCAGAATTTGATAGCTTTACTTGGGCCATAACGCGCACATTAACGCGCATATCAACGTGCTATTTGTGCGCATTTCATGACAGGACTTCTAGTTTTAACTGTACAGAACCGCACATACGTTTGAATGGGTTAAGAATTATCGCACAAGATTGTGATGGCCCAGGATTTCACGAGAGCAGTTCTGTATTTTGGCTCTTGTGATTTTCTGGGCCAAAGCATTCTTGTGTTATAATTCTTAACCCATTCAAACGTATGTGCAGTTCTGTATATTCATTTGTAATTGAATTGAGTGCAGGTATGAAACATTCTTCAGGTATAAACAGTGTTATAATTGAGTGCAGGTATAAACAGTGTTGTAATTAAGTGCAGGTATGAAACATTCTTTTTCTGAATCGAATAATCAGACATGCTATTGGTACCCTCAATACGGATTTGCATTTTGTCGAGACATTTTTACTTTTATCATATAACTCGTCCGTTTTGTTCACTTTAAAACGTTTGATATTTTGTTTTCATATTAATCAGTGATAAATAAAGCCTTCCGTCATTTTCATTGGTCAATTTCAAAACTGGACAATTTGATTGGCTAAACAAAATACAACTGGCTCACATTTGCATAATTTCAGTAGGGAGAATTTACATTATCTGTCCTATTTAGGGTGGGTTATATTGTATTAATCTTTTACCTACAAGAAAAACGCCATTCATTTTTTTTATATTTTCACTTTTTGCTTCCAAAACATAGGTTATGACCCCTCATTGGAACGAGCTTGACGAGCTCGTTCCAATGAGGGGGGGGGGGGGGGGGTCATAACCTATGTTTTGGAAGCAAAAAATGAAAATTTTTAGTTATACGAGATGTTTTTTCCAAGTGCCGTCTGCAACTCAAGTTAGGTGATGGGTTAAAAAGTCATACTAAGTGGCTAATTTGTGTTGTGCGTGTGTGTGTCATATGATAAGTAGAATATGATATGAGTGTTTTTCTCATATAATATTTATGAAACTCGTCCGAATTTTCCGTTTGAGCTCACCAGAGACTCGCCAAAACGGAAAATTCTTAGACTCGTTTCCTAAATATTATATGAGAAAAACACTCATTTCATATCCTCTATTTATTGTGGAAAATATGTTCTTGTTATAAGATAAATTATTGAATCCTTGTTGATATTTTTTTTGTAGGAATTAAACAGATTTCCTTCACCACCTGGAGTGCCTCGAGGATCACTAGAACCATTTGAAGATATTTCAAAAATCCATGAAAGTAAGTTTTCATCAAAATGAGTTATTCACCTTTTCAGAAAACATTTCGGTGAGAAGATTTGCCTAATCTGTGTCCCATACTGTTCTTCTTGAGAAAGCAGCAATCTTACATGGAATGTGCTACACAAATTCATTCTATTGAGATGTAAGATGTGTCCTCGGAAAAACAAACCAAATTTTCTCATTAGAACTTTTCTTTTATTCTGATTTTATATAAGTAAGAGTACATCTTTTGTGTGTGATGTAAAGATAAATCCATTTACTCTTTACCCAATTAACACAATTTCAAAATTTGTAATTTTAGTATTTTTTTTTCTAATTTTTCAAAATATTGTAATGAAACCTTTTGTGACCCCTCATTGAAACAAGCACAAGGACCTCATTTCAATTAAGGATCAAATCATAGGGTTATGTTAACCCTTTCCCAGCTTGACTACTTTACTCTTTGTTTTTAAAATATTTTCTCAAAATTTCAACAAAACCATATCATGTGACCCCCCCCCCCCCCCCCCCCCCCCCCCCTAATTGAAATAAGCTTGATGAGCTCATTCCAATGAGGGAGGGGTTCACATGATATGGTTTGTCGAAACTTTTTTTAAAAATACTCTTTTTTTAACTGCTAAATTTGAAAATTACCTGGGTTGATGTGGCCGGTTTGTTAGGCAAAGGGTTAACCTTCACCCAACACAGACGATATCAAAATTTATTATTTTAAATATCATTTTTTTTAAATGTTTCAAAAAATTTCAACAAAACCATATCATGTGACCCCTCATTGGAACGAGCTCGATGAGCTCGGTCCAACGAGGGGTCACATGATATGGGTTTGTTGAAATGTTTTTGAAAAGTACTATTTTTTCAACTGCTGAATTTGCATATTACGCGGGCGGATGCCGTCGATTCGTTGGGCAAAGGGTTAAAAAGTTTTTATTTTTTTTATCTCATCGTCTGTTGTCGTCATCCGTCGTAAACTTTACATTATCGACTTCTCACAAACTACTGGACCAAATTGAACCAAATTTGGTGTGCATGTTCCTTATCATATGTCAATTCAAGTTTGTTCAAATAAAGGTGCCAAACCTGCAGCAGGCACCACAAGGGGCATAACTCTGATAGCACCCATAAATGTTTTCAAAATTCAAAAAAAATCTTCAAAAGATCCACCAGTCAGAATCTTTTCATATTTGTTATACAACATCTGAGGGGGGGGGGGGGGGGGGGGGAGTTGAGGGAAGATTGGGGCTCTCTATTGAAGCCCAAATTTTAACTTAGTGCAGTATGTGGAATATTCTTTAAAAATCTTCTTCAGATCCACCAGTTGAAATCTTTTGATATTTGATATACAACATCTCTACGGGGGTCAGATTAAAGTTTGTTCAAATTAGGTCCCTGAGATGGTATTTGGGCTCTCTATCGAAGCCTAAATTTTAACTTGGTGCAATTTGAGGAAACTTCTTTGAAAATCTTCTTCATCAGATCCACCAGTCAGAATCCTTTCATGTTTGGTATACAACTTCAGTGGGGAGGGGGGAGGGGGGGGAGGGGGGTCAGATTCAAGTTTGTTCAAATTGAGTCCCTGGGTTAATAATTGGGCTCCCTGTAGGAGTCCAATTTTAACTTAGTGAAATATGAGGAAATTTCTTTAAAAATCTTCTTCTTCAGATCTACCAGTCAGAATGCTTTCATATTTGGTATACAACATCTCTAGGGGGGGGGGGGGGCAGATTCAAGTTTGTTCAAATCGAGTCCCTGGGTTAAGATTTTGGCCCTCTATTGAAGCCGAATTTTAACTTGGTGCAATATGTGGAATATTCTTTAAAAATCTACTTCAGATCCACCAGCTGAAATCTTTTAATATTTGGTTGAAATATGAGGAAATTTCTTTAAAAATCATTTTCAGATCCACCAGTCAGAATGCTTTCATATTTGGTATACAACATATCCAGGGGAATCAGATTCAAGTTTGTTCAAAGCAAGTCCCTGGGTTAATAATTGGGGTCCTTGTAAGAGCCCAAATTGTAACTTGGTGAAAAATGAGGGAATTTCTTTAAAAATAAATCTTCAGCTCCTCCAGTCAGAATCCTTTCACGTTTGGTATACAACATCTGTAGGGGTCAGATTCAAGTTTGTTCAAGTTTGCTGGGTTAATATTTGGGCTCCCTATGTTTGATGATCACATTCCTCTGAATGTTGGTAAGCCATGATTAGCTGAATGTGATCCAAAATACTTCTTTGAACAACTTGTCAGGTGAGCAATTAAGGCACACCACAGTAGCCTGTCAACTGAACAGATCATGAGATCAAAGGCTTTTCAATATGTTCAGTGGATTTACCTCAAATCTCAACAACATTTGCGAATTATGTTTAGAATAAACATTGATATATAAACATCAAAATCGACCTCAAAACCAATTTTTAATGTGATAATCCTTTGAGTTTGGTGTTCCCTACAGGAAAAAATTTGAACATGTGCTTAAAAATTGCAACATTCATGAAAATGCCTTGGCAAATTTATTACCTATGAAAATGGGTTTTCGGTTGCAAATACCTCAGCAATGCATGTTGCCTAGAGTTAATTAACTGCCCTGGATAATAAGCATCTAACATGCTCACCAGAGTTATGAATAATTTCATGGCTTCATCCCTATGTAGTATTGATGAACCAGGACTACCTGAATGTGACTCAAAATACTTCTTTGAACCACTTTGTCAGGTGAGCGATTAACCCTTTACCCAACGAATCGGCCGCATCTGACCGAGTAATATGCAAATTCAGCAGTTGAAAAAATATTATTTTTCAAAAAATTTCAACAAAACCATATCATGTGACCCTGTGTTGGAATGAGCTCGTCGAGCTCGTTCTAACGAGGGGTCACATGATATGGTTTTGTTGAAATTTTTTGAAAAATTTGAAAAATTATATTTAAAATAATAAATTTTGATATCGTCTGTGTTGGGTAAAGGGTTAAGGCAGTTTGGGGCCTCATGTTTATTCAATTGCTCTGTGATATTTATTCAATATATTTTATTTATTTGCAATTGTCATGTTCTATTCATGTTGGGTACAGGGTTAATAATTTATTTTTTTTAATTAAATCATTGAATTCCCAACATTTCTAGACTTCTTGGTACTTCTAACAGAAGGAATTAATTTATTATATCTTCTTTGAGAGAGCTATATGAGTTTTGTCAAATAAGATATTAAAAAATGATTTGGTGGAATGGTGGTTCTGTGTACTGAGGTGTAACAATGAGTTTGGGGGAATGGTGGTTCTGTGTACTAAGGCATAACAATGATTTGGGGGAACGGTGGTTCTGTATAGTAAGGCATAGCAATGATTTGGGGGAACAGTGATTCTGTGTACTGATGTGTAACAATGATTTGGGGGAACGGTGGTTCTCTACTAAGGTGTAACAATGATTTGGGGGAACGGTGGTTCTGTGTACTAAGGCGTGACAATGATTTGGGGAACGGTGGTTCTGTGTACTAAGGCATAAGAATGATTTGGGGGAATGGTGGTTCTGTGTACTGAGGTGTAACAATGATTTGGGGGAACGGTGGTTCTCTACTAAGGCGTAACAATGATTTGGGGGTAACGGTGGTTCTGTGTACTAAGGTGTAACAATGATTTGGTGGAACGGTGGTTCTGTGTACTGAGGTGTAACAATGAGTTTGGGGGAACGGTGGTTCTGTGTACTAAGGCATAACAATGATTTGGAACGGTGGTTCTGTGTACTAAGGCAAAACAATGATTTGGGGGAATGGTGGTTCTGTGTACTAAGGCGTAGCAATGATTTGTGGGAACAGTGGTTCTGTGTTCTGAGGTGTAACAATGATTTGGGGGAATGGTGGTTCTCTACTAAGGCGTAACAATGATTTGGGGGAACGGTGGTTCTGTGTACTAAGGCGTAACATTGATTTGGGGGAATGGTGGTTCTGTGTACTGAGGTGGAACAATGATTTGGGGGAATGGTGGTTCTGTGTACTAAGGCATAACAATGATTTGGGGGAACAGTGGTTCTGTGTACTGAGGTGTAACAATGATTTGGGGGAACAGTGGTTCTGTGTACTAAAGCGTAACAATGATTTGGGGGAACGATGGTTCTGTGTACTAAGGCATAACAATTATTTGGGGGAACGATGGTTCTGTGTACTAAGGCGCAACAATGATTTGGGGGAACGTTGGATCTGCATACTTAGGCGTAACTGCATGTCAATGGTGCACTTGCCTTCAGCCACTGCTAACCCTGCTTATGTGGAGTTGGTACGATGGGGTGTCAGACAGTTGCTTGTGGTTGCTTGGTCGTTCTCTCTGGGTACTCTGGCTTCCTCCACCTGTGAAACTGTATGGCACGAGGTGACCCTGGCTGTTGAAAGTGAAACTCTTTACCCAAAGTGATGGCCCAAACCGGCCAGTGCTATTCACAATAATCGCCAATTTTCATTATTTGTTCATTTTTTGTCTCAAAAAAATAGGTTTTGACCCCTCGGGGAACTAGCTCATCGAGCTCATTCCAATGAGGGGTCATAACCTATGTTTTTGAGACAAAAAATGAAAAAAAATTAGTTATTCAAGAATTTTCTTTGCAAGTGTCGTCTGTTTTTCATGTTAGGTAAAGGGTTAAACCCCAATAAATAATAAATAAATAAAATGAATCCTCAAATTAAATTATCACTAAAGTAAAGGAAAATTGTGCAAATCCTACACTGAATTTTCCTTTTAACCCATTACCTAACATGAAAAGCAGACGACACTTGCATAAAAAATTCTTGAATAACTAATTTTTTTCATTTTTTGTCTCAAAAACATAGGTTATGACCCCTCGTTGGAACGATCTCGACGAGCTCGTTCCAATGAGGGGTCATAACCTATGTTTTTGTGACAAAAAATGAAAATATTTTGAAAATTAATTGGCGATTTTTGAGAATAGCGCTGGCCGGTTTTGGCCATTACGTTGGGTAAAGGGTTAACCCTTTACCCAACGAATTGGCCGCATCCGCCCACGTAATATGCAAATTCAGCAGTTGAAAAAATAGTATTTTTCAAAAAAATTCAACAAAACCATATCATGTGACTCTTCGTTGGAATGAGCTCATTCCAACGAGGGGTCACATGATATGGTTTGTTGAATTTTTTTGAGAAATTGATATTTAAAATAATAAATTTTGATATCGTCTGTGTGGGGGGTAAAGCCTAAAGGGTTAATTGAATATTTTTGACTGGCATAGTTTCTCTTCATTAATCTTAAAAAGTCTTCTCATGAACCAGCAGTAGCAGAGACTTGATATTTGGTGTGCAGCTTCCTTTTGAGGTGTAGACTCAGATTTGTTCAAGAGAAGTTTGTGGGGCTATATTTGCTGTCGTTATGGGAGGGGCAACAATTTTTGCCCCTCTCAAAATTTCTATTTGCCAACCCGAGAGGCAGATTTGAACCAAATTTGATATGAGGGCTTATTGGGTCATAAGTACTTAATTTATGCCCATTTTTTTTTCTGTTGCCCCATGGGAACCGCAGGAACTAAAAATAGAAAACAATGAAAACGCCCATATGTCCAAAACTACGTGGCACTGAGAATTCTTATCTGGTGTGAAGCTTCCTAAGGACCAACAGAATGGAATGGTAAAAAAAAATTGCTATCGGTTTTATCATGGGATACTTTTCTGGGACTTTGAAAAAGTACTGAGTCAGCATTTTTTAACACTGTGGGTAATGGGAAAAGCATTTAAGACTACTTTTCTCCCAAACCACTGCTCCAAAAGCTTTCAAATTTCACATATAACATCTTTGGAAGATTGTTTCACATGTTTATTGAAATCAATTCCCAGGGTCCATATTTGGGCTCTCTATGGGAGCCCAAATGTTTAAATTAGTGCAGTTTGAGGAATATTCTTTAAAAATCTTCTTCAGATCTACCAATAAGAATCTTGATATTTGGTATGCAGCATCCTTAGGAGGGAGGGGGGGTGGGGGTGGGGTGAGATTCAAGTTTGTTCAAGCCAAGTCCCTGGGTTCATATTTAGGCTGAAAATTTGGGGTCCTGGTCCGGACTTAGAAATTTTGGAGCAAAATCCGGAAATGAGATTTTTTGTTTTTATGCATTTAGGTCAATTTTAAGACAAAAAAAAAAAAAATTTTTACACTCAAAATTTGGGGTCCTGGTCTGGACTTAGAAATTTTCGGAAATTAGATTTTTGGGTTTTTTATGCGTTTTGGTCAATTTTAAGATGAAAAAAAAATTTTAGGCTGAAAATATTTTGTTTGGGACTTCGAAAATTTCTGAAAAAAAATTAAAAAAATCTTTTTTTTATGCGTTTATCTCAATTTTGGGACGTAAAAGTGCAGGAACTGAAAATAGAAGGAAAATCCTGTGTCATGTGTGGGCACAATCGCTTCATCTAGTTGGTATATGCATTTCTTAGGAGGGTCATATGCAGCTTATTCAAGTCAAGTACCTGGTTTGATATATAGACTACCATGTCAGGTGAGCGCCCTCAGGCCCCCTGGGGCCACTTGTTGCATTACTGAGCACTTATGCGATTGTCACATCAATATAAAAGGGGTGAATATAGAAGTGCTACAATCAGTTTGTAAAGCTAGAGTTGTCATTGTATTACATAAGTAAAGGGATGGATAGAGCTGTACAGTACTACACCAGTCAGTTTGTAAAGCTAGAGTTGTCATTGTATTACATAAGTAAAGGGATGGATAGAGCTGTGCAGTACAACACCAGTCAGTTTGTAAAGCTAGAGTTGTCATTGTATTACATAAGTAAAGGGATGGATAGAGCTGTACAGTACTACACCAGTCAGTTTGTAAAGCTAGACTTATTGTATTACATAAGTAAAGGGATGGATATAGCTGTACAGTACTACACCAGTTAGTTTGTAAACTATATAGTTGTCATTGTATTACATAAGTAAAGGGATGGATAGAGCTGTACAGTACTACACCAGTTAGTTTGTAAACTATATAGTTGTCATTGTATTACATAAGTAAAGATATGGATAGAGCTGTATAGTACTACACCAGTCAGTTTGTAAAGCTAGAGTTGTCATTGTATTACATAAGTAAAGATATGGATAGAGCTGTGCAGTACAACACCAGTCAGTTTGTAAAGCCAGAGTTGTCATTGTATTACATAAGTAAAGGGATGGATAGAGCTGTACAGTACTAGACCAGTCAGTTTGTAAAGCCAGAGTTGTCATTGTATTACATAAGTAAAGGGATGGATAGAGCTGTACAGTACTACACCAGTCAGTTTGTAAAGCTAGAGTTGTCATTGTATTACATAAGTAAAGGGATGGATAGAGCTGTACAGTACTACACCAGTCAGTTTGTAAAGCTAGACTTGTCATTGTATTACATAAGTAAAGGGATGGATAGAGCTGTACAGTACTACACCAGTCAGTTTGTAAAGCTAGAGTTGTCATTGTATTACATAAGTAAAGGGATGGATAGAGCTGTACAGTACTACACCAGTCAGTTTGTAAAGCTAGAGTTGTCATTGTATTACATAAGTAAAGGGATGGATAGAGCTGTACAGTACTACACCAGTCAGTTTGTAAAGCTAGACTTGTCATTGTATTACATAAGTAAAGGGATGGATAGAGCTGTACAGTACTACACCAGTTAGTTTGTAAAGCTAGACTTGTCATTGTATTACATAAGTAAAGATATGGATAGAGCTGTACAGTACTACACCAGTCAGTTTGTAAAGCTAGACTTATTGTATTACATAAGTAAAGGGATGGATAGAGCTGTACAGTACTACACCTGTTAGTTTGTAAAGCTAGACTTATTGTATTACATAAGTAAAGGGATGGATAGAGCTGTGCAGTACAACACCAGTCAGTTTGTAAAGCTAGAGTTGTCATTGTATTACATAAGTAAAGATATGGATAGAGCTGTACAGTACTACACCAGTCAGTTTGTAAAGCTAGACTTATTGTATTACATAAGTAAAGGGATGGATAGAGCTGTACAGTACTACACCAGTCAGTTTGTAAAGCTAGACTTGTCATTGTATTACATAAGTAAAGATATGGATAGAGCTGTACAGTACTACACCAGTCAGTTTGTAAAGCTAGACTTATTGTATTACATAAGTAAAGGGATGGATAGAGCTGTACAGTACTACACTTGTTAGTTTGTAAAGCTAGACTTATTGTATTACATAAGTAAAGGGATGGATAGAGCTGTGCAGTACAACACCAGTCAGTTTGTAAAGCTAGAGTTGTCATTGTATTACATAAGTAAAGGGATGGATAGAGCTGTACAGTACTACACCTGTTAGTTTGTAAAGCTAGACTTATTGTATTACATAAGTAAAGGGATGGATAGAGCTGTACAGTACTACACCAGTCAGTTTGTAAAGCTAGAGTTGTCATTGTATTACATAAGTAAAGGGATGGATAGAGCTGTACAGTACTACACCTGTTAGTTTGTAAAGCTAGACTTATTGTATTACATAAGTAAAGGGATGGATAGAGCTGTACAGTACTACACCAGTCAGTTTGTAAAGCTAGAGTTGTCATTGTATTACATAAGTAAAGGGATGGATAGAGCTGTACAGTACTACACCAGTCAGTTTGTAAAGCTAGACTTATTGTATTACATAAGTAAAGGGATGGATAGAGCTGTACAGTACTACACCAGTCAGTTTGTAAAGCTAGACTTGTCATTGTATTACATAAGTAAAGGGATGGATAGAGCTGTACAGTACTACACCAGTCAGTTTGTAAAGCTAGACTTATTGTATTACATAAGTAAAGGGATGGATAGAGCTGTACAGTACTACACCAGTCAGTTTGTAAAGCTAGAGTTGTCATTGTATTTCATAAGTAAAGGGATGGATATAGCTGTACAGTACTACACCAGTCAGTTTGTAAAGCTAGACTTATTGTATTACATAAGTAAAGGGATGGATAGAGCTGTACAGTACTACACCAGTCAGTTTGTAAAGCTAGAGTTGTCATTGTATTACATAAGTAAAGGGATGGATATAGCTGTACAGTACTACACCAGTCAGTTTGTAAAGCTAGAGTTGTCATTGTATTACATAAGTAAAGGGATGGATAGAGCTGTACAGTACTACACCAGTCAGTTTGTAAAGCTAGAGTTGTCATTGTATTACATAAGTAAAGGGATGGATAGAGCTGTACAGTACTACACCAGTCAGTTTGTAAAGCTAGACTTATTGTATTACATAAGTAAAGGGATGGATAGAGCTGTACAGTACTACACCAGTCAGTTTGTAAAGCTAGAGTTGTCATTGTATTACATAAGTAAAGGGATGGATATAGCTGTACAGTACTACACCAGTCAGTTTGTAAAGCTAGAGTTGTCATTGTATTACATAAGTAAAGGGATGGATAGAGCTGTGCAGTACAACACCAGTCAGTTTGTAAACTATATAGTTGTCATTGTATTACATAAGTAAAGGGATGGATAGAGCTGTACAGTACTACACCAGTCAGTTTGTAAAGCTAGACTTGTCATTGTATTACATAAGTAAAGGGATGGATAGAGCTGTACAGTACTACACCAGTCAGTTTGTAAAGCTAGACTTATTGTATTACATAAGTAAAGGGATGGATAGAGCTGTGCAGTACAACACCAGTCAGTTTGTAAAGCTAGACTTGTCATTGTATTACATAAGTAAAGGGATGGATAGAGCTGTACAGTACTACACCAGTCAGTTTGTTAAGCTAGACTTATTGTATTACATAAGTAAAGGGATGGATAGAGCTGTACAGTACTACACCAGTCAGTTTGTAAAGCTAGACTTGTCATTGTATTACATAAGTAAAGGGATGGATAGAGCTGTACAGTACTACACCAGTCAGTTTGTAAAGCTAGACTTGTCATTGTATTACATAAGTAAAGGGATGGATAGAGCTGTACAGTACTACACCAGTCAGTTTGTAAAGCTAGAGTTGTCATTGTATTACATAAGTAAAGGGATGGATAGAGCTGTACAGTACTACACCAGTCAGTTTGTAAAGCTAGACTTGTCATTGTATTACATAAGTAAAGGGATGGATAGAGCTGTACAGTACTACACCAGTTAGTTTGTAAAGCTAGACTTGTCATTGTATTACATAAGTAAAGGGATGGATAGAGCTGTACAGTACTACACCAGTCAGTTTGTAAAGCTAGACTTATTGTATTACATAAGTAAAGGGATGGATAGAGCTGTGCAGTACAACACCAGTCAGTTTGTAAAGCTAGACTTGTCATTGTATTACATAAGTAAAGGGATGGATAGAGCTGTACAGTACTACACCAGTCAGTTTGTAAAGCTAGACTCATTGTATTACATAAGTAAAGGGATGGATAGAGCTGTACAGTACTACACCAGTCAGTTTGTAAAGCTAGACTTGTCATTGTATTACATAAGTAAAGGGATGGATAGAGCTGTACAGTACTACACCAGTCAGTTTGTAAAGCTAGAGTTGTCATTGTATTACATAAGTAAAGGGATGGATAGAGCTGTACAGTACTACACCAGTCAGTTTGTAAAGCTAGACTTATTGTATTACATAAGTAAAGGGATGGATAGAGCTGTACAGTACTACACCAGTTAGTTTGTAAACTATATAGTTGTCATTGTATTACATAAGTAAAGGGATGGATAGAGCTGTACAGTACTACACCAGTCAGTTTGTAAAGCTAGAGTTGTCATTGTATTACATAAGTAAAGGGATGGATAGAGCTGTACAGTACTACACCAGTCAGTTTGTAAAGCTAGAGTTGTCATTGTATTACATAAGTAAATGGATGGATATAGCTGTACAGTACTACACCAGTCAGTTTGTAAAGCTAGACTTCTCGTTGTATTACATAAGTAAAGGGATGGATAGAGCTGTACAGTACTACACCAGTTAGTTTGTAAAGCTAGACTTGTCATTGTATTACATAAGTAAAGGGATGGATAGAGCTGTACAGTACTACACCAGTCAGTTTGTAAAGCTAGACTTGCCATTGTATTACATAAGTAAAGGGATGGATAGAGCTGTACAGTACTACACCAGTCAGTTTGTAAAGCTAGACTTGTCATTGTATTACATAAGTAAAGGGATGGATAGAGCTGTACAGTACTACACCAGTTAGTTTGTAAAGCTAGACTTATTGTATTACATAAGTAAAGGGATGGATAGAGCTGTACAGTACTACACCAGTTAGTTTGTAAAGCTAGACTTATTGTATTACATAAGTAAAGGGATGGATAGAGCTGTACAGTACTACACCAGTCAGTTTGTAAAGCTAGAGTTGTCATTGTATTACATAAGTAAAGGGATGGATAGAGCTGTACAGTACTACACCAGTCAGTTTGTAAAGCTAGAGTTGTCATTGTATTACATAAGTAAAGGGATGGATAGAGCTGTACAGTACAACACCAGTCAGTTTGTAAAGCTAGAGTTGGCATTGTATTACATAAGTAAAGGGATGGATAGAGCTGTACAGTACAACACCAGTCAGTTTGTAAAGCTAGAGTTGTCATTGTATTACATAAGTAAAGGGATGGATAGAGCTGTACAGTACTACACCAGTTAGTTTGTAAACTATATAGTTGTCATTGTATTACATAAGTAAAGGGATGGATAGAGCTGTACAGTACTACACCAGTCAGTTTGTAAAGCTAGACTTATTGTATTACATAAGTAAAGGGATGGATATAGCTGTACAGTACTACACCAGTCAGTTTGTAAAGCTAGAGTTGTCATTGTATTACATAAGTAAAGGGATGGATAGAGCTGTACAGTACTACACCAGTCAGTTTGTAAAGCTAGACTTCTCGTTGTATTACATAAGTAAAGGGATGGATAGAGCTGTACAGTACTACACCAGTTAGTTTGTAAAGCTAGACTTGTCATTGTATTACATAAGTAAAGGGATGGATAGAGCTGTACAGTACTACACCAGTCAGTTTGTAAAGCTAGACTTGCCATTGTATTACATAAGTAAAGGGATGGATAGAGCTGTACAGTACTACACCAGTCAGTTTGTAAAGCTAGACTTGTCATTGTATTACATAAGTAAAGGGATGGATAGAGCTGTACAGTACTACACCAGTTAGTTTGTAAACTATATAGTTGTCATTGTATTACATAAGTAAAGGGATGGATAGAGCTGTACAGTACTACACCAGTCAGTTTGTAAAGCTAGACTTATTGTATTACATAAGTAAAGGGATGGATATAGCTGTACAGTACTACACCAGTCAGTTTGTAAAGCTAGAGTTGTCATTGTATTACATAAGTAAAGGGATGGATAGAGCTGTGCAGTACTACACCAGTCAGTTTGTAAAGCTAGACTTATTGTATTACATAAGTAAAGGGATGGATAGAGCTGTACAGTACAACACCAGTCAGTTTGTAAAGCTAGACTTGTCATTGTATTACATAAGTAAAGGGATGGATAGAGCTGTGCAGTACAACACCAGTCAGTTTGTAAACTCTATAGTTGTCATTGTATTACATAAGTAAAGGAATGGATATAGCTGTACAGTACTACACCAGTCAGTTTGTAAAGCTTATGTTGTTTTACAGAGGACAGATTGATGGAGATACTCGAGAAACAAAGAGCACAAAGGAAGGCTGCAGAAAAAGAAAGAGAAGACTTAGTGAAGAAAGTAAAACAAATGCAGAATAAAACACAAAACAGAAGAAATTTTGGTATATATTTATATGTATTTATATTGTGTGTATTCCCATGTCACAGTTGCTTTTTACAAGTTAATTTTAAGTGGGCTGAATTAATGCTTTTAGTCGTTAGAGTTGCTTTAGCCAAGTATGTGTAACCTCTACAAATTTTTAATTTTGTTAACTCATAAAAAATAGGCAATAATTATTCCCCCGAAAAAAATTCGGGGGAATCTAGCCGTGACGTTGTCCGTCTGTCCATCTGTCTGTCTGTCCGTCCGGCGTAGACGGAATTTGTGTCCGCTCCATAACTTCTTACAGCCTTCAAGGATATTAATGATACTTGGTATTATTATTGCCCACAACCAGAGGGTGTGTCGCGAATAAGGTTGGAATGGCTATCAAGGCTTTTTTCGGGGGAATCAGCCAACCTTTGGTGGCCATCCTCTAGTTTTTTTCGGACAACCCTTTACCACACAAATTGGCCACATTTGGTTACATAATTTACAAATCGACCTGTTGAAATAAACTGGGGTGGAGGTTAGTGTGGTTGCTGTCCCCCCCGAGAGGAATACACTAAAGTTCACTTTTGTAGTATTTGAGAAGAGTGAGACAGTGATGTTGCAGCTGTGGATGTCATGCCACATTAAACCTTTTATTGACACGCCCACTTTAACCATATATGGATGACCTCTATTTATGCCTGTATGTGTGGAAGTTTAATAATATTTATGATAAACTTGAAACTCTGTCATCTGATTAATTGTAGGGCTGTCGCGACTATCATTTTTAGCTCCACTGACAAAGTCAGCAGAGCTTTTCTTATACTGATTCGTCCGTCGTCCGTCGTCTGTTGTCCGTCTGTTCATCCGTCGTCAACATTTTATTTGTCCAAGCCATAATTTCTGAACCGCTGAATATTTTTACACCAAACTTCATAATATGTATTATCAATAGACGGTGTGTCATCAATTATTCTCAGCGGAGCTCTCTAGGCGTGACAGGCCTCTTGTTTGTAATCGACGTTTAGTCGATTAATAGTCGCTTCCCATGATTTTTTAGCAAATCATTCTTCTGTTCGTAAAACTCTGAAAGTGACAATGGCACCAGTGTGTTCAGACGAAGTGGGTTTGTGGGAACAACAAGTCTGTCCCGACTGAAGCTACATGTAGTCCAATCTTGAACCCACAGTCCGTAATATAATTTTTGGGGTTGGTACGTCCTGTAGGACGTACCAACCCCAAAAATAATATTACTGACTGCGGGTCCAAGTTTGAACTAGATTGAAGCCGATGAATTAAAATGAATTTACCAAAGAACGTTCCTGCATATGTTTCCTTTCTGCAATAAGTTTCTCGAAATTTTGAACATTGAGATCTATGCATTCCCTCGTCAATTGGATCTTAGTGTGAAGTTCCGAACTTTGAGAAGTGATCTGACGTTCTGACTTTCGTCATAATTTTGTCACTTCTGCGCTTTGGGTTTTCCAATGGGTGCATTCGTGTGTACAAGACTGGAGAAATTCGGAAGAATCTATTCTTCTCGAGTAACTGTGAGTGTTCTTTCTTACACAGTCAGTGACAGTCGTACAGTCTTCCGGATATGAATGTTAACTATGGTTAGATATTTAAAGTTATTCAACTTCATTGATCATTCACCTCACAAAACAATGCAATTTAGCCCCGACGTGTACCACCTTGAAACTGAACGACGATCGACTAAAAATAAAAAACGTCGACTACTTCAATAGTCGACGGTTAGTCGACTAATCGAATAATCGCGACAGCCCTAATTAATTGCTCTTTGAGCTCTTTCCAACAAGTAATCAGATGGTAGGTTTGATCAGCACATGTTAAAACATGCAGATAATCATCATAAAATAGGTGACAATAGTCACTTTTGGCAACTAAGTGTTAATCAACGTGTGCTAAGCACCTGCTAGTAATACCCAAAAGTGACATTTATAAATTGTATGAAGTGGCTTGAGCCTAATAAAAAGTGAGAATAATGCACTATATTGGTATACTTGAATAGAAAATAAAATTAACCTTCTGCACGCTGATGTCAAAATGCCAAGTTTTCAGAAACAAATTTTCCCCGCAGTGCAAATGAGAATTTCATAAATTTTATTTTGTTTGACAGAGCTCATTGAGCCTGGGTTAGTACTTGGATGGGTGACGATCTGAGCACCCGATTCAGGCTCCTGCTTTGTGTTCTTGGGCTAGGTGCTTAACCCCGATTGTCCACATGTGGGCTGGATGATGCTGTGTACTAAGGCATACTAAACCATACAGCATGTCGATGGTATGCATGTTTGCAACCAATCTAACCCTGCCTGTGCTGCAGTGCGGAGTTATGATGTTGGGGAGCTGGCAGCTGCTCGTCATCGCTTGGTGGTTGTCTGAGTACTCTGGCCTCCTCCACCCCCTTAAAACTGTCACCAACATGATGTGACCTTAGCTGTTAATCCTTTACCTAACGAATCGCCCACATCCGCCCGCGTAATATGCAAATTGAGCGGTTGAAAAAATTAAATTTTTCAAAATATTTCAACAAAACCATATCATGTGACCCCTCATTGGAACGAGCTCATTGAGCTCGTTCAATGAGGGTCACATGATATGGTTTTGTTGAAATTGTTTGAAAAATTTTAAAAAATTATATTTAAAATAATAAATTTTGATATTGTCTGCGTTGGGTAAAGGGTTAAAGTGTTGTTAAACCTTATTAAATAAAAATATAAATAAATAGATAGATAATATGAAGACATTACATGAAGCCTTTAACCCTTTGCCTAACATGAAAAGCAGACGACACTTTCAAACAAAATTCCTGAATAACTAATTTTTTCCATTTTTTGTCTCAAAAACATAGATGATGGAATGAGCTTGATTCCTAACCTATGTTTTTGAGAGAAAAAATGAAAAAATAATGGAATTTAAGGCCTAAAAAAATTAAAAATCTGTTTCTCAGGCCCTCCCACATGGTCCTTTTTATAACCAATTTAAACTTAAAAAAAATAAAAATTAAATGGTTTATGTCTGATATTTTACCCAAGTTGAAAAAATTGATGAATTTGTCCCTTGAGTGTAAGAAGGCTTTGCAATGCTTTAGCAAAGCCTTCTTGCACTCAAGGGATGAAATACACCACCAGCCATGCTATTCTGTAGATTATGAGGCCTAAAACTTGGACCAAGAACATGAACTTTTGATGGCAAAGAAGTAATTACTGAAATAAAAAATAAAATAAAAAACCGCTTGCCCGCATGCAATTTTACAAATAATGGCCTGAGAAACAGAAGATCTATTTTGTGTGACCTAATTGGCGATTTTTGTGAATAGCGCTGGCCGGTTTTGGCCATTATGTTGGGTAAAGGGTTAAATTGTGGTGCCTGCACTTCAGAATAAAACCCAGATATTGGCTTTCAGTACGCAACCAGTTAAATATACTCCAGTTATACTTATAGTAGTGTCAAGAGAAATTCTGTCATGATAGGAATATCCATTATCAGCATAAAAGGAGTTAAACATAATTTTTCTCTCCACCAGTTGAACTTGACTATTTTGACGATATATTGGATAAAGTGTTGAAGCTTTTAGTAATATTATACGCTTGTTAGATGTTAACTTAAATAAAAGCTTTATAATTTACTTTAATGCCTTCAGGTGATATAGAAGATTTACAAGGTAATGTTGTTTCAATGTTTGATTTATCTTTGATGTGATACACTACTGCACTTGTGTCATTATGTGAATTCATTCTCTGCATTATTTGTTTGAAGTTAGGAACAAAACCAGCAAGTATCATGTTTGTATGGATACACAGGGATTCTTTTATATGTCTGCAGGGGCCAAATATGGTCCCCTTTCATAATGGCATTTGGCATGATTTTTCCTAATTCCAACCCAATATTTCCCAATCCCACTCCCCAATCAAACGGTGTCTTCCCACTATTTTTATTTCAGTAATTAGGCCAAAAAAAAAAAAGGAATTGATTCTCAGGCACCGCCGCGTTGAAAAAAATGGCCCGCGTTGGGCCTTTTTATTTGGACCGTCATTGCACGAAAATAGGAAACAGGGAAATTGAAAAGGGACTATTGGTTTTAAGGCCCAAAACCAACGAATAAACAGGTAAATATACACAGGCGTCGCCCTCCCAAACTTCCTTGGGAGACATGGCAGTTTACTGTATTTTCTTATGTTTTATTTTTTAAAAACACACGCTTCCGCAAAAAACAGTAAACACGGTTGCTGTTAAAGTCCGTCACACGGCTATGAAAATAGCCTAAACTAGCCCAATTTTATATTTCTGAAAAGAATTGCAATGGCGTAGTCGTTCGAACAATTCGCCCCAACTGATAGCAACCAGCACAAAATGGCTATTTAAAAACAAAGTACCAGACAAAACAACGAATCACACAAGACACGCATCGAGTTAATTAGAATTTATTAAAGTTAACCACCGTTTCAAAACAAAAAAAAATGTATTGGAAACAGTTCGTCCATATCGAAATTGCTTGCGGTTACGCTCTGTTCCACTGAAAAATTGGCTGCATTGAAATTCGCCCCGCAATTTGCATTGAATGTTTTTCTTTGAAAACTTGTGAAGTTTGTTGGAAGGGGGTTAATTGTAATAAGGCTACAATAGAAATCACAGGTATTTGGATGGATAAGAATGGCAGACCTTCAAAGCACCAATCGCACGTGTCAGTGAAAGATGGTTGGCAGAAATTGTCAGTTTTCTGAACAGTGTATTATTACCCAGCGCAGCCAGAAAGGGAGACAACTGAAATGTTTTGTCATTTACCAAAGAAATTAATTAACTCAAATTGTTAATAACACTTAATTTACGAAGGATATCGAAAACTTTTTTAACTACGCTTTTCAACTCAGTTAGGGTATTCAGAAACCATGAATGACCCAGCTTCTTATATGAACTTGAAATTTATTTTAAACACTTTAAATAATTTTTTAAAAAGAATATACCTTCTGTTACAGAGAAGAACACTCTCACCATGGGTCATACTAAATTTCAAATCCACATCGTTGAGGCAAATACAAAATCAACTGCACGGTAACCTTAGTCATCACTGTTAGGCAAAGAGTTAGGGGGTATTCAGAAACCATGAACGACACAGTTTTTTGTGGGGTGGGGTGGGGGGGATTTTAACCTACATTCTGTTATGTAACCATCTGACTTAGTTTTGTGTGTGTTTGTATGTTTGGATAACTTTTATTTATTTTTTTCTTCACAATTGTGTCCTCTATGTTCATTTATTTTGTCACGATGTCATATAAGTTTTATGTTTTTTTTCTGATTTCTCCTTCATGTCCACTGACTTCTCCCTCCTGGGTCCTGACTTCTCCCTAAAGTCTCTGAAGGGAGAAGTCACTTCTCCCTAAAATCAGCTGCCAGGCTGACCCCTGGTGAGAGGGGAAAGGTTTTTGCCATATTTTCAGGAGATTGGGCGCACACGGCAGGGGAATTCAAACGCAAACTTGACTCGGTCGATGTTGGGCGAGTTGTCCAACACAGGCATAACCCACCTTGTCGAATACTAAACGTTAAATTTGCCAGGTACTGGCGTCAAGTAAATCTTTTTTGCTGTGAAAACACGAATGAGAAATAGTGAGAATAATCGGTACAGGTAAGTATATTTTCGGGGTGGGGAATTATCACTTACTAAAGAAATACAAAAGTCCAAATTCTGCTGACGTGTCATGAACATAACGGGAAAGAATGGGCAAACACTGAATGGAATCTGAAATTCAGATTTTTCCAGAGCAGTTGTGCATCAATGGAGATTACTCAAAACACACGTGCATTTCCCAATACGAATGACGTCTTCATTCAAAGTAAACAAACGAAGTCTTTACTGGCCGACACGTCCAGCTTATTTTGTGTATTGAGTTGGGCCTATCCATTTATTAATTTCACCCACAGGAGATCGGATAGTGATATGAATGAAAGGGCTTCGCCGCAGTGGAAAAATAAAGTGATGTTTCCCTTTTTTAAATATCAAACTTGATCGCTTGGATGTATACGGATTCAAACTATTTTTAATAGGCGTGGTCTTTGGGAGGGGCTCTTTGACAGACGGCTGATGATGTTACAAGTGCTGTGTAAGTTCCATGCCGAGTTGACACCGGAAGCTTGCTTCCATTCTGGTTTGTTTTTGTTTCCCTTCTAAAATTTCTATCGTAAAAATGTTAATTTCTATCAAAATAACTCACAATGATACCAAAATAATACGAGGATGGTCAATAATATCTAGTATTCATAAAATAGTTCTGCTTTGTAAAAGTTTAAAAGTGAAGTCAGAGTTCTGTTTCTATTTATAAATAAAAATAAAAAATAAAAATAAAATTTTGATTGTAAAAAAGTAAGGCCAAAAAAAAAAAATCAATTGATTCTCAGGCAATTTTTTTTTCAAATCAATGAGGGAGGGAGGGAGGATTTTATTTTTATTTTTTATTTTTATTTCTTCCAGATGGTGAGAAAGGATTGAGAGGCAAAAGTCACTTTCTGATGTCTGTTTTTACCTGAAAAGCATGGAAAGTGCATATTGTAAAATGATATACAAATAAAACTCATTTTATTGAAAACTAAAACTGTTTTTCTTTATTTTCTGATATCACCACTTTTTGTATTTAGAAACAGAACTCTGACTTCACTTTTAAACTTTTACAAATTACAACATGAGATCGAAGACATGCGACGTCGTTGGAATGAGCTCAAATCTGTTTTTGAGACAAAAAATGAAAAAAATGTTTTTTATACTTACCAATGACCCAGACTTAGCTGGTGCTAACTCCTTAAATTCTAGGGCCAAACACAAATTTTGCCCCCCAATCCCCCAAATTTGCATCAAAATCCGAAATTTCAATGTCCTATGTGGTCCTCCATACTTTTATCCACTGCGCATGCGCAGTGTCAAGGAGGTCTCGAAATTGCCGCCAAAAGTCATTCTTACAACCAGTGCCTGGTAAGCGTGATGTAATCAGCGGGGAGGTATGAGTTCCCAACTCATGGGAGGGCCATCCCCATCTGGGTCATTGGTAAGTATAAAAAATATATAAATTACTATAAATTTTTTAACATTTTTATACTGTACCAATGACCCAGACTTAGCTGAATAGAAAAACGGCTGGAGGGCCTAGGACATAAAGGAAAATCCAATAGGCTCAAATACATGTAAACAGAATTCTCCCCTCAAGGAGAAACAGGCTTTACATGTATCTTTCTTATTTGTATTAAAAAAGAAAGACACAATACCATTCTGTAATTGAGCACAATAACATCAATGATCTCTATTAACATCCAGTATAACCCGTTATACTAATTCTTTTTAAAGGAAAGCCAATAAATAAAGGAAATCCAGAGAATGAGGCTCTTTATACTCATTAAAAGTGTCCGAGGATTGTATATTAATGCTCGTATGACACGTAACATATATAAATGCTTCATACCGAGCTACACTTAAAAATATTACATGAATGAGTTAAATATTGGATTTACACTTTAAAACCATCCCGGCACCGACTCGGAATTACTGACTCCAGAGGAGGTATTCCCTTGCTTTTCACTATAAAGCAGGTGACCTAAGGGAACACCATCTCCCCCCCCCCCCCCCCCCCCTTCCCCTTACCCTGGGTCAAATAGCCCAGAGCGAAGAGGGCAGCAGGACAGAATCAATGCTGGAACAGAAAGCCTGCATAACTGTAGTTGCAACTGTTTAGTGGACGACATTCTGAGCAACAGATAACGGACCTAAACAATGCAGGTCTCCAGAAATGAACTCAATATTTCTAAGACAAAAATTTGTGAATGTGGAAGGCTGAGACCAATATGCAACCTTCATCAAATCTGTAATAGCAACACTATTAGCAAAAACCCAAGATGTAGATGGAGCTCTTACTTCAAGTGCCGAAATCTTAAGCACAGACTGTGGAGTTGAAGATAATTTTTCATAAGCAGTACGGATAGTTAATTGAATCCACCTTGCAATAGAATGGACCGTAATGCCCCTTCTATTAGGCAGCAGAGACAGAAAGAAACGTTAACGTCCCTTTCTGATACTCAGATCTACATTTGTAAAAACATATAGCTTAAACAGAACAGAGTAAAGGGCTATGCCCGTCTGAAGACAGAAGAGCCTTAATAACAATAGATTCCGGATACTATTAGGAGTCTGATTCTAAGCCAAAAATCCAACATTAGTAGTCAAGGTTATAGTATTACCTACACTACGATAGTGAGAATCATCAACAGATAGTGCATGAAGCTCACTAACTCTTCTAGCCGAAGAGAAGGCTAAGAGAAAAGCTGTCTTATAAGATAAGAATTGGAAGTCCACCGTGTCAAGAGGCTCAAATGGCACTTCTTTTAGCTTAAGAAGAACCCAAGCTAAATTCCACTTAGGAATTAATCTAAGGGTTCTAGGTCTATTTATCGAAAAGTTTTTCACTAACTTAGATAAAGAGACATTAGATCCAATCTGTAAACTATCATGATGTGCAGAGGTATAACAGAATGATCCCTACACCACCATGAGAAAAACCTTCCACTTAGCATAATTAAGTGAAGAGAAGGTCCTCCTACAGTTAGAAATTGCGTCCACTGCTCATCCTGTAAATTGCTTGCCATGCAAGAAGGACTGCACAACGGAAATACGTGAAGGTTGAGACCTTGCGGGTTGTGATGCAGTGTGCGCGATTTCCCTTGCAAAAGAAGATCCTCCCGTGGAGGAAGCTTCTGCAGCATGTCCCACAACAGACACCTGAGTAGATTATCCATGGTCTCTGGGGTGACAGAGATTCTACCAACAGAATTTTGCAGTGAGATTGCTTTATCTTGAGCAATATCTGCTGAATCAATGGCGCTGGAGGATACGCATATCCTATCATTCCATCCCAAGAGATCGAGAGAGTGTCAACTGCAAACGCTCAAGGATCTGGACACAGCGACACATACGTCTGCAACTGATTGTTGAGATGCGTCGCAAATAAGTCTATCATCGGATGCACCCATTGATAGCAAATCTGAATGAATACTTGATTGTTGAGAGTCCATTCTGACGGCAACAAGCGACCCCTCCAAGAAAGGAAGTCTGCCAAAATGTTCAGATGACTCGGAATATGACAGACCGATAGAACTTGATGCTCTTGGACAAACAGAAGGATTCTTTCCGTTAAGTTGAATAACGGAATGGAATGATTGCCTCCCTGGTTCCAATTATACGCTACACCCGTTGAATTGTCGGACAGAATTTTCACATGTGAATTCCGGATAATGTTCATCCAATGACGTAGCGCAAGCCAAATTGACATCATTTCTTTGATGTTTATATGCCTGTTTAGGAACTGCTGATCCCAAAGACCCTGGCACTTCGAATCTGTTGGGCTCAATGTTGTGCCCCAACCTGTTTGACTGGCATCCGTCATAATCGTAAAACTCGGATCCGGCGATTGCAGTGGAACTTCCCGAGTTAACCACTGAATATCTGCCCAAGTCTGAATCTCTTGTTTCACTTGATTCGACAAGATGATGTTCGTAACTTGCTTCCGTAACCCTGAAGAATGTTGTCCAAGAAGGCCGATGTTACCACAGACGAATGAGCTCGGAAATGAGTCATTACCAAGATCATTATTCGAGTGAAAGCCCAGGGTGCCAGATTCAGATCAGTGCTCGGAACTGAAAACACTCCTGGGACAGCGAAGCGAAGGTATTATCTAAACACCGGTTGTACCGAACCGTAAAAGTACACAACTTTGAGACCTATGCTCACAGCATAATCGTTCACTCAAGTGCTCGCTCTGACCGATCGGATGGTCTCCATATAAAATTTTGGAGCCACAATCAGCTTGTTTATCGAACTCAGATCTATAACTGGATGAAATGAGCCGTCTGATCTTGGAACCAGGAACAGCTGACCGCAGAAAACTGGAGATTCCTGGTTTTCTACAACATCTCTAGCGTTCTTGTCCAGAAGAGATTGAACTTCTGATTGAAGTGAATCTCTCTTCTGAATGTTTAACGGAAGCTGAGACCAGAGTGGACTTCGAGATAACGGAGGTTTTACCTTGAAGGACAGTTTAGACCTTCGGAAATAACCCCTTGCACCCATGGATCGTTCGTAATTTGACAACCAATGATTAAGAATCTCAACAGCGTCCCGTCCATTGGAATGCAATAGAGGTTAGATTATCACCTCCTGGCCCTGCGAGAATTGCGGGAGGAGAAATCACATCCTCCACGACTCGCACCTCGCTCAGTCGACCTAGGAGCATCTGACCGGTTCTCTCGGCCAGCATTACGACCCCTATGTAAGTCGCTACTCTGACGGTCTCCGGAGTAAGACACAGAGGTTTTCTCAGATCCTCTGTAGGAACTTCCTTTGGACGTATTCGCCCCCGAAGTGCCTGTCTTACTCCTCCCTGCTAAGTCCGACTTTTTGAAAGCGGAATTAAAAGCAGAGAATCCGAAGCTTTCTTAGTAATCTGATTATTGATTGTAGAAAGCTTACCGTCGAAGAGAAGCTCTCCTGAGACTGGAGCGACTAGAAGAGAGTTTTCACCTTACTATCCACTCTTGTGGATGAAGCCAGGGCAGCATCACGTCTGACTAACTCCATACTGCCACTGAAGGGCGGTGTTATACGTAGAATATGCTATAGCCCTTGGAAGAACTCTTAAGGAAGTTATAACGTCCTGGAATTCTTTCCCTTCGAGACGTAATGATAATGCTCTGGTAAGGTGATCTGCGTAAGATAATGCGTCTAAATTCTATTAGACGAGATTGTCATCTCCAGTATATTGGAGTTAATAGACATGGACGCCGGCAATGACAATTCCAGGTCTTCAGCCTGGTCGTCCAAACTCAGAGGAACTCTTGGCACGCCTTACCCTGCTGTTTCAAATTTATGTCTAGCATTGATGAAAGGCAGCTATATAGCGCTAGGTGATAAGAAACTGAATTTGCCAGTCTTAGAGGCTAGCTCCAATATAGCATCATACAGAAGTTAATGTCCGTCTGACATTTCTGGACTTGGTCGGAAACTGAGAGACAGTATCCCTAATCCGGCCAAAAAGTCTGTGTCCAGTGATGCTTTCAGTTACTTATCAGGTAACGCAGCATTTTTTGGTCCGGAAAAACAACTTCTAAAAGGTGATGCCGGATGAATCTATGGCCACCTTAAGTTGTTCGGGAAGGGAAAATTTCAGCTGTGCTGATTCCGTTTTACCATCCACCTGGACCACATAAGAACCTCCGTCGTCCCTTTCTGACTCTGCAGGGGAGCGAACCGACCCAGCTAGGTCAGACAGTTTCTTTACTGAAAAAGTTTCTGATAGCTGCTGGGATGAATTGAGCTATCTGTGATAGCAAGTCCGTCACGGAGGCCTGTGGAGCCGCGGTCTTACGTAAATTAGCCACTGGAAGCTCCTGGGATGTTAATTCCTGCATACTTCTCATATGTGAACGTCCCGACTGGAAAGGCCTCGTGTCCTTGGCTAGCGGATGGCTTGACCTGGTCGACGTGGATTCCCTGGTTGGCGAAGCAGGCTGGATATCTTCGGTCACATAGCCAAGGTGTGGTCGTGTGTGCTGACGTGAGGATGAGGAAGCCAAAAGACAAGCCGCGTTGGACTGTCTATGCGATGGAGCTTCCCGAGCAGGTGGAGGTATGCTCCGACTAATGAACGTGACATACAACAACATCTGTACCAGATGTTGTTGTAAGAGAGAGGGGGCCTCTCTCGCTCGCAGTCTGGGCAGACCTGGATGAGCTAGGTACCAAACTGACTGGCTTCCTCAGTACTATCCTCGGTTCCGTCGTCGCTGGGTGTGCACGTTCAATGTTTATAGTGCTCGCGTCACCCGTTCTCCTTCCCTGGACCGCAACGGACGAACCCGACTGCCGAGCCATTCCATGAGTGGTCGCTACACCGGGCGAGCTAGCAGACGACAACGCCGTCGATCCTACTTGGGATCTCTTAGGCATTTATCATATTTCATGACCACTTTAGCCGCTAGCTCTTTGTTATACTGCGACGACGGAGGCACACTTCTTGAAGACATCACGGAAACATCACCCTGTTCTTGTTCCTCTGAAAAAGAGACTGAAAAACTAGAGTGACCCTACGGAGAGAGGACCGGCATGGACCTCTCACCGCTAACAAAATACCGTGACACACGTCTCCAACGTTTGTCATCCCAATTGACACACAATGAGCAAGAATTAGTGCGAGTACATTGACTAACACACAATAAACATGAGAATCAGATGAAGACTTCCTCACATTACAATTTGAACAATATTCTTTCATCATGAAAAAATATAAACAGTCATAGTACTCGCACTAACCCTTGAAAACAAAGATATATAATATAATATAATCTATTATAACATTTCAAAAAAATAATTCAAAAGAAAAAAATTTTTCGAAAAAATTTCAGAAGAGCCCAAGGGATTGGGGGGGCAAAATTTGTGTTTGGCCCTAGAATTTAAGGAGTTAGCACCAGCTAAGTCTGGGTCATTGGTACTGTATTTTATTATAACCTGGAAAGTTAATGACATAACAGTATTGAGTACTCAATACAATAAACATGCCTCAAAATGTTGGCCTATCAACAATGTCCCAAATCTTTTACTTTTATCAGGGACAGAGAGAAAATATAGGGTGTATTTTGTTCCGATAATTTTCATTAGTAGGTGTTTCTATGGTAAAATGGATTAGGTTAGTCATAAGACTGGATTAATAATTTGTAAGGACTCACAAAGTAGATCTTCTGTTTCTCAGGCCATTTTTTGTAAAATTGCATGCGGGTGGGCATTTTTTTATTTTATTTTTTATTTCAGTAATTACTTTTTTGCCATCCAAAGTTCATGTTCTTGGTTCAAGTTTTAGGCCTCATAATCTACAGAATAGCATGGGTGGTGGTGTATTTCATCCCTTGAGTGCAAGAAGACTTTGCAATTCTAAAGCATTGTAAAGCCTTCTTGCACTCAAGGGACAAATTCATCAATTTTTTTAACTCGGGTAAAATATCAGACATAAACCATTTAATTTTTATTCTTTTAAGTTTAAATTGGTTATAAAAAGAGAGCATGCAGCAGCCAAAAGGACCATGTGGGAGGGTCTGAGAAACAGATTTTTTATTTTTTAGGCCTAAATTATAAATTATCTCAATCGTATAACATTGTGAAAACACACTGGACAGTCGGACATCCTTTACCTAGCTCAATAAGGGGAGGTAACTTACAGAATAATATTTTGTATAACTGAACATTTCTCTTTTTCACTTCAAAACCATAGCTTATAAATTCTCATTGGAACAAGTTTGATGGTGATTTTCGTAAATAGTACATGTTGTTTATGGCCGTTACATTAGGCAAAGGTTTAACCCTTTACCCAACATAACAGGAGAAACTGGCCAGCACTATTCACAATCATCACCATTCAATTTTCTTTTTTATTTTTTTAAATTTTTTTCGGTTACAAAACATGGCTAGTAAGCCCTCATTGGAACAAGCTCATTGAGCTTGTTCCAATGACAGGTAATAAGCTATGTTTTCAATGCAAAAAGTGAAAAAAATGTTTATTCAAGAATCTTGTGTGCAAGTGTTGTCTGCTTTTTCTGTTAGGAAAAGGATTAAGAGAACACCTCCCAACTCTCAAGAATTTTATAGGCCAAATAAAGTTATCACATGTGTGTTGTACTACCTAAAGATTAACCAAAATATATCCAGAAATAAACAACACTTATTATATACCTAAAGATTAACCAAAATATATCCAGAAATAAACAACACTTATTATATACCTAAAGATTAACCAAAATATATCCAGAAATAAACAACACTTATTATATATGCTTAGATTATGTTATTAAACTTTTACCTAACATGAAAAGCTGACGATACTTGAAAACAAATTCTTAAATGAGGCCTAAAAAAGTTAAAAATCTGTCTTTCAGGCCCTAGTTGTCCTTTTGGCGGCCGTATGCTCTCTTTTTATAACCAGTGTAAACTTAAAAAAAATACAAATTAAATGTTTTATTTACATTGGCATGGCGGGGGTTCGAACCCACGCCGAGAGAGTTTCCTTCGGCACCAACCACCTAGCGAAACTATACTGAACCACGCACACCACTCGACCACCGACAGACCAGGTGGATTTGTGCAGCAACTTATCCCTTTTGCACTCTGCACAGGGCATATTTATGAATTTCCATAAAAAACAAAAAAACATTGCCACTAGCAATGACCTTCAAACTGATGCATTTGTGCATTAACATCTTCCTTTGGCACCCTCGGAGGGTGCATTCATTATCGGGTTGTTTTGAAACATTGGTGTGCTTATTCAGGGTGACCAATATAGGAGCTATCGATTTTCCTTTCATTTCCATCAAAAAAAAACTTACTGTTACCTACAACCTTTAAATTTATTGCATTTCTGCATCAGCATTCTTCTTTGACATGGACTACAGTGCACATTTATCATAGGATTGTTTTTTTAACTTTGTTTGCTCATCAGGCAAGATCTCTTAATGGGAGCTATTGATTAGCATTCATTTCTGTGAAAAAAGTTACTGTTTACAATGACCTCAATCTTACTGCATTTGTGTAGCAACATTTACATATAAAAACTCATAAATTGCTTTGAAGTTATGAACACACAGCGCTCTTATGTTGAAGTTTCACCACACAACATTGGAGTCCATGATCTTTAGTTTTGCCATTTCACTTATATCTTGCCAAGTTCAAGTTTGTCAAGTTGAGCTACAGTGTCATTATTGACACTTTCATTTGATTGATCGTGCATCTGGGTCACTCCAACGTGCTATGGGCTTGAAAACCATACCAAATCAAAGTTTTGAACAGTAGACATCGATTGCACAATATTTCATTTCAACTCGATTGAAAAGCAAAATGCTGTGAATGTCCGAAGTAGTGATGAACCGATAAAAGGAAAAAAAATTAAAATTGGAGAAAAAAACTGAAAAAACACTATTTTTTTCAATGATAGATGATTGTTACGCAGCATGTTTTTTAATTCGCATGACTGTCACAAACACGTTTTCAGTTTGTCAAGTTCATTTTTAGCTCAACTTTGGCGAAGCCAAATTTGAGCTTATGCCATGGCCAGTCGTCCGTCTGTCCGTCAACAATTCAATACGGCTCGGGCCAGAGCCCGTATTTATGAACCGATCTTTATGAAACTTCTTGGGTACCTTTGTTATGACCATGGGACGAGAAAGAGTGTTTTGGGGTCTGATCTGAAATTCAAGTTGGCCGCTGGCAGCCATTTTGTACAGACTTAGGTGAAATCAGATTTTTGCACACAGCGCTGATTTGAATAATTTTTGGAATGAATGTTTAGTACCATGGGATACATCACATATAATACAGGTTTTTTCTTGTACGTAAATTATGCAAATTAGACTAACTTTGATGTATTTAGTGTTACTTTCAGCACTGTAAGTGCAAATGCCAATATGGCTCGGCTAGAGGCCGTATTTATAAACCGATCTTTACAAAACTTCTTGGGTACCTTTGGTATCACCGTGGGACGAGAACGAGTGTTTTTGAGTGCGGTCCGAAATTCATGATGGCCGATGGCATACATTTTGTGCAAAATTAGGTGCAATCAGATTTTTGAAGAGAACTTCCATATGAAAGCGCTGATTTGAAAAATTTTGTGTGTGAATGTTTAGTACCATGGGATACATCACATATAATACGGGGTTTTTTCTCGTGCAGAAATTCTGCAAATTAGATGAACTTTGATTTTTTCAGTGCTACTTACACACAGTAAGTACACATGTATTTATCAACCGATCTTCACGAAACTTCTTGGGTATACCTCTGTTATCACCTTGGGACGAGAACGAGTGTTTCTGAGTGCGGTCCAAAATTCAAGATGGCTGCCAGTGGCCATTTTGTACCGAAATTAGGTCTAATCAGTTTTTTGTACACAACTTCTATATGGCTCAGGCTAGAGGCCTTATTTATGAACTGATCTTTACGAAATTTCTTGGGTACCTTTGTTATCACCATGGGATGAGAACGGGTGTTTTGGGTTGTGGTCCGAAATTCAAGGTGGCCACCAGCAGCCATTTTGTACCAAAATTAGTGCAATCAGTCTTTTGTACAGAACTTCTGAATAAATTTTTATATGAATGTTTAGTAAAATGGAATACATCACATACAGTATGGGTTTTTTCTCCTGCAGAAATTATGCAAATTAGATGAATTTTGATTTATTTAGTGCTACTTATACACTGTAAGTGCACATGTCAATACGGCTCGGGCTAGAGGCTGTATTTATCAACCGATCTTCACGAAACTTCTTGGGTACCTTTGTCATCACCTTGGGACGAGAACGAGTGTTTCTGAGTGTGGTCCAAAATTCAAGATGGCTGCCAGTGGCCATTTTGTACCGAAATTAGGTCCAATCAGGTCCAATCAGTTTTTTGTCACAACTTCCATACAGCTCGTATTTATGAACTGATCTTCACGAAACTTCTTGGGTACCTTTGTTTTCACCTTGGGACAGGAATGAGTGTGTTTTGGGGTGCTTTTGTTATCACTGTGCTATGAAAACAAATATTTTGCGGTTCACTCATACTCACTCTGGGACTCAAAGATTTCTTTTCAAGTTTAGCATCTGACTGTCACCCACCTTTACAATACTTTACCTATACATTTGTTACAGGCTATGGTCAGTATATATGTACAGACCGTTACAATACTTTATATGTACCTTTGTTATCAGGTCATTACCTAGATGTTTGTCATTGCTGTGTCACATACTATACATGTACATGTCTTAAACAAGTTGAGCTACAGTGTCATTGACACTTTCATTTCATTCAGTTATGTCCCTTGATGTTTCTCTCCAATTTTGATTGCAGAGTACATGTGTAAACACTGGAGAAACATGTCTGACATGTTGCATGTGTATCTCTAAACCATGCGTCATACCACTTTACGACATGCATTAGCATCAAAGTTATTATTTAATTAAGACACAAAGTATGTGTGCTCAGTATATTCCTGGTTAATACAGTCAAGTGTACTGTATTCTTACACAAAACCGTATTAACACCATGTACCGGAATAAACACAACCTTCACGAGAACAAGATCGCGTGATAGTATCATTAATAATGATCTCCCCCGCCCCAATCCTCAAAAATGCTAATATTATTATGGCTTATATTGCCCAGTACTAAACATGCGTACTCTGAAAACTTATGTGGTATTAAGCTTTCATAATTGGTGATTTATCAACAAAATTCTGTAGTATAACGGGCAACAACAGATTTTCTTCTGTGTCCAATTTCAACCATTGGAATCAGCATAATCGGCAGAGAAATAATCGGTAATCAGTTCATAGAAAGTTTTGATAATCAGTTCAATCGGTTCATCACTAGTCCAAAGTTGATAAAGGTAGGGCTATTGCTCTAATTATGCAAGGCCAATAAAGTCTCATCGCCCAGAAATTTGAGGTCCATGAGTCAACAATAACTGGTTTAGTTGGGTATCTCAGAGCCACAGGAAGATTAGCTGACTATCCCAGGAGCAGACGTCCCTGCATTACATTGCAACATCAAGATAGAGGCATATATCTCTCACACGTCTATAACCGATTTAAGACAGCGATGGAGACTGCGTGTCAGATTGTAGGCACTCATGGTCACCAAGTATGTCCAAGAACGGTCAGGAATCGGTTGCGAGAGTTCAGTTTAAGACCACAACGTCCCTACGTTGGTTCGCAATTTACACCCAGGCAACGTCAACGTTGGTTACAATGGGTATGGGCACATGCACCAGATCATTTTCACCTGATCTACTGGAGACATTAGTTATTCACTGATGAGTCGCGGTTCATGCTTTACAGATCAGATGGACAACAAGGTTGCTATTGACGTCAGGGTGAGCGACATTGTGATGCTTGCATTAAGGAAAACAACAGATTCAGGGGATGGTTTGTCATGGTGCGGCATATAAACATCTCCCGTGGTCATCCAGGGCAATCTTGCAGCTGTAAGATATCAGAATCAGGTCCTCATGCCTCATGTTCTTCCATTTATCCATGCACGTAACCTTACATTGCAGCAGGATAATGCGACGCCATACATTGCTAGGGTTTGTCCCTTAACCAAAAAAATGTCCCATTTCTCGATTGGTCACCCTATAGTCCAGAGTTGTTCCCAATTGAGCATTTGTGGGATGAGCTGAACAGGAGGGTCAGGAAACATGTCAATGTCGCTCAGCTGATACAGGCCCTTCTTCAGGAGTGGAATAACATCTCACAGAGGACCATAAACAACCTGATGGGGTTAATGGTAAGGAGAGTTAGAGCAGTGAATGAAGCCTGTGGTGGGCAGACCCACGATTGATTTTGATCAGGAAATGGTGTAGGGTACCCATGTTTAGACATTATCCATGCAAACGTCGTCTGTGTTAACCCTTTACCCAACGTAACGGCCAAAACCGGCCAGTGCTATTCTCAAAAATCGTCAGTTAATTTTCATTATTTTTTCATTTTTTGTCACAAAATGTTCCAATGAGGGGTCATAACCTATGTTTTTGAGACAAAAAATGAAAAAAAGTAGTTGTTCAAGAATTTTTTTTGCAAGTGTCGTCTGCTTTTCATGTTAGGTAAAGGGTTAAGAAACAAAACTCATCAAAATTTAATCAGTAATGAAGAAATAACAACAAAATCCAAACAATAAAATAATCATCCATAACACATTTGAAATATTTACCATAGACATAAAACATGAGTTTCTTTTTTCCGTCAGTATATTTTTCAAGAAGTAAATCTAGACATGGCACTGTATGGCTGTACAAAATTGCAGAATGCCTATGGAAAAGGTATGTTCTTATACCCAACCTGATACATTCTAGGGAATACATTTCTTTTAGATGGTTTGGAAGAGAAAGCAATGGTAAATGCCCTCTCGCCTGCAGAACTTAATTTAGATGAGGGTTGAACCAAATTAAATTTAGGCCACACAAAGTAGATCTTCTGTTTCTCAGGCCATTATTTGTAAAATTGCATGCGGGCGAGCGTTTTTTTATTTTATGTTTTATTTCAGTAATTACTTCTTTGCCATCAAAAGTTCATGTTCTTGGTTCAAGTTTTAGGCTTCATAATCTACAGAATAGCATGGGTGGTGGTGTATTTCATCCCTTGAGTGCAAGAAGGCTTTGCAATGCTAAAGCATTGCAAAGCCTTCTTGCACTTAAGGGACAAATTCATCAATATTTTTAACTTGGGTAAAATATCAGACATAAACCATTTAATTTTTATTTTTTTAAAGTTTAAATTGGTTATAAAAAGAGAGCACGCGGCAGCCAAAAGGACCATGCGGGAGGGCCTGAGAAACAGACTTTTTATTTTTTTAGGCCTTATGTGATGACTAAAGAAACCTTTGTGGCTTGTAACTTATAAACAGATAAGACTGCATGGTACATTAAAAGATAAGTATTAATTTGAATTCAATTCTTTGCTGAATTGAAAGCTCGCAGAGATCTAAAAGTATCTGTGTAATTTGGCAGATCTTTCTAGACCAGGTGATGACACGTTCTTTCTAGAGCAGGTGATGACACATTCTGCACAATTTTTAGCTCAACTTGACAGACAAAATAAGCTATTGTCATCACACCTGCAGAAGTCTGTTCACATTTTCTTTAGCACAGTCTATGCCCCGCAGTTATTTTCCGATCATCAGTAAATTTCATGTGCAGCTGTGAGGTCATGTCAAGATGAGAACGTGCCATTTTGTTTGTGATCAGTCAACTGTGACTGCTGCATGAGTTTGAAACCTGAAAACTTTTAGCACAGTGTACAGATCGTATTTATGAAGGGATTTCATTGTAACAAAGTAGGATAACTCTGTATAATGTCCAGATGAGAACACCCTAGTTTGGTCAGGTTTGGTCAACCGTGATGGCCGCAGGGGCACATTACATAGATTCCCTTAGCACAGTCTACAGGTTGCATTTTTGAAGGGATTTCATTGTAAATTGGTAGGATGACTCAGTGTTATTATCCGAACGAAAACTTATTATTTTGGTTGTGATCGCTCAACTGTGATGGCCACATAGGCCTGTGACCTGGATTTGTTTAGCACAGTCTACAGTTCTTAAATATGAAGCAATTTCATTGTAACTTTGTAGAATGGCTCGGTATGATGTCAAGATAAGACTGCTCTATTTTGTTCAGTATCGGTCGGACATTGTCGCCACTTGGGCACGTGACCAAAATTCCTTTGGCATTGTCTACAGGTCATATTTATGAAGGGATTTCATAGTAACTCGGAAGGATGGCTCGGTATGAAATCTCTTTGAGAATGTCCTATTTTGGTGGTGATTGGTAAACTTTGACTGCCGGATGGGCACGTGACCTCGATTCTTTTAGCACAGTCTACGAGTCATATTTATGAAGGGATTTCATTGTAACTTGGTATGATGACTCATTTTGGAATGATTTACTGTAACATAACTTTTGGTTGACATAAGTTTACTGTGAGGGCCACATCAACCCAGGTCTCAATTCTTTAGTACAGTCTACACCTCAAATTATTCTTGTAGAAACATAGAACGTAGGGTACAGAACATAACATATTCTCAATTATCACAATTCTTGTCTTATTTCATACTCCTTCATAAACAATGAACATTATCCTTTTCATTAAACACTACACACAGTCAAGTGAAGCTGCGGTGTCATTGACACTTCCATTGAATGTGCTGTAACTTTGGAAGAGTGTTTTTTTAAGTGGATGAGTGCTTGAAGCCACAACAATAGTTTAATTGAAAAGTGCTGGATGCCACTTTAGTGGCTTCACACTACGCATTAGCTTGATGTTTGCCCAGCAGTAGAAGAAAAACTTGTGTATACAATTGTTTGGTTACATTCAATTATGAACAAAATCTTGGCAAAAGTGAGGCTACTTTTCCTGGTAGCATTGTATCTTTAAGAAAAAAATACCCATGTTTCAAATAACCTTTGAAAACTAATTTACCACTCAACCACTTAAGAACCCATCAAACTACTATAGTCAAGGCGACCAGTAACAATGGCATGAACAAGCTGCTCTGATGTTTTTGTGTCACTGAAAAGACAAATTTTATTGATATTACATAAATAAAAAAATGAACTCTGACAAATATGCTTAACATGTTAATCAACATATTCATCAGCTGTCAGTCTGCCATCCATGAAGTAACCAAGTTTACCTACACATCCCTGGAGTTGATCATTGAATCCTTTAATATTGAGGGACAATTTGATATTTTTATCAGTTATCCCTTTACCTAACATGAAAAGTAGACAACACTTGCAAACTATTTTTTGTCTCAAAAACATAGGTCATGACCCCTCATTGGATTGAGCTCATTCCAATGAGGGGTCATAACCTATGTTTTTGAGTACAAAAATAATGAAAATTAATTGGTGATTTTTTAGCTCACCAACTTTAGTTGTGTGAGCTTATGGCATGGCTAGATTGGTTGGCATCAGCATCTTTAGTTGTGTGAGCTTATGGTATGGCTCGATCGGTCGGCGTCAGCATCGGCATCAACGTACGTGTCCAATATTGTTTAAGCTTCTGTTTAGGTCGCTTACTCGTCCTATTTCCATATCATGGCCTTTAGAATGCTGCTATATGATGATTATTATCATTCTACCATGATTTAACCCCTCATACCCTGCATTTTAAACATTTTTCTTGACATTTTTAGTTGCGTTTAGTTTTCTGTTTAGCTCGGAATTTCATGTTTAACTTAGTATTCAAGTCATCTGCTGTGCTCCTTCTCTTCCCATGGCACTTATATTCATCATACATGTTCCTCAATATCATTGTTCCATGATTAACACCTCATACCCTGCATTTTAAACATTTTTCTTGACATTTTTAGTTGCGTTTAGTTTTCTGTTTAGCTCGGAATTTCATGTTTAACTTAGTGTTTAGGTCAGCTGCTGTGGTCCTTCTCTTCCCATGGCACTTATATTCATCATACATGTTCCTCAGTATCATTGTTCCATGATTTACCCATCATACTCTGCATTTTAAACATTTTTCTTGACATTTTTAGTTGCGTTTAGTTTTCCTGTTTAGCTCAGAATTTCATGTTTAATTCACTTAGTGTTTATGTCAGTTTCTGTGTTTTACTTTTAAGAGGTTGTTTTTAGGTCAGCTTTGTCGCATGTTATGAGCCTATTTGATACAGTTCTTGTGTTTGCCAAAGTTACTATCAAAGAGGAATGTTGGTGAGCCATAGGGCATTGGCATCCTTCTTGTTAGAATAGCGCTGGCCGGTTTTTGCCGTTATGTTGGGTAAATGCCTTATGTGTGAAATGCAAGGTTCAGTTTTATCAGGAATATCATATTGTTATATTATTGTGTCAGTGGAAATAAGTTGTCAACACTGAGCGAGAGGGATGTGTTTACAGTAATGCTTCACTGATCACTATGTGATTGAGTCAGTTTTAGTTAGTAATCTAAACATTTGGCTAAAGGGACATATTTATAGTCTGTGTGGGGTGCGGTGGCATTGCTGTAACCGGTTCTCGTCAGATCACCGAAATTAAGCGACGTCAATCCCGGTTTGTTCTTGGATGGGTGACCATCTGAGCGATCGATTTTGACTCCTACATTGTGTCCTTGGGCAAGGCACTTGACCCTGATTGTTCACATGGGGCCACAATGATGCTGTGCACTAAGGCATACTGCACGTCGATGGTGCACATGACTTTAACCAATCTAACCCTGCCTGAGCTGGCATTGGCTTGTTTTGCTCGGTGGTTGTCTATGGGTACTCCAGCTTCCTCCACCCCTAAAACTGTCACCGACATGATATGATCCTAGCTGTTAATGTGTTGTTAAACCCCTAGTAAATAAATTGTCTGTGTCTCTTGATATTTTAATTTCTGGTCCCGGCACATGATACGTCATAATTTCATTAAGTACAGTTAAAACTAGAAGTCCTGTCACGAATAGTGCGCTTATCTAGGCTTAATTGCGCGTTGGAATTACGCGCAATTGCCACATCGAATGGCACCCAAAGCACGGCAGGCTCTCTTGGTTACTCATAGCAAACACATGCAATGTTTCTGCCAATGGACCTCCGGGTTACCCGGAGGTCCATTGGCTGAAACATTGCTTGTGCACAGGCCATATGTACAAAATTTGATAGCTTTACTTGGGCCATAACGCGTACATTAACGCGCATATCAACGTGCTATTTGTGCGCATCTCATGACAGGACTTCTAGTTTTAACTGTAGGATGGCCACTAAGTGAACGTGTGTGGTAGGTAGCCTGAAGGCTGCACGTTGAAAATATTACTACCCCCAAATAATGGATATGAACTCTTCCAATTTATGCCATTTAACTACAGTGTTCAAAGTGTTAATACTGCTATGTACTGTAAACTTATTTTATTCAATCTTAGCTCAACTTTGACGTAAGTCAAATTTGAGCTTATGCCATGGCCAGTCGCCCGTCTGGCCATTTGTCCGTCTGGCCACCTGTCTGTCAACAATTCAATACGGCTCGGGCTAGAGGCCGTATTTATGAACCAATCTTTACGAAACTTCTTGGGTACCTTTGTTATCACTGTGGGACGAGAACGAGTGTTTTTTGGTCCGGTCTGAAATTCAAGTTGGCCACTGGCAGCCATTTTGTACAAAATTAGGTGCAATCAGATTTTTGCGCAGAACTTCCAAATGAAAGCTCTGATTTGAAAAATGTTTTTGTATGAATGTTTAGTACATTGGGATACATCACATATAATACAGGGTTTTTTCTCGTGCATAAATTATGCAAATTAGACTAACTTTGATGTATTTAGTGTTACTTCCAACACTGTAAGTGCAAATGCCAATACGGCTCGGGCTAGAAGCTGTATTTATGAACCGATCTTTTCGAAACTTCTTGGGTACCTTTGCTATCACCGTGGGACGAGAACGAGCGTTTTTGGGTGCAGTCCAAAATTCAAGATGACCGATGGCAGCCATTTTGTACAAAATTAGGTGCAATCAGATTTTTGTGCAGAACTTCTATATGAAAGTGCTGATTTGAATAATTTTTTGTGTGAATGTTTAGTACCATGGGATACAGTTAAAACTAGAAGTCCTGTCACGAATAGTGCGCTTATCTAGGCTTAATTGCGCGTTGGAATTGCGCGCAATTGCCATATCGAACGGCATCCAAAGCACGACAGGTTCTCTTGGTCACTCATAGCAAACACATGCAATGTTTCGTTCAATGGACCTCCGGGTTACCCGGAGGTCCATTGGCTGAAACATTGCTTTTGCATAGACCATATGTACAGAATTGATAGCTTTACTTAGACCATAACGCGTACATTAACGCGCATATCAACGTGCTATTTGTGCGCATTTCATGACAGGACTTTTAAGTTTTAACTGTACATCACATATAATACAGGTTTTTTTCTCGTGCAGAAATTATGCACATTAGATGAACTTTGATTTTTTCAGTTTTACTTTCACACAGTAAGTGGACATGTCAACACGTCTTGGGCAAGAGGCTGTATTTATGAACCGATTTTCACGAAACTTCTTGGGTACCTTGTCATCCGTCATCGTCCAGCATCTGTCATCATCCATAAACTTTTCACATTTTCATCTTTTCTGGAATCGCTGAGCCAGTGTGAACCAAACTTGGCAGGAATGGTTTATGGGAAGTCCTCTACAAACGATACTCATTTAGTTCCCATCAGATGAAAAACATGGCCGCCAGAGGTATTCTTTGATTCTGGTTGGTGATATTTTCATAAATCTCCTCCTCTGAAAGTACAAGGTCAAATGTATTGAAAATTCACATAAATGATGACTGGGACCCCCTCTACCAACGATCCTCATTTAATATTGATCAGGTTACAAACATGGCCGCAATTTCGGCTCATAGTTACCATAGAAACGCTATTAAAAATTACATTTTCGTCTTCTTCCCTGGAACTACTGAGCCGAAGTGAACCAAACTTGGCAAGGATGGTCTATGGGCGGTCCTCCACAAACAGTCCTCATTAGCTTAACTTGACAAAATCAAGATAAACTATTGCCATCACACGTGCGGAAGTCTGTTAGTCAGTGAGTCTGTTAGTATGTGAGTCTGTTCACATTTTCCTTTAGCACAGGCTACACCCTGTAGTTCTTGTTCGATCATCACAAAATATCATATGCAGGTTTGAGGTCGTCTAAATGAGAACATCCTCTTTTAGTCATGATCAGTTAACCATGATGGCTGCCCAAGCCCAAAACCCAAAAACATTTAGCACAGTCTACAGGTCGTATTTATGAAGGGATTTCATTGTAACTTGGTAGGATGACTCTCCAGATGAGAGTGTCCCCTTTTGGTCATGATCTGTCAACCATCACAGCTGCCCAAGCTCGAAACCCCAAAACCTTTAGCACAGTCTACAGGTCATAGTTAATATGGAGGGTTTATATTATAACTTGATAGGATGACTCTGTATGATGTCTAGATAAGAACTTCCACATTTGGCTGTGATCTGTCAACTGTGACAGCTGCCCAGGCCCAAAACCCGAAAACCTTTAGCACAGTCCAAGTCATATTTATGGAAAGATTTCATTGTAACTTTGTAGGATGACTCCATTTAATGTCTAAATGAGAACGTCCCCTTTTTATCGCGATTGGTCAACTGTGATGGAAACAGGGGCCCAAAGCCTGAAAACCTTTAGTACAGTCTACAGGTCGTATTTATGAAGGGATTTCATAGTAACCTGGTAGTATGATTCCAGATAATGTCAAGATGAGAACGTCCCCTTTTAGTAGCAATCATTCAACCATGATGGCTGCCCGAGCCCAAAACCTGAAAACCTTTAGCATTGACTACTGGTCATATTTATGAAGGGATTTATTTTCATAACTTGATAGGATGACTCGTTTTTGGAATAATTTCACGGTAACTTGGTAACTTTGGTTGGCATATATTAACTGAGAGGGCCACATTAACCTACCTCTCAGTTCTTTCGTACAGTCTGTACCTCATAATATTTTTATTGAAAACATCACATACAGGGAACAGAAATTAACATACTCTCAATTATCACAATTCTTGTCATATTTCATAATCCTTTCATAAACATTGAACATTATGCTTTTCATCAAACACAACACACATTCAAGTTAAGCGACAGTGTCATTGACACTTTCATTTTGTTCCTGTCGGATTGAAAACATGGCCGCCAGACGCATGCTTTGATACTGATTGGTGGATTTTGACAAATCTTCTCCTCTGAAACAACAAGACCAAATGTTTTGAAACTTTGCATGGTTGATGACTGGGACTCCCTCTACCAACAATCCTCATTTAATGTGGATTGGGTTGCAAACATGGCTCCAATTGCGGCTTATATTTACTGCAGAAACCCTATGAGAAATCACATTTTCATCTTCTATGGAATTACTGAGCTGATATGTACCAAACATGGCACAAATAATGTATGGAAGGTCCTCTGAAAACTTTCATCATTCTGTTTTATGCAGATGAAGGCTGGGTTAGTCGATATGGCATGAGTGCCAGCATGGAAGTATAGAACGAGAGGCCATGATGGCACAAGTGCCATATCGATTAACCCATTCACACATGTGTGTCATTCTGTGTTTATAACTTGTCTTCACGTCTATAGAAACAATTATTAAAAGGACGCTCAGCTATTCATTTGACAACTATCCACATGAAGAACACTTTTTATCCCTAACTAAATTTGTGAAAGGAACCTGTGTTACTTTTTTGACCCCTGAGTTCCTTTGTGTTATATGTGCCTAATAACACATCGGAAGTCAGGATATAATTTTCAGCTATCGCTAGGGATTGAAATAGTAAATGCACTGCACAATTTGTAGAACATTCCAGTGAAATTTTGCTTCCATTTAAAAATAGTCTGTCAACGATTTCCATTCCTCACTTATGTGTGGAGAAACAGATTTTTGTTTTTCGCATAGCTTAGTGTTGCTGTAGATAGGGATTTCAGAGAGCAGGCATGTAATAAAGAGTAGATTGTGAAGTTTAGAAGAATCGCCCGTATTTGCTCACAATGTGAACATTGAAGTCAGCTGTTATGAGAAATTTGGCAGGTGAAGCTGTGAAGTAACGAAAAAAGTCCCGGAATTTGCCAATGAAATGAATGAATGTGTGTTTTTAGCCCTGTGGAGGTCAGTATAAGACAATGATACAAACTGATTGTGAACCAATCGTAAGGGTAGTGATAATGCAATGAAATGTTAACCGAGTCTAACATGCTTTTGCTTAACCCTTTACCCAACGAATCGGCTGCATCCTTCCGCGTAATATGCAAATTCAGTCGTAGAAAAAATAGTATTTTTCAGAACGTTTCAACAAAACCATATCATGTGAGGCCTTGTTGGAATGAGCTCGTTCCAATGAGGGGTCACATGATATGGTTTTGTTGAATTTTTTTGAAAAAATGATTTTTAAAATAATAAATTTTGATATCGTCTGCATTGGGTAAAGGGTTAACTTTTATTGCATTGTCAGAAATTACACCAACTCCACTGCCTCTCTGTGATATTTTTATACTGTACCAATGACCCAGACATAGCTGGTGCTAACTCTTAAAATATAGGGCCAAACACAAATTTTGCCCCCCAATCCCCAAAATTTGCATCTAAAACTAAAGAAAACATGTCCTGAAAGGCCCTCCACACTTCGCCCCCACTGCGCATGCGCAGTGTCAAGGACGTTCCGAAATTGGCGCCATTAATCATTCTAAGTTTGGCCCTTCATCAGTTAACATCTGACTGATCTTTGTGCTTATAAATCTCAGTTTAAATGATGCCAGACACATAAATATTAGTGAAATGGTGATTCTAAGGAGGATAGAGAAGGAGGAGAGGAAAAGAACGTGTGACAGAATATTATCAGGGCTGTAACTTAAAATTTTTTAATGAAATTATGTTAAGTTACCTATTTTCAAGGCAGCAGCCATTTTGTTGTCATTCTGATTATTTAGTTACACTGTTTTTTTTAAGTGTTTTTCTCTCTCCCTGTCCTTTAAGTTCCCCCTTGCTATTCTCCCATGCTTTTGGCATAGTTTCTGTAATTATTATTACTAAAATTTCTTGGGAGTTTTAGCTGAATAACAGAATGAATTCTGTTCTTTCCCCATGTTTACGTCTTCACCTACGGGTGGTTAGGCGTTGTGTTCTGCATCTACCATCTGATGTTCTGCAGTTTCTTCCCTGGAAGTCTCTGTTTTGCATCAGATAGTGTATTTTTGGTAACTGATTTCGGGCCTGGGTGCCTGGAGTCTTATTTTAGTGTTTTTACACTCATTGTTTACATTTACAACAGCCCTCTGTGTGAGGGGGGGATTTCTAAAAAATAATATCTTTATGTTATTTTAATCATAACTAGATACATTATTATTGTTCGTAAGTGTTGAATAAATTGTTTAAAATATTTTTAAAATTTTTGTCCACACTTAGGCTTGGGATCCATTGGGGCTCAACGTTACTTTTCAGAAACTTGGGCTGTTCTGAAAAAATATTTTTTCAAAATATTTTGATTTCAATTATTTTTTCTATATTAATGGATCATATTATTATTATGTATTTTGATTGCCAGGGGTTAGTGCGAGTACCAGGACTTGTTTTCTTTTCACATTGAAAGGATATTGATCAATTGTTTTAAGAGGAAGTCTTCCTCTGACTTTATTATCATTCTATATGTGGTCAGTGTACTCGCATTAACTCCTGTTCTGTATCGTATGATTTCGATGACAATATGGGAAGCGTATGTCACGGTATGTTGTTGGGGATTTGGACACTCCGGTCCTTTCCCCGCAGGGTCACTCTACTTTATCAATTTCTATTTCAGACGATCAAGATTAGGGTGATGTATCTGTGATGTCTTCCAACAGTGTGCCTCCGTCGTCACAATTAATGAAGGGCTAGCGTAAAAGTGCTCATGTAAATACGCCAATTGCCTAAGAGGACCCTAGTAGGTTCGACGGCCTTTGACGTCCGCTAGCTCGCCCGGTGTAGCGTCCATTCACCGAATGGTTCGGCAGCCGGGTTCGTCCGTTGCGGTCTAGAAGGAATTTTGGGGTGATGCGAGCACTATAAATTAACTTAATGCACACCCAGTGACGGCGGATCGGAGGGAGAACGCAGGAAGCCTTTTAGTCCGGTTCATAGCTTGTTCCGGTCCATCCGGACGGCAAGCGAGAGAGGCCCCTCTCTCGTTCAACAACATCTGGCCCCAGATGTTGTGGTACAAATGTGTCGCAAGCGGAGCATACGTCCGTCGCTCGGGACGCTCCGTTGTATAGGCAGTCCGCTGAGACTGCTAAGGCTTCCTCTTCTCGTCAGCGCACACGACCGCACCTTGGCTGCGTGACCGCCGATATATTACCAGCTTCGCCGATCAAGGATTCTTCGGCGACCAGGTCACACCATCTGGTAGCCAGGGACACGAGGCCTGCAGACTCCGGACGTTCGCATAGGAAGTGTGCGGGAGTCAACGTACACGGAGCTTCCGGCGGCAATGCATCGTAAGACCGCTACTGCACAGGCCTCGGGAACGGACGTGCTTTCCTTAATAGCACAGTTTATCGCAGCATCCCAGCATCAACTGAATCTGTCGCATATATTTTATCCGACGATGCTGGGTCGGGACGCTCCGCGGAAGCGGGTACGGACGTCCGAAAGTTTCATCCGGTCCGACGGGATACCGAAAGGGATTCGGAGGATTTCGAGCTTTCCCTTTCGGAACAACATATGCTGTTGTGTATGTCATCTGACTTGGTCTTCTACAGCTTCTTTCGTCGGACCAGAATGCTGCGATGCCGGATAAGAAACTGATAGCGTCGGTGGACTTAGAAATTTTTGGTTCGGTTCAGGGACATCGTCCCTCAGTTCCGACATAGTCCAATAATGTCACACAAACTTTCGAATTATTGAACGACGCTATATATATTATTATTTTATGCTTGCTATCCAAGCATTTCTGGTTTCTTGTTCGAAGAGTTATGGAGATGTCTTTCAAAAGTGTGCCTCTGTCGTCATAGTTAATGAAGAGTTAGCGGCAATAAGTGCTCATGGAATATGTCTATCGCCTACGGAGTGACATTCGCTAGCTCACCCGGTGTAGCGTACATTCATCGAATGGTTTGGCTGCCGGGTTCGTCCGTTGCGGTCTAGGAAGGAGATTTGGGTGATGCGAGCACTTTAATTACTTTAGTACTCACCCAGTGACGGCAGATTGAGAACAGATCGGAGGAAGCCTGTTAGTCCGGTTCCTGGCTTGTCCAGGTCCGTCCGGGCTGTGAGCGAGAGAGGTCCCTCTCTCGCCCAACAACATAGGGGACCGCATGTTGTGGTTCAGATATTTTACATTCGGAGCATATGTCCGTTGGTCGGGACGCTCCGTTATATTGACAGTCCGAGAGACTGTCTTTAATGCTTCCTCATCCTCACAGCAGGGCACACGACCGCACATTGGCTACGTGACCTCGAGTATCCGATCAGTTTCGGCATTCAGTGATTCCACGGCGAATAGGTCGCGTCATCCGGTAGCCAAGGGACACGAGGCCTATACACTCCGTTCGCTCGCATATTGGTAGTATGCACGGGGTAACGATCACGGAGCTTCCAGCGGCAATGCATCGTAAGACCGCTTCTCCTCAGGCCTCAGTGACGGACGTGCTATCCGAGTTAGCACAGTTGTTTCGCAGCATCCCAGCAATTGACAGTTTCTCGGTCGAATCAGGAATTATCCGACGGCGCTGGGTCGGTGCGATCCGCGGTTGCATCAGCTACGGACGACCGAACGCTTTATAGGGTCCGACAGGATGGCGAAAGGGATTCGAAAGATTTCGAGTTTTCCCTTTAGTAGTATCGGAAGATGCCTTTCATATCTTCTGGCATTATCTTCCAGTGATTATTATTTCGGACTTCATTGCTGCGATCTTGGATAAGAGACTTATAGCGTCATTGGACTCGGATTTTTCGATCGGTTCAGGGACATTGTCCCTGACTTACCGACGCAGTCCAATATTGTCATTACAACATGTGTTTTATTTTTCGACGCTATATATATATATATATACAAGCCTGCTACTAAGCATGATAGTTTAGTTTCTTGTCCGCGTTGCTCATTTCTGCCATTTTATCATTTATACAAATAGTTTATTTTGGCAGAGCAGGGCATACGGAGAGTTCATATGCGTCTAGACGGTGTGATTAAAGACTGCATATATTCTTTTTCGCCGTTTATGTCTTTTCCAATTTCAATGTTGGGAACAACATTATGTATAGTAGACTTAACTTAGACGCTTTATTATACGTAATCCGCCTTACTGAGGCGTTATCATTACGTCTTCAAGAAAAGATTTACGGGATATTATTCTCAATGTAATTTCTTTTGAGGGCAGTAGTTTGTTCACGTATAACTCCGCCCTTCAGTGGCTGATTGGAGTTAGTTAGACGTGACGCAGCCCTAGCTACATCCACACGCGTGGATAGTAAGGTTAAGAACTCTCTCAGAGTCGCTTCGTTCTCGGAGGAGCTTCTCTTCGACGGCAACTTTTCGGCAATCCATGAATTGCTCGATTTATACGTTCTCTTGTCTATCTAGTGTTACAAGAGATTCAGACTGGGGCAAACATTCGGTGGTTGACTCAGAGAGTGCCGCCGCAGTTGCCGGACCCGAGTGTGGCTGTTATGACGGTTGCCAGTCAAACAGATTGGGATATAATACTGATCCCTACGGATTCGAAGTGCCAGGGTCTTTGGGTTTCGCAGTCTTTTAGCAATCAGTTTAACTTCCGCGGAATAATGTTTTTTAGGCTTGCTTTATGTCATTGCATGAACATTATTCAGAAACGCATGCCCAAATTCCTGTCCTTTAATTCGACAGTAGTGGCGTATCTCCGGAACCAGGGAGGCACTCTTTCGTTTCCGTTATTCAATTTAATGGAAAGAATCCGTCTGTTGGTTATAGTACACCAAGTTCAGTTTTGGTCCGTCATATTCCGGGTCGTCTGATTGTTTTATCGGACTCCCGTTCTCTTACGGGTCGCTTGTTGCTGTCAGAATGGACTCTCAACAAACAAGTATTCAATCAGATTTGCTATCTATGGGAGCGCCCAATGATGATTTATTTATGACACAGCTTGCTAATCAATTGCAGACGTATGTGTTGGCTTGTCCAGATCTCTGAGCTAATATTGTTAACGCTCTATTGATCTATAGGACGGAATGATAGGATACGCGTATCCTCCGGCGCTGTTGTTTTAGCAGGTATTGCTAAGATAAACAACCACAATACATTTCTGTTGATAGCATCTCTATCTTCACAGAGATCATGAGTAATTTACTCTCTTGTCTACTGTGGGTCTTAACGTGAAATCTTCCTCTATGTGAGGATCTTTTTCACTGGGTAAATCGTGTCATCTTTATCACAACCAGCAAGGTCGCAACCTTCATGTATTCCGTTGTGTGGTCCGTATTGCATTGTAAGCACTGTACTGGACGAGCTTTGGACGCGATTTCTTACTATAGGAGATCCTTTTCTTCGCTATTCTATGCGGCTAAAGTGGAGGCTCTTCCGTCGTGGTGTAGGGATCATTATGTTCATATTGTTGATCCCTCCATACTACTCATTGCTATTTTTTAGTATACTTGTTTCACAAGATCTACTGCAGCCTGTTATTATTTAGGTTATAGGTTTATGTTACCTCATACCTATGCACTCTCCGATAGTTTACAATTGAGTCTTTTGTCTCTTTATCTAAGTCAGTTAGTAACTTTTTGATAAATAGACTTAGAATCTTTAGATTAAATTCCTATACGGATTTTAACTGCGGTTCTTATTTAGCTAAGTAATCATTTGAGCCTCTGGAAACAGTAGTTTTCAAATTCTGACCTTTTAGACAGTAATTCTGTTGGTTTCTCTTTTACTGTAGAGTCAGTGAGTTTCATGCACTATCGATGGATGTTTTTCACTTTCATAGTTTCGGAATCAATACTTCCGTTACTATTTAGGTTGGATTGTTGCATAAGAGTTAGGCTCCTATTATCCGGAACCTATTATTTTAAGGTCCTTCCGTCTTCGTATGGGCATAGGCCTTTACTCTTTCCGGGTACAGTTTATGTATTTATAAACAGATATCTGTTTATTACAAAGGGCGTAAGCTTCTTCTGTCTTTGATGTCTAGTAGAAGGACGTTACGCTCCTTTTTATTGTTAATGGATTCTATTAACTATCGGTACTGCTTATGGTATATCATTGACTTAGCAGTTGTGCTTAAGATTTCGGCTCATGAAGTAAGAGTTCTTCTACTTCTTGGGCTTACATTAATAGTGTCGCTATTATAGATTTTTGAAGGCCGCTCATTGCGCTCAGCCATCCACATTCATGAATTTTATCTGAGAAATATCGAGTCCATTTCTGGAGGCCTCTATTGTTAGGTCTATTATCTACTGCTCAGAATGTCATTCACTTAACAGTTGCTACTATAGCTAGGTAGGCTGTCTGTTTCGGCAGTGTCTCCGTTCGGCTGCCCTCTTCGCTCTGGGCTATTTGACCCAGGGCAAGAAAAAGGGGGGGGGGGGGGGGAGGGTGTTCCCTTGGGTCACCTGTTTTACTATGAAAACAAGGGGATACCTCCTCCGGAGTTAGTAATTCTGAGCTGTTATTGGGATGGTTGTTTAGTGAGAAGTTTAGGTTTTTAAAATTCATTCAAGTCTTAGTTTTTAAAGTATAGCTTTTGAATATTGCATATGTCAACGGACATGATTATGCAATCCTCAGACACTTTTAGGAGTATAAGAGTCTCTATTCTCTAGATTTACTTTATTTATTGGCTTACTTTAAAAATTATTAGTATAAGGATTATATTGGATATTAATAGAGTACATGGATGTATGAAGCTCAATTTTGGAAGGTGTTGTATCTTTCTAATTTATCATAAATAAGAAAGATACATGTAAGGCCTATTACTTCTTTTTCCCTACAGGGGATGACTCTATTTTATTTTATTGAGCGTATTCCATTTTGCTCTATGTCCTTGGCCCTCCAGCCTTTTTACTATTCAGCTATGTCTGGGTCATTGGTACAGTATAAAAATGTTAAAAAATTTATAGTAATTTATATATTTTTTATACTTACCAATGACCCAGACGGGGATGGCCCTCCCAGGAGTTGGGAACTCTTGCCTCCCCGCTGAGTACATAGCGCTTACCAGGCACTGGTTATTAGAATGCTTAATGGCGCCAATTTCGGAACGTCCTTGACACTGCGCATGCGCAGTGGGGGCGAAGTGTGGAGGGCCTTTCAGGACATGTTTTGTTTAGTTTTAGATGCAAATTTTGGGGATTGGGGGGCAAAATTTGTGTTTGGCCCTATATTTTAAGAGTTAGCACCAGCTATGTCTGGGTCATTGGTAAGTATAAAAAATATATAAATTACTATAAATTTTTTAACTTCCTAGAGTTGTGAATATCTAGTGCCCCCCCCCCCCCTCCCCCTCCCACCACCTCCAATTTCTATTTTCATGAACAAGCAAGAAGTAATTTTGAACCAAAAAATTTGGTATTCAGCATTATTGGATCAGATGTCCTTGATTTCTGCCTCTGTGATTTCCTAGGGTTGTGAATATCTAGTGCCCCCCCCCCCCTCTCCCACCCCCTCCAATTTCTATTTTCATGAACAAGCAAGATGTAATTTTGAACCAAAAAATTTTGTATTCAGCATTATTGGATCAGATGTCCTTGATTCTTGCAAAAAAAACCCCAAATTACATGTACCCCCTTATGGGAGGGAGTGCATGGTTACGGCATTGGACTTCAAACCAAAAGGTTCAAGGTTCTATAGGGTATCTGTATTGTGTCATTGGGCAAGGCACTTTATCCTTATTGCCCATTCATGGGCCTGGTCACATTGTGTATTGAGGTGTACTGCATGTCAATGGTGCACTTGTCTTCAGCCAATAATATGCTAGTGCTGCTTGTGTGGGGGTAAGTACGAAGGTGAGTCTGACAATTGCGTATTGCGCGTTGATGATTCCTTTGGCACCAACCAATACTACCCTTGCTTATGTGGAGTTAGTACGTTAGAGAGTCTGGCATTTGTTCACCATTGTTTAGGGTCTCTGCGGCTTCCTGCACCCACAAAAAAGTCTTGACTCAAGGTGACCCTGGCTGTCAAATGTGTCATTTACTCTTAACACACTGAGTATTTTCAAGAGATATTTTTCATCAAATCTAGTCATGGCTATAAAGCAGCCATGACTAGATTTGATGAAAAATTCATCCAAATTTAAATCAAAAAATCTTTGGAGAAAAAATCTGTTCAATTTAAAGGGTGAAAATTTGAATAAATATGACCAAATTATACTTATTCCAGTTGCAAGCAAAATCATATCCTGAGTAGGAATAACCACTTACGAAACCTTAACAACTATGTTGTAAATTTTAATATTTTTATACTGTACCAATGACCCAGACTTAGCTGGTGCTAACTCCACAAAAACCAGGGCCAAACACAAATTTTGCCCCCCAATCCCCAAAATTTGCATCCAAAACAAAAAGAAATCATGTCCTAAAGGACCTCCATAGTACGACTCTACTGCGCATGCGCAGTGACGCAGTCGTCCCGAAATTGGCGCCAAATATCATTCTCTGTTTGGCCCTTCATCAGTCAACATCTCACTGATCTTTGTGCTTGTAAATCTCAGTTTAAAGGATGCCAGACACGTAATTCTTGGAGAAAATGTGATTCTAAGGAGGATAGAAGGAGGAGAGGAAAAAAGAAGTGGCAAAAAATAATCAGGGCTGTACTTAAAATTTTTTGTTAAAATTATGTTAAGTTGCCTATTTTCGAGGCAAACGCCTCTTGTTGTCATTCTTGCTAATTGTTGCACTGCTTATTCAGTGTTTCCTCTCCCCTAACCTTCTAAAGTCCCCCCTTGCAATTCTCCCATGCTTTTGGCATATTTTTGAGAAGTTTCATTTCTAAAATTTCCCTGGGAGAGTTGCTTGGTTACAGAATGTTTTCTGTTATTTTCCCCATAGTTACGTTTTCACCCATGGGTGTATAACGTTTGTGTTCTGCATCTTCCATCTGATGTTCTGCAGATTCTCCCCTGGGAGTCTCTGTTTTGCATCAGATAGAGTGTAATTGAGGACTGATTCCGGGCCAGTTTTGTCAGTGCCTGGAGTCATGTTTTCTTCTGTGTTTACACTGTTTGTTTTCATTGGCAACAGCCTTTTTTGAGGGGGGCTGTTTGCCTTTGAGGTAGTTTATCTCATTATAAGATACATTTATATTATCCGAAAGTGTCTCATTAATTATTTTATATAATTTTAAAATTTTTGACCACACTTTGCCATCGGATCCATCGGGGCTCAACGTTACTTTTCAGCAACTTGGGCTTCTCTGAAAAAATATTTTTTCAAAATTATTTTGTTTTGCAATTGTTTTTTCATTTATTAATGGATCATGTTATTATGTATCTTTGTGTCAGGGGTTTTTGCGAGTAACTAGGACTTATTGTTGTTCCTTCACAATGAAAGGAACTTGTTCAAATTGTAATAGGAAGAAATCTTCCTCTGACTTTCATGATTATTGCATAAATTGTAGTCAGTGTTCTCGCATTAATCCCTGTCCTGTATGTGAACATTGGGATGAGAAACATTGGAAACGTGTGTCACGATATGTTGTTTCTGGAGAAAGAGCGATGCCGGCTCTTTCTCCACAAGGTCACTCTACTCTCTCAGTTTCTATTTCAGAGGAACCAGAACAGGGTGATGTTTCCATGTTATCTTCTTCAAGTGTGCGTCCGTCGTCACAATTAAATACAGAGCTAGCGGCAAAAGTGCTCATGGAAATTAGACAAATGTCGTCCGCTAGCTCGCCCGGTGTAGCGTCCATTCACCGAATGGTTCGGCAGCCGGGTTCGTCCGATGCGGTCCAAGAGGAAATTTTGGGTGATGCGAGCACTATAAAAATAATAGATGCACACCCAGTGACGGCGGATAGTGAACGAGAACGGAGGAAGCCTTTTAGTCCGGTTCCTAGCTCGTCCAGGTCCAGCCGGGCTGCGAGCGAGAGAGGCCCCTCTCTCGTACAACAACATCTGGGACCAGATGTTGTGGTACAAAATGTGTCTTTAGCGGAGCATACGTCCGTCGCTCGGGACGCTCCGTTGTATAAGCAGTCCGCAGAGACTGTTAAGGCTTCCTCTTCTCGCCGGCGCACACGACCGCACCTTGGCTGCGTGACCTCCGATATCTTGCCAGCTTCGCCGAGGAAGGATTATTCGGCGACCAGGTCACACCATCCGGCAGCCAGGGACTCGAGACCGATGGACTCCGGACGTTCGCATAGGAAAAGTATGCGGGAGCCATCCGATGCGGAGCTGCCCTCGGCAAAGCAGCGAAAGACCGCTCCTCCGCAGGTCTCGACGTCGGACATTCTAGTGCAGATAGCACAGCTTATCGCAGCATCCCAGCAGCCGACAGAGACGGTGTCGGATCGAGAATTATCCGACGGCGCTGGGTCGGTACGCTCCGCCGAAGCATCGGGGGCGGACGACCGGGAACATCGGGAGGTCCGACCGGATGGTGAAAGGGATACGGATGAATTGGAGCTATCCCTTTCGGAACAACACAAAGCTGCCGTAGACTTCATCCGGCACTTTCTTCCTCAAGTTGTTCCGTCGGGCCAGACTGCTGCGCTTCCGGACAGGAGAATTATAGCGTCATTGGACTCTGATTTTTTCGAGCGGTTCAGGGACATCGCTCCCGAGTTTCCGTCGCAGTCCAATAATGTTGCAAGAACATTTGAATTATTGAACGACGCTATTTTTAAACTTGCTTCCAGGACAGGGAAAGCAGGCTTCTTGTCCGCAAATACTCTCAACCTGCCTTTCATTAATGCAAGGAATAAATTCGACACGGCAGGTCAGGGTATACCGAGAGTTCCTCTGCGTATGGACGACGAGGCGGAAGACTTAGAGCTATCATTACCGTCGTCAGCTTCTATTCCAACCGCAGTGTTGGAAACAGCTATTGCGTCTAACAGAGCCAATTTAGATGCCTTATCTTACGCAGATCACCTTACGAAGGCGTTATCACTGCGTCTTCAAGGGGAAGAGTTTCAGGATATACAATCCTCCTTAAGACTTCTTTCAAGGGCAGTAGCTTATTCCACGTGTAACTCCGCCCTTTCAGTGGCTAATCTGGAGTTGGTTAGACGTGACGCAGCCCTGTCTACATCCACACTAGTGGATTCTAAGGTGAAGAACTCTCTTAGAGTCGCTTCGGTCTCAGGAGATCTTCTCTTTGACGGCAAGCTTTCCGCTATTTATGATAATATTAAAAAGAAAGCTAGTGATTCTCTGTTGTTTTGATCCGCTCCTAAAAGGTCGGATTCAGCAGACACGAATAAGGCGGGCACTTCTGGGTCTTATCCGCCCAAGAGAGGTTCCTATAGAGGTTCCGGTGCGTCCTCTAGCTCTTATTCGAGAGACCGTCAGGATAGCGACTCTCGTTCGGGACGTCCTTCAGGCCGGGACAATCGGTCGGACGCCCCGAGGTCGACGAGGCGAGGTGCGGGTCGTGGAAGACGTGGTTTCTCCTACCGCAGGCCTCGCAGATCCAGGAGGTGATGGCTCAAACCTCTATCGCGTTCCGGTTGGCGGAAGGTTGTCGAGTTTTTCTCAAGAGTGGGCGTCGATTACGGACGACCCTTGGGTGAGAGGAGTGACTTCGGAAGGTCTAAAGATATCCTTCAAACGAAAGCCTCCATTAACTCGAAGTCCAAAGTGGACTCATCTTCCGTCAAACCCTCAGAAAAGAGACGCTCTGCTATCAGAGGTGCAGTCTCTTTTAATGAAGAACGCGGTAGAGGTCGTAGAAAACCAGGAATCGCTGGGATTCTACAGCCATCTGTTTCTGGTTCCGAAACCAGACGGCTCGTTCCGTCCAGTCATAGATTTGAGCTGGATAAACAAGCTGATCATCGCTCCGAAGTTTTATATGGAGACGATTCGATCGGTCAGAGCGAGTATTCGGGGTGAACGATTATGCAACGAGCATAGATCTCAAAGATGCGTACTTTCACGTCATGGTACATCCGACATTCCGAAAGTATCTACGCTTCGCAGTCCTAGGAGTGGTGTATCAGTTCCGGGCCATGTGCTTCGGATTGAATCTAGCACCCTGGGCTTTCACTCGAGTAATGAACTCGGTAATGATTTACTTCCGAGCTCATTCGTCTGCGGTAACGTCGGCCTACCTGGACGACATTCTTCAGAGGTACGGCAACGAGTTAACGCTTCAGAACGATGTTCAGAATCTTCTTCTATTGCTCCGACGTCTCGGTTTCATAGTAAACGAGGAGAAGTCGGATCTGGTGCCGTCCAAGTCATTCACTCATCTGGGAATGACCTTCGAGACGCACAACAATCTCGTTCGTCTGCCGTTAACCAGAGCGAAATTAGTCAGTTGTTACGCTCGCTATTGTCTAAATACAGACAAAGTCACAGCGAGAGAATTTATGAGACTGATAGGTCTGTGCGGAGCCGCTGCGGATCTCATTCCGATGGGACGGCTACGCACACGGCCTCTTCAAATTTTCTTGACTCAGAATTGGAGTGTGAAAATTCATTCGCTCGATGTAGACGTTCTCTTGTCAGATCAAGTGAAACAAGAGATTCAGACTTGGGCAAACATTCAGTGGTTAACTCAAGGAGTTCCGCTGCAGTTGCCGGATCCGAGTTTTACCATTATGACGGATGCCAGTCAAACAGGTTGGGGTGCATCATTAATCCCAACGGATTCGAGATGCCAGGGTCTTTGGGATCCGCAATTCCTGTGCAAGCACATAAACATCAAGGAAATGATGTCAATTTGGCTTGCGTTACGTCACTGGATGGACATTATTCACGATGCTCATGTCCAAATCCTATCCGACAATACGACAGTAGTGGCGTATATACGGAATCAGGGAGGCACTCATTCAGTTCCGTTGTTCAATCTAACGGAAAGAATCCTTCTGTTTGCGTTGGAACATCACGTTCTTCTTTCGGTCCGTCACATACCGGGTCGTCTGAATGTGCTAGCAGACTCCCTTTCTCGAAAGGGTCGCTTGTTGCCGTCGGAGTGGACTCTCAACAAACAAGTATTCAATCAGATTTGCTACCAATGGGAACGGCCAATGATAGACTTATTTGCGACACATCTCAACAATCAGTTGCAGACGTATGTGTCCCCGTGTCCGGATCCAAGAGCATTTGCTGTAGACGCTCTATCGATCCCTTGGGACGGAATGATAGGATATGCGTATCCTCCAGCGCCGTTAATTCAACAAGTATTGCTAAAGATAAAACAATCTCAATGCAAGATTCTGTTGGTAGCATCTCTGTCGCCACAGAGACCGTGGATAAATCTACTCAGGTGTCTGTTGTGGGACCTACCGCGGAAGCTCCCTCCACGAGAGGATCTTCTTTGGCAGGGGAAATCGCGCCAACTGCATCACAACCCGCAAGGTCTCAACCTTCACGTTTTTCCGTTGTGCGGTCCTTCTTGCATGGCAAGCACTTTACAGGACGAGCAGTGGACGCGATTTCTAACTGTAGGAGGACCTCCTCTTCGCTAAACTATGCGGCTAAGTGGAAGGTTTTCCGTCGTTGGTGTAGGGATCATTCTGTTGATATATTTGATCCCTCTATACCAGACATTGCTAACTTTCTAGTATACTTGTTTGACGAAATCAAACTGCAACCGGTTACTATAAAGGGTTATAGATCTATGTTATCTGATACCTATGCACATCATGATAGTTTACAAATTGGATCTAATGTCTCTTTATCGAAATTGGTTAGAAACTTTTCGATAAATAGACCCAGAACTCTTAGATTAATTCCTAAGTGGAATTTAGCTTGGGTTCTCCTTAAATTGAAGGAAAAGCCATTTGAACCTCTTGGGACAGTAGATTTCAAATTCTTATCTTATAAGACAGCTTTTCTCTTAGCTTTCTCTTCTGCCAGAAGAGTCAGTGAGCTTCATGCACTATCGGTGGATGATTCTCATTATCGTAGTGTTGGGAACACTATCACCTTCACTACTAACGTCGGTTTTTTAGCTAAGAATCAGGCTCCTAATAAATATCCGGAACCTATTGTTATTAAGGCTCTTCCGTCTTCAGACGGGCGTAGGCCTTTACTCTGTCCTGTTAGAGCACTACGTATCTATAAACAGAGATCTCAGTTCATCAGAAAGGGACGGAAACGTTTCTTTCTGTCTTTGATGCCTAATAGAAAGGACATTTCAGTCCATTCTATTGCTAGATGGATTCAGTTAACTATCCGTACTGCGTATGAAGATTTATCTTCTTCTCAGCAGTCTGTGCTTAAGATTTCTGCTCATGAAGTAAGAGCTCTTTCTACTTCCTGGGCTTATGCTAATAGTGTTGCTATTACAGACTTAATGAAGGCTGCTTATTGGTCTCAGCCATCCACATTTACTAATTTTTATCTCAGAAATATTGAGTCCATTTCTGGAGACCTGCATTGTTTAGGTCCGTTATCTGTTGCTCAGAATGTCGTCCACTAAACAGTTGCAACTATAGTTATGCAGGCTTTCTGTTCCGGCAGTGACTCCGTCCGGCTGCCCTCTTCGCTCTGGGCTATTTGACCCAGGGCAAGGGGAAGGGGGGGGGGGGGGCGGGTGTTCCCTTAGGTCACCTGCTTTATAGTGAAAAGCAAGGGAATGCCTCCTCCAAGACAGTATTTCTGAGTCGCTTCCGGGATGGTTTTAAAGTGTAATATTAATGTTTAATTTCATTCATGTCTTATTTTTAAAGTGTAGCTCGGTGTGAAGCATTTGTATATGTCAAGTGTCAAACGGGCTTTAATATACAATACTCGGACACTTTTAAATGATTATAAAGAGTCTCAATTCTCTGGACTACTTTATTTATTGGCTTGTTTTAATAATAATTAGTATAAAGGTTATACTGGATATTAATAGAGAACATGAATGTTATTGTGCTCAATTATTAAGGGTAGTGTATCTTTCTAATTTAAATATTAAATAAGAAAGATACATGTAAAGCCTAATACTCCTTTTCTCCTTAAGGGGTTATCTCTTTATTTTATAATTGAGCTTATTGGATTTTCCTCTATGTCCTAGGCCCTCCAGCCTGTTTACTATTCAGCTAAGTCTGGGTCATTGGTACAGTATAAAAATGTTAAAAAATTTATAGTAATTTATATATTTTTTATACTTACCAATGACCCAGACGGGGATGGCCCTCCCTGAGTTGGGAACTCTTGCCTCCCCGCTGAGTACATAGCGCTGACCAGGCACTGCCAGTAAGAATGATATTTGGCGCCAATTTCGGGACGACTGCGTCACTGCGCATGCGCAGTAGAGTCGTACTATGGAGGTCCTTTAGGACATGATTTCTTTTTGTTTTGGATGCAAATTTTGGGGATTGGGGGGCAAAATTTGTGTTTGGCCCTGGTTTTTGTGGAGTTAGCACCAGCTAAGTCTGGGTCATTGGTAAGTATAAAAAATATATAAATTACTATAAATTTTTTAACTTTTTGGCACAAAATCATAGCATATAACTCTCCCCCCTCTCCCCCTCAACCCTCCTCCCCATCAATTGGAATGACTTCAGGTTGTTCCAATGAAGGGTATTAAGAAATGTTTTGCAGACAATGAATGAAAGTAATGCTGTACAGATGAAATGTAATTGATGTGAATGGACTTTGGCTGAATTTGATTGTACAGTGACCCCCCCCCCTCCCCCCCCCCCCCCTTTTGCTGAACACAACAAATCTGATATAAATTGCATATTTTTTTCAATATTTGCCTTTAAAAATTTGCTTATGACCCTGCAATGAGGATATGTTTGTTTTTTTTTTGCCCAAAAAATGAAAAGTTGTAATATTTATTTGGGAAGATTGTTAACAGGTTTTATCTTCTTTTGTTGGGGTAAATGTGTTAAAGCACTTAAATCCATACATATTTATCTTGGCAAAAAACTAGTATTTCTGCTTCTTGCAAAGTTCATCTGTTCAGTCATGTCGTATGTCAGAAAATGGGTCAACAATAATGGATTAGAGATTATAAAATGTGTAAAAAAGATCACTTCTGCAGAGACAATAAATGTTTGCGAAACTGCTTCAGCACAAATGTCATGAATAAATACGTCAGAAATCCATATTTCAGCATAGAAATCACGACACTGGTCTTTATATGAAGTGGTCTGTATTATACACCTTCCTGGTATGCACAGGAAAGCATTGATTCATGTGAACAAAGACTCTTACTTGTACAGTCTAAAGGTGTGATGTGTATGCAATATTTAAAATCAATTTGTAATTTTAACTTAAAAATTTTGTCCCAGAAAATTGTGTCAAGTTGAAGTTATATCATTTCTCTTTGTGGTACATAATATTGTTCTAGAAAATTGTAATAAAAAATATCAAAAACACTTTAATGTTTACGCCAACTGGCAACAATATATTAAATTCTGTATCCTTCATAGGGCCTTCAAATTTAGATCTATATCAAGCGAGAAAATCAGCAGACTCTCATCTGCAAAATGAGGTCCCCAGAGAGTGAATTTGGTGATGTTACCCTGCACAGGCAGGGTAACATCACTAAATTTACCATCTCTGAACCTCAATCTGAATCAGGGTCTCAATCCTAAACAGAAAGAGGAACCCAGAGGATAAACTGGCCCACTGTATGGGAAAGCATCAGCAAATTCACCCTCTGGGGACCTCATTCTGCGAATGACAGATTGCTTATTTACAGGTTTGATCAATATATAATTGTATATGGTTTGCTGAAGGTTAGAAAATAAAATCTGATGTTGGAAGTCACCTTACACATAATTAGGAGATATATGACCAAATTAATGTCCTGTGTTGGAAGTCACCTTATGCATAATTAGAAGATATACGACCAAATTAATGTCCTGTGTTGGAAGTCACCTTATGCATAATTAGGAGATATATGACCAAATTAGTGTCCTGTGTTGGAAGTCACCTTATGCATAATTAGGAGATATATGACCAAATTAATGTCCTGTGTTGGAAGTCACCTTATGCATAATTAGAAGATATATGACCAAATTAGTGTCCTGTGTTGGAAATCACCTTATGCATAATTAGGAGATATATGACCAAATTAGTGTCCTGTGTTGGAAGTCACCTTACGCATAATTAGGAGATATATGACCAAATTAATGTCCTGTGTTGGAAGTCACCTTACGCATAATCAGGAGATATATGACCAAATTAATGTCCTGTGTTGGAAGTCACCTTACGCATAATCAGGAGATATATGATCAAATTAATGTCCTGTGTTGGAAGTCACCTTACGCATAATTAGGAGATATATGACCAAATTAATGTCCTGTGTTGGAAGTCACCTTACGCATAATTAGGAGATATATGACCAAATTAATGTCCTGTGATGGAAGTCACCTTATGCATAACATAATTAGGAGATATATGACCAAATTAATGTCCTGTGTTGGAAGTCACCTTACGCATAATTAGGAGATATATGACCAGATTATTGTCCTGTGTTGGAAGTCACCTTACGCATAATTAGGAGATATATTACCAAATTAGTGTCCTGTGTTGGAAGTCACCTTACGCATAATTAGGAGATATATGACCAAATTAATGTCCTGTGTTGGAAGTCACCTTACGCATAATTAGGAGATATATGACCAAATTAGTGTCCTGTGTTGGAAGTCACCTTACGCATAATTAGGAGATATATGACCAAATTAGTGTCCTGTGTTGGAAGTCACCTTACGCATAATTAGGAGATATACGACCAAATTAGTGTCCTGTGTTGGAAGTCACCTTACGCATAATTAGGAGATATATTTCCAAATTAGTGTCCTGTGAACCCTCACTTAACTGGTAGAGTGCTAAATTATTTTTTGTCCTTAAAATTTCTTTGTGCATCTTTGCCTTGTTACAATTTATAGGAGAGTGCCAGTAGGCCAGTAGGCACTCTCCTATAAATTGTAACAAAGCCAATCCCAACAGATAAAATAATATCACTTCAAAGATAATATGAAGCACATCCACAGAATATGAAGCCATTAAATTGTGGTACCGGTAATAAAGAATAAAGCCCAAATATGGGCTTCCAGCACGCTACCAGTTAATATATTTGACTTACCCCCACCCCTGTCATCAGGATGAGTGTCCTGTGAACCCTCACATAATATATTTGACTTACCCCCACCCCTGTTATCACGATTGTGCTCAAGAAATGCCATCCAAATGTTTGTGGATTATTTTTACAACTTTTGTTTCTAAGACAAAGCTTATAATCCTTCGATGGAATGACTTCATCCAGCTCATTCCAATAGTCAGTCATAGGCTATTTTTTTTTTCACAGAAGAATAAAAATTTTATGTAATTTGAGGGAAAATACTAAAAGTGACATTTTGTTGATTTGATTGAGGGGCTAATGTCATTAATGTATTTATTGATAGATTTGTGAGAATTATTTTTTTTATTAACCCTCTGTGCACTGAAGTAGAAATTTCAAAATTTCAATCAGGAAATTTTTCCCATAAAGCAACTAGGATTTTTAACCAGTTTAGTCTTGTTTGACAGAGCTCATTGAGCTCTACAGGCCTTTAAATTCTTCCCAACTAACGACGGTAAATGCTATGCTCAAATAAGATAATTGTGCCCAAATTATGCAGAGTTTAAAACTTTTTCCAAACCGTAACCCTAAAAGGTTTGGCCAGGTTTTCCTGATGCTTATAATATAGCTTAGAGCTTACCATCGAATCAGACAGTTCAACAGATAAATGAATTTTTAAAAAACCCACAGAGTTCGTCCCAGAAAAGCAATCGGCATCGATAGTGTCGTTTTCGCCACAGTCGACGGCGATTGCTTTACTGTGGCGAATTCTTTATGACCATGCACTTAAAGCTTGAGATCTATTATATTCGTGTATGTGGCATTTCTCAGTAAACACCTGCATAATTCAGCTTACATTCAAATAGGCCTTTGGGTCAACACTGGGAAACTAAGAAGCCTTAAGCTTCTCGAGTTAGTCGAGTAAACTTACGTCAAAGGGTGGTGGGAGGGAACAAGTGATAATGGTGAAGACCTATAACAAGGGGTTGTAAACTAGCATTTTAAGACATGGCCCTAAAACCTAAAATAGACACCAAGAAGAAAATACCAGTGCTTTTTCTCCAACCATGCAGGCCACATCTATATTTGCCGTTGTGCCCAAATTAGACTGATCTAAAGTTCTGTCTGTCAAATAATTCTGAACTGGCTAAAATTCTAATTGAATCTGGTTAGAAAGAATCTGCTGTTTGAAATTCTGGTATTTTGACATAAGAGTTCAGGGGGTTAAGTAAACATATTGTTTTTTGCCTTTATTAACATTTATCCCCCCGTGACTAAGTCTTGAAGGGGGATATTGAAATGGTGTCCATCCATCAATCTTTCATTCGATCTGTCCATCACGCTCATTTGTTTGCTTAACTCCTACATTTCTCATCAGATTTTTACAAAATTTGGTGTGAATTACCAGTATGAAGTGTAGATATGCAGGTGGTGAAGAATTATTGATTGCTCCTTATTGTTCCAAAGTAATTGTCCACTTAACTCCTCCTATATTTCTTGTCACAAACTTTGGTGAGAAGTATGAGTACATACTGTATACATACTGTATATGTGCATGTGAAAGAAATTTTTGATTCTGCAGATTTTTCCAGAGTTATTTCCCTTTTCATTATTGAATGTTCGTCACAAATGTCTGTTTCACTCCTATATTTCTTGTCAGATTTTTTAAAAATTTGGTGTGATTATGAGTATGCAGTGTAGATGTCATTTGGAAAGAAATCTTTAATATTACAATTTCTTCCAGAGCAGGGATGAAAATTTCTGGAAATAAACAAAATTCTGGATTTCTGGGTCCGTTTTTTTTGTGTTCCTGAGCTGAAAACCAATTCAGTCACATGTTGTGTTATCAAATAAAAATTAATGCATTCTGTGTTATATGGAAAAAAATCTATACAAAACGATGGTGTCAGTTCATAAATTCTCATTTTGTGCATATTATAGGCAGAAAAAAAGTTGGTGAGGGTTGAGGAAGATTATATTTATCGTGGAACTAAATATTGAAATTAGAGTTAACCGCCTTAAAATGTTGCTCAGAAATGCTGCAGTCTCTAAAAATAAACAGCTCTGGGAAAATATTTTGTTTCAATAAACGTTTAAAACATTCTATTGACATCTTGCATTATTGTTGAATATTCCTAATAAAAAAGAGGGTGATTTGATGACTTTTGGACCTAAAAAATACAATTTACTTTTTGTGTGTTTTTGTAGGGAATTCCCTGAAAAATATGTGCATGTGACCAGTACTTCCCTTTGTGTCAGTTTTTCTCTCTTATTTGTTGCCTGACCCCCTGTTTTCGGATCAGAATAAGTTGTCTGGAGGGTTATATACTTGGAAGAGATATTTGATTGCCAAAATTAAAGTGATGCGATCATATTTTTTTCTGCCTGAACGTTATAGTGGTCGCCTATGGGGAAATATTTAGTTCTGTGATACCATTAGACAATCTTGTTTAATTTAAATTTTCTAATTACTTGGAAAAAATTATTGCTTCTGTTGTCTTCAAGCCCCTTTTTAGCAGTCACTAGCAGCTCAATAAGTGGCAGTGTTGGTCTGTCGGTCTGTCTGTCGGTCGGTCTGTCTGTGACCAATGAGTTTCAAAACTCAATAACTTTTGATATATTTGATGGAATAACTTTATATTTGGCATGTAAGTGTATCTTATTGATGTCTAGCCACTGTTCAATGCATGTGTTGTTCCAAATATTTTTCTTGGAGTTATGGCCCTTGATGAACTTAGAATTTTGTGAGATTGCACCACCCGTCGCAGCTATGGCATCGATGTCACAGTTTTTTAACTTGTAAGAGTGTCAAATTATTTTTTGGTCATCAAAATTTGTTCATATCTGATTTATTAAAATTTAATGGAGAGGACTTAAAGGTATAAAGACACTCACCCCCATATATTGTAGTGAGTCAAATTCATATGAACAGAATAGTGTATCTTCAAAGGTGAAGGACATTCACAGAGTATGAAGCCTTCAAGTTGTGGTGCTTAAACTTCAGTATGGAGGCCAAATATGAACTCTTATTAGTTGACCAGTGAAAGGAATATGATGTTTGCTAAAATGTGTTGGACGGTGTGGTGTTCCCACAAGGCCTTGGATTCAAGGAACTGCCTTAAATTTGAATAAGGGCCATTCAAGTCCTTAACCCTTTACCCAACGCAGACGATATCAAAATTTATTATTTTAAAAAACATTTTTTTTTAATTTTTCAAAAAATTTCAACAAAACCATATCATGTGACCACTCGTTGGAATGAGCTCATTCCAACGAGGGGTCACATGATATGGTATTGTTGAAATTTTTTGAAAAAATAATATTTTTTCAACTGCTGAATTTGCATATTACGTGGGCGGATGCGGCCGATTCGTTGGGGTAAAAGGTTAAGATCCTGGAAAATGTATTAGGAGGCCTTGAAAAGGCTTGATTATTTGGTAAATAAAAAATTCTCAAAATAAACATTGCTTGCGAGGCACATAATCATGACTTTAAATTGCTTTATTTTGGGCACATCTTTCTTAAGGCTTTAAATGTGCCCAAATTATTGAAAATTTGATTTTCAAGAGATAACAGTTGATTTTCCAAGCTGAAAGCAAATTTACACAACATAATAACCCCCCCCCCCCCCCCCCCCAAAAAAAAAAAAAAACACAAATACTCTTCCAGCTAAAAAATGTGAAATACATTAAACCTTTACCTAACACGAAAAGCAGACGACACTTGAAAACAAAATTCTTGAATAACAAATTTTTTTTCAATTTTGCCTCAGAAACATAACTTATGACCCCTCATTGGAACGAGCTCAATGAGGGGTCATAAGCTAAGTTTTTGTGATGAAAAAATGAAAAAGTATTGAAAATTGAATGATGAATTTTGTGAATAGCACTGGCCGGTTTTGGTCATTACGTTAATTAAAGGGTTAACCCGAGACAAATCAGGGACAGTATTCTAGCATGTTTCCTATTTGAGGCACAGCTTTTATTGCCTTAAATTTGGGGTATTCTAAAGGCTTGCACACACTGATTGTAACTATATAGCTTCAAATGCTATAGTTTGTCATGGTATTGTCCTAGCTAGTACCCTCTCTCTGGCCATTACCCCCTCCCTTGTAGAGAAGTGGGAAGATGGGTAATGAGTGGAATGTCTTAATTAGGACTAGTGAAGTTAGGACTATGAAAATCCTTGTCTATTTTAGGGCATTAAGAATGCAGAAATATGTCGAGAAACAGCCTTGAATTTTATCAGTCTTTTCTCGCATGAACCCATCATGCATAAATGTGTTGTCATGGAAAATCATGGAATTTTACTTTTATCTGTCATGAATAATCATGATAATTCACTCATCTTTATAAAGGAAATACAGTGGAGCCCACTTAATTCGATATCTCTTAATTGTATATCCCTGTTAATTGAATATAATTTTCAAACACAAAACCATTTACCATACCTTCAGTACAAATTTGATCTGTTAATTGCATATGAGTTGTAGAGTAAACTCCTGTTAATTGTATATAAATTTTTGTAATTGTCGAAAAAGTTGCTGTGACACGCACCATATTCTCCTTATTTATCAACCTTTTTGACCTTATACATCCAATACAGACATTTATTCTATTATATCTTGTTTGACAGAGCTTTATGAGCTCTGTCAAACACGATATAATAGAATAAATGCTCAGTTTACCTCCAGAACACAAGAAACTGACCAAATCCCTGTTAATTGTATACTCCTGTTAATTGAATAATTTTCACTGGCAAAATGGATATTCAATTAAGAGGATTCTACTGTAATATGGAATTTATTTTTCAGAAAAGTGCTCCAACCTACCCAGATTGTTGCTTGGTATAACCAGGCTGGGGTATATCTGGAAAATAGTTGGTTGCTGGGTATAACCATGCTAGGGTATATCTGGGAAAATAGTTGGTTGAAATAAATAATTTGAATGGGATGTTCATATCAATAAAACTACTAGTACAAGGGAGAGAACTGCAAAATTTTTTCTGACTGCTGCCAATCAGAAGTAAATGTTATATTTTTTTGCAGTGCACTAGGCCATAGTTTAAGTAGAATAAGTGGCTCTTTCAAACTTTTTGAAAATATGTATTGCTAAAATACAGGCTCTTTATTATTTTATTATTTTTTATTGACATATAGTTCCTTGCTGTAGTAATACAAGGCATTTCCATTATTATAGAGTAAAGAAAGGTAGAGGGTGCACTTGAATGATTTGAATAGGCAAAATTGCCACTAGCAAGGTGAAGGTCATGTTTTAACCACGTAAAAATGGTAGCAAATAATATGAATACGACTGCACTCAATTCAAACAAGAAGAAAAACATTAAATACTGTAATGCATTGAGGTGTACAAAAAAATGCATTTGACAATTCATGTCTCGGTTTTCAATGAAATTTCTCATCCAAGACCCCAAATTTTCGTGAATTTACAAACATGTAAGGATGTCTGATGACTGGAACTTAATAGTGTACCCATCAACCCTTTACCTAACATGAAAAACAGACAACACTTGCAAAAAAAATAATTGAATTTTTTTCATTTTTTGTTTTAAAAACATAGGTTATGACCTCTCATTGGAACGAGCTTGTTCCAAAGAGGGGTCATAACCTATCAGACAAAAAATGAAAAAATAAAGAAAATTAATTTGTGATTTTTGTGAATAGTTTTGGCCGTTACATTGGGTAAAGGGTTCAAGAAAACAAGTTTTTCCAAGAATCAACTGAACCTTCACCTTTGGGGAATAATACTCCCAGATATATGTGAAATGAACAGTGTGTGTGTGTGGGGTGAGGGATGGGGAGGGGAGGGGTGGATATATATTTCTGATGCTTGATGCTATTGGCAGCAGAAAAATATTTCGTCCTCTCCCCACCCTAGCTTTACGGCTGAATTTTACTACATGAATAAATTTACACCTTTCAGCGAGAATGGTGTGTAAAACATTTGTCTTGTCTATTACAGTATGTGAAACATTTGTCTTGTCTAGTACAAATTTTGATAAGGGCAGCACAGCATGTTTTGACCACAAAGTCATGATTACCATAGGTCAAGTCTTTAATTTGATAATTTAAACAATCGTGTAGTTGTATTCGTACAGTTAAAACTAGAAGTCCTGTCACGAATAGTGCGCTTATCTAGGCTTAATTGCGCGTTGGATTTGCGCGCAATTGCCATATCGAATGGCATCCACAGCACGACAGGTTCTCCTGGTTACTCATAGCAAACACAAGCAATGTTTCAGCCAATGGACCTCCGGGTTACCCGGAGGTCCATTGGCTGAAACATTGCTTGTGCACAGGCCATATGTACAAAATTTGATAGCTTTACTTGGGCCATAACGCGTACATTAACGCGCATATCAACGTGCTATTTGTGCGCATTTCATGACAGGACTTCTAGTTTTAACTGTAACTTCAACCTTGAAGGGGTTCAGGACACTCTTGTTTCTGGATACTTTGTCATCTTTCATGAAAATGAACCTGGGGTTGCTGTCTAGGACTTCTCTAATTGTAATTTTCTCAACTGTCATATTCTAAAACCTACAGAATATTCTTTTGTTCACTTTAGTTTCATGTGTTGGGTATTGTTAGAAAGATCTCATGCTGAGAATTTTTCCAGCTACATACAACACCTCAAGCTTTAGTGAGCACTGTACATATACATTAATAAAAGAACTTATATGACTCATCCGTTTTGTTCACTTTAAAACATTTGATATTTTGTTTTCATATTAATCCGTGATAAATAAAGTCTTCCATCAATTTCATTGGTCAATTTCAAAACTAGACAATTTGATTGGCTGAACAAAATACAACTGGGCCACATTTTCATAATTTGCATAATTAGAGTTTGGAGCTTTCATTGGTCATTTCAAAACTGGACAATTTGATTGGCTAATCAAAATACAACTGGATCACATTTGCATAATTTCAGTAGAGAGAATTTACGTTATCTGTTCTATTTAGGGTGGGTTATATTGTATTAATCTTTTACCTACAAGAAAAACGCCATTCATTTTTTTTTTATATTTTCACTTTTTGCTTCCAAAACATAGGTTATGACTCCTCATTGGAAAGAGCTCGTTCCAATGAGGGATCATAACCTTTATTTTGGTAGCAAAAAATGAAAATTTTTAGTTATACGAGGATGTTTTTTCCAAGTGCCGTCTGCAACTCGAGTTAGGTGATGGGTTAAAAAGTCATACTAAGTGGCTAATTTGTGTGTGTGTGTGTCATATGATAAATAGAATATGAAATGAGTGTTTTTCTCATATAATATTTATGAAACTCGTCCGAATTTTCCGTTTGGGCTCACCAGAGGCTCGCCAAAACGGAAAATTCTTGACTTGTTTCATAAATATTATATGAGAAAAACTCATTCCATATCCTCTATATATGTGTACACAGTAATTAATTGAGTATAGTGTATCCAAATTCTATTTCCTACTATGTATACTCCCATACCCAATCAATCCTGTCCATAACTTAATTCAACAGCCAGTGGTATAGGGGATCTGTATGAATGTGTGTTCCAGGTTAGCCAGAGGCATAAATGTCAGAAATTTTATGTAGTAACTTGTAGCTGGAGGATCTTCAATGGGGGTGTGTCGAGTTAGTTTTTTAGCTGGGGGTTGGTGTCCCAGCACGACATTCCACAGGCATTTCCCAAGAACTGCACACCTGATTTGGGGGGTTTCCCCCCTCTCAGTGGTGGTGAAGGAAGGAGGGGGGGTGGGGGGGGGAGTGGAGAATTTAATCGAAATACTATAATCGCACATTTTAGATTGATATTGAAATTATCTCCCTTGAATTTTTTTTTATCGGTGATGCAAGGTACACTCACCTATGAGCATGACATTTTGCATTAACATTCAGACTTTGCTCTATTTTTAGCTCACCTGACTGAAAGTCAGGGTGGACTATTCTGATCACTTTTTGTCTGTCGTCTGTCGTCCGTCGTCCCGTCCGTCGTACATCGTGAAGGTAGTGTTTGGGTCATTTTCTCCCTAGCCACTGGCTGCAGTTCAATGATGAAAATTCACATGAGTAGCGGTTATATAGGGGCATTTGTGTTTTTCTTCAAATTAGGTTTCTGCTCATATTGTGGAGGGGGGTGGGGCCAAAATGCAAAAATTTTTTACACCGAAAATTTGGGTTCCATGTGGGACTTGAAAATTTTGGACCAAAATCTGGAAATTTTCTTTTTTTTTGGTTTTTTATGCATTTTGGTCAATTTTAAGACAATTTTTTTTTTTTTTACACTGAAAATTTGGGGTCCGTGTGGGACGAAATGAGTTTTTTTTTTGTTTTTATGCATTTTGGTCAATTTTGAGACAATAAATGTTTTTTTTTTGCTGCTCTAGCATGGTCCTTATTTGTCGGATTCAAATAATTTTTGCCATGCTTGTCCGTTAACATGGGGGAACGGATCTTACAGCAGAATTAACATCTTCGCATAAACATTTACCGAGGTATTTTCCCTTGTTCAACTTAGGGGATTATTATTGAAAAATGTGACCGTCCAACATATTTGCTGCTCTAGCTCTGTCATCATACGTTGAATTCAAATAATTTTTACAATGCTTGTTCCTCAGCATGGGGGAACAGATCTTACAGAAGAATTAATATCTTTGCATGAGCATTTACAGTGTTATTTGCCCTTGTTTAACTTAGGGGATGATTGAAAAATGTGTCCGTCCAACATATTTGCTGCTCTAGCTCTCATCATATGTTGGATTAAAATAATTTTTACCATGCTTGTTTATATTAGTACAGATTGCTGCAGGCACTTGTCATACTTTTGATGACATAATGCTATCCATGGTATTGCTGGAGGGGGCAAATGCCACGCTTCGCATTGCTCTTGTTAAAATGAAAAAGGACCCGTAATTTGCATGTTTCATTTTCCATTTCGTTTCGGCGATAAAATTGTCAGTGGAAGTACCGTCTACTGGTGCTCATGTAAACAAAAACAGATTTGCACATGTGAATATTGATTTTTTTAACATTTAATTTCTTATTAATCTGATGTTCATGGTAAAAATGAAATATACCCAAAGTAGCTTAGTGTATCAAATGTTCACCACTCTAGAGCTGTAGGTTAACCGAAACTGAACCGAAGTTTTAGGTTTTTTTTTAAAACCGAAACCGTCGACATCCCGTAATCTAAGGTTTTTTGTTTTTTATTAAATACTCTCTTGCTGCAAAAATTCACAGAATGTAGCCATCCCAGAGTAGTGAGAGTACCCAGACACTGCCAATGGCAGTGTCTGGGTACTCTCACTACTCTGGGAAGGCTACATTCTGAGAATTTCCGACATTTCAGTTTAGTTGCGTTTGCAGCTTTCCTCAAGTTGCGTGTAGGTGTCAGACCTCGAAAAATGGCCAAGCACAATAAAAGTTCTGTATATTTAGGTAATTATTATATTGGCCTTCCTGATTCTTCATGTATTTTAGCTTATTTCGGGCATTCATTGAGTTTCTCTCAATTTCACTGCCATTCAGTTATGACTCCGGACATAATGAGTTTTACTGAATTTTATTTGGCCTCATGAACAAACCGAAAACCGAACCGAACTGAGGTTTTATTCCACCTGAAAAACCGAAACCAAAACCGAACAAGAAATTTAAAAACCTACAGCTCTACACCACTCATGATGAAGTGGCGTTAACCATGCACCAAAGGTTCACGGTTAACACCACATCACCGCTTGTGGTGAACATTTGGTACACCAAGCTACTATAGGTATATTCTATATTTACTTTTACTGATAATCCACATAATCTTGTGTTGTTTAATCCTTTACCTAACACAGAGGATATCAAAATTTATTATTTTAAATATCATTTTTTTAAATTTTTCAAACACTGTCAACAAAACCATACCATGTGACCCCCCCGTTGGAACGAGCTCGACGAGCTCGTTCCAATGAGGGGTCACATGATATGGTTTTGTTGACATGGTTTGAAAAATAATATTTTTTCAACTGCTGAATTTGCATATTACACGGACGGATGCAGCCGATTCGTTGGGTAAAGGGTTAACATTTGTGTTTCTCTTTTACAGCAAGGGATATTTGGAAGAAAAGATACTTTGAAGAAAAGAAGAAAACTCCACCATTAGAAGAACAATGTAATAAGTTACGACAAGAATTAGATATGCTTCACAGACGACTAATGACAACACTTGAGGGTCCTAAAGAACGTCACATTAAATTAAATGATAAACAGCCATCACAGAAGGTTGGTTTCAGTCTTCCGGCATTAAATACCGCTAGAAGTCCACAAATGTCGACAGCACGTTCAATGCATTCAAATCTTCGTCTCAGTCTTAACCTGTTATTTGACGGACAATCATTGTCGTTACAGCCAATTTCAGAAAATTCTGTTGTGAAATATGAGGATTAACTCTTAACCTGCATGTATTTTCAAGATATTTTTATCAAATCTAGTCATGGCTCCTGTGTAGCAGCCATGACTAGAGTTCATGAAAAAGAAAACTACATCAACTCAAGGAATCATCAATCAAAAAGTGCATTCAATTCATAAGACGAGTATTTAATTAAATGTGTCTAGATTATTTCCATTGCATGAGAATATCCATCAGCAGCATGCAAGGTGTCAATGAATTATTTTTGTTATTAAAAAAATGTCCCCTCCCCCCCCCCCCCCCCCTTTTACCTGTAAATCTCTTCTCTGATACTATTTTGCAATTGTACAACTAAAAATTAACCAATATATCTTGTTTGACAGAGTGCAGTGAGATATTATTTCTTGTTTGACAGAGTTCAGTGAGATATATCTTGTTTGATGATAGTACAGTGATATATTCTATCTTGTTCGACAGTGCTCAGTGAGATATATCTTGTTTCACAGAGTTTAGTGAGATATTATATCTTGTTTCACAGAGTTCAGTGAGATATATCTTGTTTGATGGGAGTTCAGTGAGATATATCTTGTTTGATGAGAGTTAGTGATATATTCTATCTTGTTTGACAGAGCTCAGTGAGATATTATATCTTGTTTGACAGAGTTCAGTGAGATATATCTTGTTTGATGTGAGATCAATGAGATATTATATCTTATTTGACAAGAGTGCAGTGAGATATTATATCTTGCTTGACAGAGTTCACCGAGATATTATATCTTGTTTGATTGAGTTCACTGAGATATAATATCCTGTTTGACAAAGTTCAGTGAGATATTTTCTCTTGTTTGACAAGAGTTCAGTGAGATATTATATGTTGTTTGACAAGAGTTTGGTGAGATCTTATATCTTGTTTGACAGAGTTCAGGTAAGATTTAGTTGGTGAAATTTGCAACTGCAGTAAGGGAAATTTTCACTCTTCAAAATATTTGTTACAACAAAATAGTGTTTGGAATTCATTTGCAAATAGCAAACAATTTAAGGTCTGTTTTGTGGATTAACTAAAAAAATTCCTTCCTCCCTCATCATAAAATTGAGAGAAAATTGCCAGAGAAACAAGAAATTTTTCTAATTGGCCTAAATGCTATGTCATTGTTGATTTATCAAAAGGTTCTACGCATTTTTGTTTGCAAGTCTGAAAGCCAGTTATTCTTTTACCTAGCACAACTAGTTTTAATGGTTCAAAGTTTCCTGAATAACTGAAATTTTTATTTTTTACCGTGGAAACATAGCTTATGTATCCTCGTTGGAAGGAGTTGGGTCACAAGCGAAGTTATGGAGGCAAAGATTTGAATGATGATTTTTGTGAATATTACTAGCCAGAAATGATTTTGTTGACATTATTGAAAAAAAAAACTTTTCCCCGGACTCATTTTGTAAATGATGTGGGTAGATGCAGTCGATTTTTAGGTAAATGGTTAACCCTTTACCCAACATAATGGCCAAAACAGGCCTGTACCATTCACAAAAATCGCCAATTAATTTTCTTTATTTTTCATCTTAAAAACATAGGTTATGACCCTTTTTGGAACGAGCTCATCAAGCCGTTCCAATGAGGGATCATAACCTATGTTTTTGAGACAAAAAATGAAAAGAATTAGTTATTCAAGAATTTTGTTTGCAAGTGTTATCTGTTTTTCATGTTAGGTAAATGGTTAATGCCCGCCCAGTATACATCACATCATCTGTGTTTATAATCATTCCAAGGCTGTACTTCAAATTAAATACTTTTCAAGGTCCTAGAATTATTCAGTTTCTGCTTTTCAGGTTATGTATTTTTGTGAATAGCACTGACTGGTTTTGTCGTTATGTTAGGTAAAGGGTTAACCTTTTATCCAATACCTGACCAGTTTTGTTGTTATGTTAGGTAAAGGGTTAACCTTTTATCCAATACCTGACCAGTTTTGTTATGTTAGGTAAAGGGTTAACCTTTTATCCAATACCTGACCAGTTTTGTTATGTTAGGTAAAGGGTTAACCTTTTATCCAATACCTGACCAGTTTTGTTATGTTAGGTAAAGGGTTAACCTTTTATCCAATACCTGACCAGTTTTGTCGTTATGTTAGGTAAAGGGTTAATCTTTTATCCAATACCTGACCGGTTTTGACGTTATGTTAGGTAAAGGGTTAACCTTTTATCCAATACCTGACCGGTTCTGTCGTTATGTTAGGTAAAGGGTTAACCTTTTAGCCAATACCTGACCAGTTTTGTCGTTATGTTAGGTAAAGGGTTAACCTTTTATCCAATACCTGACCAGTTTTGTTATGTTAGGTAAAGGGTTAACCTTTTATCCAATACCTGACCAGTTTTGTCGTTATGTTAGGTAAAGGATTAACCTTTTATCCAATACCTGACCAGTTTTGTCGTTATGTTAGGTAAAGGGTTAACCTTTTATCCAATACCTGACTGGTTTTGTCGTTATGTTAGGTAAAGGGTTAACCTTTTATCCAATACCTGACTGGTTTTGTCCTTATGTTAGGTAAAGGGTTAACCTTTTATTCAATACCTGACCGGTTTTGTCGTTATGTTCGGTAAAGGGTTAACCTTTTATCCAATACCTGACCAGTTTTTTTGTTGTGTTAGGTAAAGGGTTAACCTTTTATCCAATACCTGACCAGTTTTTTTGTTGTGTTAGGTAAAGGGTTAACCTTTTATCCAATACCTGACCAGTTTTGTCGTTATGTTAGGTAAAGGGTTAACCTTTTAAGCAATACCTGACTAGTTTTGTCGTTATGTTAGGTAAAGGGTTAATCTTTTATCCAATACCTGACTGGTTTTGTCGTTATGTTAGGTAAAGGGTTAACCTTTTATCCAATACCTGACTGGTTTTGTCGTTATGTTAGGTAAAGGGTTACCCTTTTATCCAATACCTGACCAGTTTTGTCGTTATGTTAGGTAAAGGGTTACCCTTTTATCCAATACCTGACCAGTTTTGTCGTTATGTTAGGTAAAGGGTTAACCTTTTATCCAATACCTGACTGGTTTTGTCGTTATGTCAGGTAAAGGGTTAACCTTTTATTCAATACCTGACTGGTTTTGTCGTTATGTTAGGTAAAGTGTTAACTTTTATCCAATACCTGACCAGTTTTGTCATTATGTTAGGTAAAGGATTAATCTTTTATCCAATACCTGACCAGTTTTGTCGTTATGTTAGGTAAAGGGTTAACCTTTTATCCAATACCTGACCAGTTTTGTCGTTATGTTAGGTAAGGGGTTACCCTTTTATCCAATACCTGACCAGTTTTGTCGTTATGTTAGGTAAAGGGTTAACCTTTTATCCAATACCTGACCAGTTTTGTCATTATGTTAGGTAAAGGGTTAACCTTTTATCCAATACCTGACCTGTTTTGTCGTTATGTTAGGTAAAGGGTTACCCTTTTATCCAATACCTGACCAGTTTTGTCGTTATGTTAGGTAAGGGGTTACCCTTTTATCCAATACCTGACCAGTTTTGTCGTTATGTTAGGTAAAGGGTTAACCTTTTATCCAATACCTGACCAGTTTTGTCGTTATGTTAGGTAAGGGATTACCCTTTTATCCAATACCTGACCAGTTTTGTCGTTATGTTAGGTAAAGGGTTAACCTTTTATCCAATACCTGACCAGTTTTGTCGTTATGTTAGGTAAAGGGTTAACCTTTTATCCAATACCTGACCGGTTTTGTTATGTTAGGTAAAGGGTTAACCTTTTATCCAATACCTGACCAGTTTTGTTGTTATTTTAGGTAAAGGGTTAACCTTTTATCCAATGCGTACAATATCAAAATTTGTTATTTTTATTATTAACTTTTTTTTCAACTTTTTTTCAAAATTTTAACAAAACCAATTGAGGGGTCACATGATATGGTTTTGTTGAAATGTTTTGAAAATTCTAATTTTTATTTTCAATTGCTCATTTTGTCAATAAGATGTAGAGATGCAGCTCATTCGTTAGGTAAGGGATGAAATATATACATCATTGATTTGACTAATATTGTTCTGATAGAATGCACTTGTTGTTTGTAACAGTAATATTTTCAGGGTGTGTTTGGTTTCATTTCCTATTGAGATATCCAATACCTGATTGGTTGTCTGTAACTCATATAGGTTATTTATTACCCTCATGTAGGGATCGCGGTGGCTCAGTGGTAGACTGTTGGACTTCTATACTAGAGGTCCAGAGTTCGATCCCCATCAGGGGCGACCCGCATTGTGTCCTTGGGCAAGGGCACTTTATCCCAGTGGCCTACATGGGGGCACGATGACACCGTGTACTAAGGCATACAGCACGTCGATGGTGCACATGTCTCCAACTGCTGTAACCCTGCTTGAGCGGTGCTTGAGCGGAGCTTGAACAGAGTTGGAATGTTGAGGAGCTGACAGTTGCTTGTCGATGCTCGGTGGTTCTCGCCAGGTACTCCGGCTTTCTCCACCCGTCAAACTGTCACGGTCACGATTAGCCATTGTGCATAAGTACACACATAAGCCCACTAATAAATAAATAAATAATATTACCCTCATGTGGAGTTCCAAGATAGTGTATTGAAGTTGAGACCTTATCTCTGGGTAATATATTGACAAGTCTTTTAGAATGAGTCAATGTGTGACCAGGACGCAAGTTCAAAACCCTGGGTGACAGGACTCGAACAGATAGGCAGGTGAAAATATCTTGCGCCACCCCACCTCTCCCACACACACTCAAAATTTCAGCATGTGTGCCTTGAAAGAATATATCAGTTGCAGAAACATTCATTTAAATGCTTCAAAAACTGATTATTGCTTTCTTATAACCCTTTACCTAACATGAAAAGCAGACGACACTTGCAAAAAAAATTCTTGAATAACTAATTTTTTTCATTTTTTGTCTCAAAAACATAGGTTATGACCCCTCGTTGGAACGAGCTGGAAGAGCTCGTTCCAACGAGGGGTCATAACCTATGTTTTTGAGACATAAAATGAAAATATTTTGAAAATTAATTGGCGATATTTGGGAATAGTGCTGGGCGGTTTTGGCCGTTACGTTGGGTAAAGGGTTGAACTCAATATTTCAAAAGTTTTTTTTTTTCTTTTTGTTGGCCCACTCTAGCCCTGACTGACAAGTGTTCTTGTTGTTTATTAACAGAACACAGAGGCACCAAAGCTAAATCTTTAAAAACCAATGTGTTTAAATAAAATAGTCAAAATAGTAAAAGAATGCTGGTGGCGGAAGATACACAATGTGATGAGAGAGATAAACAGGTGTGTGTGTGTGGGGGGGGGGGGGGAGGGAGGGGGGGATGTACACACACAAGTTTTTTAGGTGAAAAATGAATTTTCTTTTAGTTATTGAAGAAATTTCTTCGCATATGTCATCCACTTTTCATAATGGATTAACTTGTTATCCACTGATTATTTTCCTCCCACGTTGTGTCCTTGGGCAAGGCACTTAACACTGTTTGTGTACATGGGGGCACGATGGCGCCATGTACTAAGGCGTACTGCACGTCGATGGTACGCATGTCTTCAACCATTCTAACCCTGCCTGTGCTGCAGTGCCGAGTTACATTGTTGGGGAGCTGGCAACTGCTCGTCATTGCTCGGTGGTTCTCTCCGAGTTCTGCGACTTCCTCCACCCGTAAAACTGTCGCAGTCATGATTAGCCATTGTGCATAAGTATATGACCTTAAACACCAATAAATAATAAATACTGAGCATTTTCAAGATATTTTTCATCAAATCTAGTCATGGCTGCTGCGAAGCAGCCATGACTAGATTAGTTGAAATATTTATCCGAATTTAACTTTAGAAATCTTTGGTGAAAATCCATTCAGTTTACAAAGGGAAAATTTGGTGAATAGTTCCCCAATGATACTTAATTCATTGGCAAAAGAAATCCTGTCCTTGTTTGCAGTAATATCTGACACCAGCATGCAAGGATTGCAAATTATTAATCCAGTCTTATGACTAACCTAATCCATTTTACCACAAAAACACCTACTTATGAAAATTATCAGAACCAAATCCACCCTATATTTTCTCGCTGTCTTTGATAAAAATCATTGATTTGGGACATTGTTGATAGGCCGACATTTTGAGGTCTGTTTATTGTATTGAGTACTCAATACTGTTATGTCATTAACTTTCCAGGTTATAATAAAATACAGTAGAATCCTCTTAATTGAATATCCATTTTGCCAGTGAAAATTATTCAATTAATAGGAGTATACAATGAACAGGGATTTGGGCAGTTTCCTGTGTTCCGGAGGTAAACTGAGCAGTTATTCTATTATATCTTGTTTCACAGAGCTCATAGATGTCTGTAAAACAATATATAATAGAATAAATGCCTGTATTGGATGTGGTGAGGCCAAAAAGGTTGATAAATAAGGGGAATTTAGTGCGTGTCACAGTAATTTTTTCGACATATTACAAAAATTTATATACAATTAACAGGAGTTTACTCTACAACCCATATGCAATTAACAGATCAAATTTGTACTGAAGGTATGATAAATGGTTTTGTGTTTGAAAATTATATTCAGTTAACAGGGATATACAATTAAGAGATATCCAATTAAGTGGGCACCACTGTATTGACAGTTTGTTTAGAAATCGAGAATGTGTGCCAAATCATACAATTATAGTGTTTATGTTTCCTTGCATGTATTTATGGATATTATTACATGTTATGAAATTAATTGTAATACTTTATAATGTAAATCGTTACAGAACAATTATAAGTTACAAGCTATCAAATTACAACATGAGATCGAAGACATGCGACGTCGAGTGGAAAATTCTAAAATGAAGCTCACTGCAGAGATGAAGGTATCTATACACAATCTATTAGTTCAACCAAGTCACCTCAGTCACAGCTTTAGTATTGTTTACTATCATTTATTACTATTGAGTTATCTCCCCTTAGAGGAAAAAGTATCGCCTTCAACATAAAAAACGGATATTGTAGAAAAATTCTATATTCCATAAATTTTACGTTCATTAATTATTCAAAGACAGAGAACTTTGTGCTTTGCATGTGATTGTTTTTCTTATGCTTTGCTTCATTTGTTTTAATGGCATGATCTGTTGTAACATTAAAAGTTATTTATGTGTGTATTTTCATGTTTGCTGATGAATTGCTGCAATGTTATACCCTGCTGGGAAGTTTTTCTGTTCTACTTTAGAGGCGTGACCGGTTCTAAAATTAGTACAGTGTATTTTGTAAAAGGAGGGGTGTGGGGAGGTGGAGGGGTGCGGGAGGTGAATTGAAAAATTCTAGGACCTTGAAAGGTATTTAATTTGAAGTATAGCCTTGAAAATCATTGAAAATGATTTGTTTGAAATGTTTATAAATATAGTAAATGTGATGTCTACTTGGCAGGCATTGACCCTTTACCTAACATGAAAGGCAGACGACACCTGCAAAAAAATTTCTTGAATATTTTTATACTGTACCAATGACCCAGACTTAGCTGGTGCTAACTCCTTAAATTCTAGGGCCAAACACAAATTTTGCCCCCCCCCCCCAATCCCCAAAATTTGCATCAAAATCCGATATTTCAATGTCCTATGTGGTCCTCTATACTTTTATCCACTGCGCATGCGCAGTGTCAAGGAAGTCTCGAAATTGCCGCCAAAAGTCATTCTTTGTTTGGCCCTAAAATCAGTAACATCTCACTGATATTTGTGCTTGTAAATCTCAGTTTAAATGATGCCAGACACAAAATTATGAAAGAAATGATGGATCTAAGGAGGAAATAAAAGGATGAGAGGAAGAAACAGTGGCAGGATGTGTTCAGGGCTGTAACTTATAATTTTTTTACGAAATTATTTCATGTTCCCTAATTTCGGGGCATAGACCTGATGTTTACATTCTGGTTATGAATTTCCACAGTTTGTTCAGAGTTTCCTTTTAAATTGGTAACTGATTTTGGGCCATATTTACAGTGCCTGGAGTCATGTTTCCGGTTTTTGTACACTTTTGTTTACGTTGACAACGGTTACTTCTGATAGTGATAACTTGTCTTCTCTTTAGTTCTGCTCATAGCCAGATACATTAATATTGTCCGTAAGTGTTACATTAATTTTTAAAATATGTTTTAAAATTTTTGTCCACAATTAGGTTTTTTTAGGATCCATTTGGGCTCATTGTTCCCATTGGGAACTTGGGCTCTTCTGAAATTTTTTTGAAAAATTTTTTTCTTTTGAATTATTTTTTTGAAATGTTATAATAGATTATATTATATTATATATCTTTGTTTTCAAGGGTTAGTGCGAGTACTATGACTGTTTATATTTTTTCATGATGAAAGAATATTGTTCAAATTGTAATGTGAGGAAGTCTTCATCTGATTCTCATGTTTATTGTGTGTTAGTCAATGTACTTGCACTAATTCTTGCTCATTGTGTGTCAATTGGGATGACAAACGTTGGAGACGTGTGTCACGATATTTTGTTAGCGGTGAGAGGTCCATGCCGGTCCTCTCTCCATAGGGTCACTCTAGTTTTTCAGTCTCTTTTTCAGAGGATCAAGAACAGGGTGATGTTTCCGTGATGTCTTCAAGAAGTGTGCCTCCGTCGTCACAGTATAACAAAGAACTAATGGCTAAAGTGGTCATGAAATATGACAAATGCCTAAGAGGTCCCAAGTAGGATCGACGGCGTTGTCGTCCGCTAGCTCGCCTGGTGTAGCGACCATTCATGGAATGGCTCGGCAGCCGGGTTCGTCCGTTGCGGTCCAGGGAAGGAGTACGGGTGACGCGAGCACTATAAACATTGAACGTGCACACCCAGCGACGATGGAACCGAGGATAGTACTGAGGAAGCCAGTCAGTTTGGTACCTAGCTCATCCAAGTCTGCCCGGACTGCGAGCGAGAGAGGCCCCTCTCTCTTACAACAACATCTGGTACAGATGTTGTTGTATGTCATGTTCATTAGTCGGAGCATACGTCCACCTGCTCGGGAAGCTCCATCACATAGACAGTCCAACGCGGCTTGTCTATTGGCTTCCTCATCCTCATCCTCACGTCAGCACACACGACCACACCTTGGCTATGTGACCGAAGATATCCAGCCTGCTTCGCCGACCAGGAAATCCACGTTGACCAGGTCAAGCCATCCGCTAGCCAAGGACACGACGCCTTTCCAGTCGGGACGTTCACATATGAGAAGTATGCAGGAATTAACATCCCAGGAGCTTCCAGCGGCTAATTTACGTAAGACCGCGGTTCCACAGGCCTCCATGACGGACTTGCTATCACAGATAGCTCAATTCATCGCAGCATCCCAGCAGCTATCAGAAACTTTTTCAGTAAAGAAACTGTCTGAGCTAGCTGGATCGGTTCGCTCCCCTGCAGAGTCAGAAAGGGACGGCCGAGGTTCTTATGTGGTCCAGGCGGATGGTAAAACAGAATCAGCACAGCTGAAATTTTCCCTTCCCGAACAACTTAAGGTGGCCGTAGATTCATCCGGCATCACCTTTTAGAAGTTGTTTTTCCGGACCAAAAAATGCTGCGTTACCTGATAAGTAACTGAAAGCATCACTGGACACAAGACTTTTCGGCCGGATTAGGGATACTGTCCCTCCGTTTCCGACCAAGTCCAGAAATGTCAGACGGACATTAACTTCTGTATGATGCTATATTGGAGCTAGCCTCTAAGACTGGCAAATTCAGTTTCTTATCGCCTAGCGCTATATAGCTGCCTTTCATCAATGCTAGACATAAATTTGAAACAGCAGGGTAAGGCGTGCCAAGAGTTCCTCTGAGTTTGGACGACCAGGCTGAAGACCTGGAATTGTCATTGCCGGTGTCCATGTCTATTAACTCCAGTATACTGGAGATGACAAACTCGTCTAATAGAATTTAGACGCATTATCTTATGCAAATCACCTTACCAGAGCATTATCATTACGTCTCGAAGAGAAAGAATTCCAGGACGTTATAACTTTCTTAAGAGTTCTTCCAAGGGCTATAGCATATTCTCTGTATAACACCGCTCTTCAGTGGCAGTATGGAGTTAGTCAGACGTGATGCTGCCCCGGCTCCATCCACAAGAGTGGATAGTAAGGTGAAAACTCTCTTCTAGTCGCTCCAGTCTCAGGAGAGCTTCTCTTCGACGTTAAGCTTTCTACAATCAATAATCAGATTACTAAGAAAGCTTCGGATTCTCTGCTTTTAATTCCGCTTTCAAAAAGTCGGGACTTAGAAGCGAGGAGTGAGGCAGGCACTTCGGGGGCGAATACGTCCAAAGGAAGTTCCTACAGAGGATCTAAGAAAGCCTCTGTGTCTTACTCCGGAGACTGTCAGAGTAGCGACTTACATAGGGGTCGTAATGCTGGCCGAGAGAAACGGTCAGACGCTCCTAGGTCGACTGAGCGAGGTGCGGGTCGTGGAGGATGTGATTTCTCCTCCTGCAATTCTCGCAGGGCCAGGAGATGATAGTCTAACCTCTATTGCGTTCCAGTGGACGGAAGGCTGTTGAGATTCTTAATCATTGGTTGTCAAATTACGAACGATCCATGGGTGCAAGGGGTTATTTCCGAAGGTCTAAACTGTCCTTCAAGGAAAAACCTCCGTTATCTTGAAGTCCACTCTGGTCTCAGCTTCCGTTAAACATTCAGAAGAGAGATTCACTTCAATCAGAAGTTCAATCTCTTCTGGACAAGAACGCTAAAGATGTTGTAGAAAACCAGGAATCTCCAGTTTTCTGCAGTCAGCTGTTCCTGGTTCCAAGATCAGACGGCTCATTTCGTTCAGTTATAGATCTGAGTTGGATAAACAAGCTGATTGTGGCTCCAAAATTTTATATGATCGGTCAGAGCGAGCACTCGAGTGAACGATTATGCTGTGAGCATAGGTCTCAAGTTTGTGTACTTTTACGTCATGGTACAACCGGTGTTGAAAAAGTACCTTCGCTTTGCTGTCCCAGGAGTGTTTTCAGTTCCGAGCACTGATCTGAATCTGGCACCCTGGGCTTTCACTCGAATAATGATCTCGGTAATGACTCATTTCCGAGCTCATTCGTCTGTGGAAACATTGGCCTTCTTGGACAACATTCTTCAGGGTTACAGAAGCACGTTAACGCTACAGAACGATGTTCAGAGTCTGCTTCATTTGCTCCGACGTCTCGGTTTCATAGTAAACGAAAAGAAGTCGGATCTAGTGCCGTCCAAATCATTCACCCACGTGGGAATGAGCTTAGAGACGCACAACAATTTCGTTCGTCTGCCGTTAACCAGAGCGATATTAATCAGTTGTTGCACTCGCTTTTGTCTTCACTCAGAAGTAGTAACAGTGAGAGAATTCATGAGACTGACACATTTGTGCGGAGCCGCCGAGGATCTTATTCCGATGGGGTGGCTACATACTCGGCCACTCCAAATCTTTCTGACTCAGAATTGGAGTGTGAAGATTCACTCACTCGATACGAACATCATTTTGTCGAATCAAGTGAAACAAGAGATTCAGACTTGGGCAGATATTCAGTGGTTAACTCGGGGAGTTCCACTGCAATCGCCGGATCTGAGTTTTACGACTATGACGGATGCCAGTCAAACAGGTTGGGGCACAACATTGAGTCCAACAGATTCGAAGTGCCAGGGTCTTTGGGATCAGTAGTTCCTAAACAGGCATATAAACATCAAAGAAATGATGTCAATTTGGCTTGCGCTACGTCATTGGATGAACATTATCCGGAATTCACATGTGAAAATTCTGTCCGACAATTCGACGGGTGTAGCGTATAATTGGAAGCAGGGAGGCACTCATTCCATTCTGTTATTCAACTTAACGGAAAGAATCCTTTTGTTTGTCCTTGAGCTTCAAGTTCTCCTATAGGTCTGTCATATTCCAAGTCGTCTGAACGTTTTGGCAGACTCCCTTTCTTGGAGGGGTCGCTTGTTGCCGTCAGAATGGACTCTCAACAATCGAGTATTCATTCAGATTTGCTACCAATGGGAGCATCCGATGATAGACTTATTTGCGACGCATCTCAGCAATCAGTTGCAGACGTATGTGTCGCCGTGTCCAGATCCTTGCGTTTGCAGTAGACACTCTCTCGATCTCTTGGGACGGAATGATAGGATACGCGTATCCTCCAGCGCCATTGATTCAGCAGATATTGCTCAAGATAAAGCAATCTCACTGCAAAATTCTGTTGGTAGAATCTTTGTCACCTCAGAGACCATGGATAATCTACTCAGGTGTCTGTTGTGGGACATGCTGCGGAAGCTTCCTCCACGGGAGGATCTTTCGCAAGGGAAATCGCGCACACTGCATCACAACCTGCTAGGTCTCAACCTTCACGTATTTCCGTTGTGCGGTCCTTCTTGCATGGCAAGCAATTTACAGGACGAGCAGTGGACGCAATTTCTAACCGTAGGAGGACCTCCTCTTCGCTTAATTATGTTAAGTGGAAGATTTTTCTCATGGTGATGTAGGGATCATTCTGTTATACCTATGCACATCATGATAGTTTGCAGATTGGATCTAATGTCTCTTTATCTAAGTTAGTGAAAAACTTTTCGATAAATAGACCTAGAACCCTTAGATTAATTCCTAAGTGGAATTTAGCTTGGGTTCTTCTTAAGCTAAAAGAAGTGCCATTTGAGCCTCTTGACACGGTGGACTTCCAATTCTTATCTTATAAGACAGCTTTCCTCTTAGCCTTCTCTTCGGCTAGAAGAGTTAGTGAGCTTCATGCACTATCTGTTGATGATTCTCACTATCGTAGTGTAGGTAATACTATAACCTTGACTACTAATGTTGGATTTTTGGCTTAGAATCAGACTCCTAATAGTATCCGGAATCTATTGTTATTAAGGCTCTTCTGTCTTCAGACGGGCATAGGCCTTTACTCTGTTCTGTTTAAGCTATATGTTTTTACAAATGTAGATCTGAGTATCAGAAAGGGACGTTAACGTTTCTTTCTGTCTCTGCTGCCTAATAGAAGGGGCATTACGGTCCATTCTATTGCAAGGTGGATTCAATTAACTATCCGTACTGCTTATGAAAAATTATCTTCAACTCCACACTCTGTGCTTAAGATTTTGGCACTTGAAGTAAGAGCTCCATCTACATCTTGGGTTTTTGCTAATAGTGTTGCTATTACAGATTTGATGAAGGTTGCATATTGGTCTCAGCCTTCCACATTCACAAATTTTTGTCTTAGAAATATTGAGTTCATTTCTGGAGACCTGCATTGTTTAGGTCCGTTATCTGTTGCTCAGAATGTCGTCCACTAAACAGTTGCAACTACAGTTATGCAGGCTTTCTGTTCCAGCAGTAATTCTGTCCTGCTGCCCTCTTCGCTCTGGGGTATTTGACCCAGGGTAAGGGAAAGGGGGGGGGGGGGGGTGTTCCCTTAGGTCACCTGCTTTATAGTGAAAAGCAAGGGAATACCTCCTCTGGAGTCAGTAATTCCATGTCGGTGCCGGGATGGTTTTAAAGTGTAAAGCCAATATTTAACTCATTCATGTAATATTTTTAAGTGTAGCTCGGTATGAAGCATTTATATATGTTACGTGTCATACGAGCGTTAATATACAATCCTCGGACACTTTTAATGTGTATAAAGAGCCTCATTCTCTGGATTTCCTTTATTTATTGGCTTTCCTTTAAAAAGAATTAGTATAACGGGTTATACTGGATGTTAATAGAGATCATTGATGTTATTGTGCTCAATTACAGAATGGTATTGTGTCTTTCTTTTTTAATATAAATGAGAAAGATACATGTAAAGCCTGTTTCTCCTTGAGGGGATAATTCTGTTTACATGTATTTGAGCCTATTGGATTTTCCTTTATGTCCTAGGCCCTCCAGCCTTTTTTCTATTCAGCTAAGTCTGGGTCATTGGTACAGTATAAAAATGTTAAAAAATTTATAGTAATTTATATATTTTTTATACTTACCAATGACCCAGACGGGGATGGCCCTCCCATGAGTTGGGAACTCATACCTCCCCGCTGATTACATAACGCTTACCAGGCACTGGTTGTAACAATGACTTTTGGCGGCAATTTCGAGACCTCCTTGACACTGCGCATGCGCAGTGGATAAAAGTATGGAGGACCACATAGGACATTGAAATTTCGGATTTTGATGCAAATTTTGGGGATTGGGGGGCAAAATTTGTGTTTGGCCCTAGAATTTAAGGAGTTAGCACCAGCTAAGTCTGGGTCATTGGTAAGTATAAAAAACATATAAATTTTTTAACATCTATTTTTTTTTCATTTTTTGTCTCAAAAACAGATTTGAGCTCATTTTAAAGAGTGGCCATAAGCTATGTTTTTGAGGCCAAAAAATAATGAAAATTAATTGGCGATTATTGTGCATAGCACTGGCTGGTTTTGGCCGTTATGTTGGGTAAAAGGTTGATACAAAACCCTTATAGACTGACCCAGTCTTTCAAAAAAAAATGCAGCTGGGCGTTTTTTTGTTTTTCAATTCGGTTCCAGCTTTTGTGTCAGACCAAAAACCAAACCGCACAACTCGGTAAAAACTGGTCAAATGGTTTCACTGTATTTGTGCAAAAACTGATCAAACTACCTTACTGGGAAGGAGAAAGTGTACTAGTGCAGGGGGGAGGGGGGTTAACTGTTTTAAAAGGTGCTCCCTGAGTGGTCATCAGCTATTATTTATTGGAATTTAACAACACTTTTGACAGTCAGTGCCACCTTGTGTCAGACAGTTTTTCATGGGTGGGTGGAGGAAGCCACAGTACCCAGAGAGAACCATCAAGCAGGGACAAGCAATTGTCAGACTCCCCAACGTACTAACTCCACACAAGCAAGGTTAGTTAGCATTGGTTGAAGACAGCATCGACATGCATTATGCCTCAGTACACAGCGCCACCATGCCTTCACGTTGGCAATCAGGATAAAGTGCCTTGCCCAAGGACATAATGCAGTTACCCCTGGAGGGAATCAACTGTGTCCTCTTGGTTTGAAGTTCATTGCCGTACCCACTGAGCCACCGTGCACCCAGTCATTAGCTATACTTTTGTGGCAAAACATTGAATAAAAATGTTTGGTCATTCTAGAAAGCAAGTACAGTTAAAACTAGAAGTCCTGTCTCGAAATGTGCGCTTATCTAGGCTTAATTGCACATAGGATTTGCGCGCAATTGCCATATCGAATGGCATCCAAAGCACGGCAGGTTCTCCTGGTTACTTACCTTACCCGGAGGTCCATTGGCTGAAACATTGCTTGTGCACAGGCCGCATGTACACAATTTGATAGCCTTACAATTGTCATAACGCGTAGATTAACGCACAGATCAACATGCTATGTGTGCGCATTTCAGGACAAGACTTTTAGTTTTAACTGTATTGTCTTATTGTCATACATAAATAGCTAACTTTTTACCTAACAAACTGACTGCATCCACCAGTTGAAAAGAATGGGTACCAGTTCTTTTGAAAACGGTTCGACAAAACATATTTCCCCTCTTCTCCCAATTTGAACAAGCGAGTTTGATCAGTTTGTTCCAATGAAGGGTCACATGATTTGTTTTTTGTTGAAATTTTTGTAAACTTTAATTTAAAAATAATCAGTTACAAATTTTGATATTGTATTTATCGGTAAAGGATTAAGTTGAAATTACAGATCTTTTATCAGCAGAATGACTATCATACAACAGCATTTCATCAGTAAACTGATATATACTCAAAAGTTTATACAATCAATGTAACACTGATCATGTCACTAAAATAGCACAGGTTTCTCCCCACCCCCACACTAAATCCAGTGTGAATTGAACTAATAAATGTTTTATTGAATTTATCCAAGAAATCTGACTGGTGAGAATTATATGTTACTAACAATGAAACACAGTTGTCCATTTCCCCCTCGCATTTTTCATACTCCATCTCCTTTTGATTGACTTAATTGTCATATTTCCTCTTCTCATCATCTTCATCATTCCATTTGAAACAAAATAATTCTGAATATATTTAGAGAAAAATAACACCAATTTTTATTATCTCCCTTCAGTATAAATATAAACTTTTATTACTTTCCAAAGTGTGATTTACTGGGATTTCCGGGTTTGATTATAAACAATAACTTAACAAGTGAATTATGCAATCAACAATTGTGTCATGTGTCCGTGTGCACAAATGAAGATGCTTTTTCATGGATGTAATGGCGACTTTATTGTTTTTGTTTTTTTTTTCTTTTTTAACCGTTTACCTAACACGAAAAGCATACGACACTTATTATTTTCATTTTTTGTCTCAAAAACCTAGGTTATGACCCCTCATTGGAACGAGCTCGACAAGGTCGTTCCAATGCGGGGTCATAACCTATGTTTTAGAGACTAAAAATGAAAAACATAATGAAAATTAATTGGCGATTTTTTATAATAGCGCTGACCGGTTTGGACCGTTACGTTAGGTAAAGGGTTAATTAATATAATTATCATTAATAATGAAAAGTAATAAACAGAGTAATCGCTTGACTGGACTGGTTATGTGAAACAATTCATTCGAGGCAAGGGACTATACTGTAAAACACTTGTGCGCATTCGCACACTCATGTTTTTACAAGGGACCCTATTGTAAAACACTTGTGCGCATTCGCACACTCATGTTTTTACAAGGGACTATATTGTAAAACACTTGTGCACATTCGCACACTCGTGTTTGTACAACGTCCGTCACCTCTTATGAATTATTTCACGTAACCAGTCCAGTCAAGTGATTACTCTCTATTAATTAACTGGTAGATTGCTAAATTATTTTTCGAAAGCGATTTGTAACATGATTATTTTTTTCCCCAAGATCCCCTTCTACCAGCAAGAGGTGCCTTAGTACAGTGAAAATTTGGTCATAAATCATTGTTTTGTTACAATTTTTTGGAGAGCGCCTATTTGCTCTCTCCAATTAAGTTTGAACCAAACAAGTTTTTTTCAACTTTTTTTTTTCCCTTGAACAAACAACAAGCTAGTGTATACATGAAGCCACTAAAGTGGCTTTCAACATGCCAATAGAACCATGATAGTGGCTTCTGGCATCTAAGCAGTTAATGTTCATAGGTGTGTTTAACTTTAGATGTTTCTGAAACACACCCAAACACGTTTCAAGTCACTTATTCAATCATCTCAGATCTACCTTTCTATCCTTCTACAACAGTCTACACTCAGAAGTGAAAATACAAAAATTGCAAGCTGTAAATTTTTCCCATCATGCAACTAGAAATTAAACAAATTCAATCTCATCTGACAAAGCTTGAATTTCAATTCAGTCCATTTTTTAAACCTTTCATACAAAAAATGAAAATATAGTGAAAATTAATTGGCGATTTTTGAGAATAGCACTGGCCGGTTTTGGCCGTTACGTTAGGTAAAGGGTTAAAGTCTTCAAGTCCACCAGTCTGAATGTTTTGATGATTGGTATAGAGCATCCTTAGTGGGGGGGGGGGGGGGGGGGCAGATTCAAATTTGTTCAAATCAAGTCATATTCGGATTCTCTATGGGAACTGGAATTTTAACTTGGTGAAATCTGAGGAATATTCTTAAAAATATTTTTTAGATTTACCAGTGTAGAATCTTTTAATATTTGATAAGTGGCATCCAGAGGAGTTTTGGATTCAGGTTTGTTCAAATCAATTCCCCTGGTTATTTTTGTGCTCCCTATGGGAGCCAAAATTTTAACGTTGGGTAATGTTGGGAATATTCATTAAAAATCCTCTTCTTCAGATCAGTCAGTCAGAATCTTTTTATATTTGATATGCTGTATCCAGAGGATATTCACATTCAATTTTATTCAAATCAAGATCCTGGGGTCATATTAACTTAGTGAAGTGTGAGGAATATTCTTTAAAAACTTTCTTCAGATCTACCAGATACTATCTTTTAATATTGGTTTGCAGCATCCTTAGTGGGGTCAAATTCCAGTTTGTTCAAATCAAGTCTCTGGGTTCATATTTGGGCTCCCAATGACAATCAAAATTTCAATTTAGTAGCTGTGTGGGAAATTACTTAGAAAATCTTTTCCTCAGGTTCACCGGTTAGAATCTTTTAATATTTGGTATACAGCAACCGTAGTGGTTCAGATTCATGTTCAAAGCAAATCCAAGGGCTCATATTAGGGCTCCCCTGTGGGAGCCCAAATTTTACTTTAGTGTAATATGAGAAATATATTCTTCGAAGATCTTCTTCTTCAGGCTCGTCGTGTAGAATATTATATTTAGTGTGTAGCATACTATGACTCTTAAATTAAAGTTTGTACAAAGTGTTATGCTTGACTGACTTTGTGGGTCCTAGACGGGTTGGAAATAGAAAAAAATGAATTGTTACCACAAATGACAGAGCTGAATTGTTACCACAAATGACAGAGTTAATTGTGGTAAACTTTAGTTAGATGTAAATGTGAGTACATAAGATTAACGTTTGTTCACATAGGGACCAACCAGACCAATAGAGGCCATAGGACGGGGGATCCATTTGCTGTTTGAGTTTTTTGCCTGAGAACAAGATTTGGAGGATTTTGAGTGAATTTATGTGAAAAAAAATATTCACCCTGTTGGGAGGGGAGGAATGGGGAGGGGGAGGGGGTGTGGGGGCAACTAGGTGATTTTTTCTTTTCCCTCCTACCCTCTACTCCTTCCACTCCACTAACTAAATTAGCATAACCATAATAACATATAGATGCTGAATGTGAACTTACATCTTCCTTTAAAGAATTCTATCAGGTCAGGTGTGCGATTAACTCCCCTTGGGTCCTCTTGTTTTATTTTGCATGTGATATGGAATTTGAGTGATATAGCTATCTTGGGGCCTGTCAATGTAACAGTATTGAAGCGAGGGCTTTAGCATTCCTTGTTGTATTTTAGTGGTCAACAAAGGGGATGAGGTGAAAAATTCTGAGATAGATTCCTGCATCTCATTTTTTCTTTCAATCAGACAATGAAGACTGTCTAGTTAAAAGTTCTGAAACTGGGTTGTGTTCATATTTCAGTCATAGTTTGACATCAACTTGTTTTATACACATGTATTATGATAGATAGTTACCAACCCATTTAATTTTCTTTTCACTGTATATGTTATTCATGGTATTAATGGAGGGATCATTTACAATGCCTCACATTGTATGACTAAGTAAATTTTTTATGTTTCAATTTTTGAGCTACTGGATAAGTCAGGGTGATCTTATGATCACTTTTTGTCCAATATTTTTCTCTCCCCACTCCCAAAGAGATTGGGAGAGGTATACTGAATTATATGCATCTGTCTGTCCATCTGACCATCCACCCATATGTCTGTCCATTCAGCCGGATGGATAGCTAGGCAGTAAGTGGATGGAATTCAATGGAATTTGGTATATAGAACAACCCGCATCTGCCACATGTTGAACAGAATTGCTGACTTTATTTTCATCTGAGTTATGGCCCTTACTTAGGCAAATTTTCACTGATTATTTTTAATTCATTTATGCTTCATCAGTCCAGTACTGCAGTGCGTATATGAATTGTCTTCAGCAATAGCTCTCGTTGTTCATTGTAAGTGTCAAATTTGAACTGACTTCTCTAAAACAGTTGGAAAGATTTCACTACCATTTTATTTGAGGGGTGGGGGTGAGAATTTTATTTGAGGGGTGTGGGGTGAGAATTTTATTTGAGGGGTGTGGGGTGAGAATTTTGTATTTGCTTTTAGGTTCATAAACCAATTTTATGTGAGTTATGAGGGTTCAAGTATTTTAACTTTGATCCTAGATTTATGAATTGATTTTATGTGAGTTATGAGGGTTCAAGTATTTTAACTTTGCTCAAAGGTTCATGAATTGATTTTATGTGAGTGATGCAGATTGGAGAATTTCAAATTTGCTCCTAGATTTATGTGAGTCATGATGGGGTGAAGAATTTTAAATCTACTTCTTGTTTTAGGGGAACTTCTTTCACGTGAGTGATGAGGGGTGGAGAATTTTAAATATGCTTCTAGGTGTATGTGAGTGATGAGGGGTGAAGAATTTTAAATATGCTTCTGGGCTTATGACTTTATGTGAGTATTGAGGGGTGGATAATTTTTTAATTTACTCCTAGATTTGTGAACTGATTTTATGTGAGTTATCAGGGGGTAGAGAATTTTCAATTTTGTTTGAGGTTTATGAAGCAATCTTATGACACTAGTAAGATTTTATGTGAGTGATGAGGGGTGGGATTTTAAATTTACTTCTAGGCTTATGTAAGTGATGGGTGGGTGGGGGTGGGGGGATTTAAATTTGCTTCTAGGCTGATGTGAGTGATGGGGGGGGGGGTAGATTTTAAATTTGCTTCTAAGCCTATGTCAGTGATGGGTGGAGAATTTTAAATATGCTTCTAGGTTTTTGTGAGTGACTGTTGAGGAGTGGAGAATTTTAAATTTACACCTAGACTTATGAGCCGATTTTATGTGAGTTATGAGAGGTGGAGAATGTTAAATTTTTCTCTTTGCTTATGAACCAATCTTATGACTCCAGAAAGATTTTATGTGAGTGATGAGGGGTGGAAATGTTAAAATTGCTTCTAGGCTTATGCGAGTGAAGTGGGGTGGAGAATTATGAACCGATTTTTTGAATACTTAAACATTATCATTGATGAGAACAAGTGCATATTTTCGAATTTTTAAATTATGACAAATTTTAAATGAGTTATCTTCAATTCAAAATGAAATTTATTATTGATTTCCATGTTTGACATTCTTGTGTGCACCGCTTCTTGATTTAGAAGCAATTTTGATATAACTTCTCATACATGTTCACAAGGAAGTACAGTACAATCGCCGTGGATTGGTCGTAATCCACACGTGGGTAGTTATGTCCTGGGATGCGTACAGTATAGTCGCTGTGGATTGGTCGTAATCCACACATGGGCAGTTATGTCCGGGGATGTGTTTACCAGGTAGTAAATATCATCAGCAAAATTTTAATTAATGAAGCACCGGGTTGTACCTGGTGCTTCGTTAAATTAAATTATTATGTTTATTCCTGTAATTAGTGTTCGGAATCTAATGTTATTGCATCCGTGAAAATATTGCCCATGCATGGAAAGTGACCAGTCCACGGTGACTGTATTGTAAAAGTGAACATCCTTTCCTCTACTCATGTTGTGACAGTTGCTATTTGAACTATCTCCTCTGTTTGTAAAACAGTTTTCATAATGAAAACAAAACGTTTTGTCCCAAATACATCCACCTTTCCCTGATCCAAGTGTGAATTGAGTTTGTGTGCAAAAAAAATTTTAGAATGGTGATGAGTAAGATATAACACTCCAAGGATACTTCTAGTTTTCACTGACACAATAGCCAATCAGTTGATGACATTAGATTGTAAGACCACATGATTTTAGGATTACTGCTTGTTGCCTAATATGGTGAGCCTTTTTTCATCTATCTGAACAGCATTTTTTTTATTGTGACAATGTGCTTAATTTATTAATCTCTAACTCAAAATTAATAACAGCATGTGCAAAGTAGAAAGCATACTGTAGAAGAGTTTTTGGATGTTTTGGACCACAGACATTTTGACTCAGATATTTTGGTCCTGGATGTTCGGCCACAGACACACTGTACTATATTTTAATTTATTTTTGTTTTGGAGTTCTTAAATTAATGATTCTTGTTCAAAAATACAGTTTAGTTTGTAGTATAAATTACTTTTTGGTTATAATTATTGTTTTCAGTTAACTGATCCATTATATTTTTATTTTAAATAGTATTTATTAGTGAGACCTTACATTGGAATGAGTTCAAAAACCTTGCTCCATTGACATCCATAGATACTCTAGATTTTAGTAAATGAATTTAATTAATATTTCATTGTTTTTCTATAATTAAATACATTATAAATGGAATGGGTCAAAATGTCTGCCTTGCTGAAAAAAGAAGCCTTGGGCTGCAGCAATGAGGGGGTCATAGGTTATATTTTGAGGCACAAAATAATAAAATTTGAATGGGGGGTATTTTTGTGTGTAGAATTGGTTAGTTTTGATCAGTACATTCTGTCAAGGGTGTGTTAATTAACCCTTTACCCAATGCAGACGATTTCAAAATTTATTATTTTAAATATCATTTTTTAAATTTTTTCAAAAAATTTCAACAAAACCATATCATGTGACCCCTCTTTGGAACGAGTTCGATGAGCTCGTTCCAAAGAGAAGTCACATAATATGGTTTTGTTGAAATATTTTCGAAAAATAATATTTTTTCAGCTGCTGAATTTGCATATTACGCGGGCGGATGCGGGCGATTCGTTGGGTAAAGGGTTAAAAACACTTGGATGCATGGTATATCTGTCATTTATTGAGTCTTATTCTTTGATTTATCATTAAAAAATTGAATTGGCTTAAAATCTGGAAGTCTGCATCATAGCTTTAGTGAAAAACCTTAGGATGCTTTATCTATGGATCGAAAAAAAGTAGTTCAGGCTTGTCTGTGGTGGAAAATCCAGGTTAGTAAAAATGAAAAATCTTAATTGCAGGGAAGAAGATTTAACCCTTTACCCAACGTAGATGATTTCAAAATTTATTAATTTAAATATAATTTTTTAAATTTTTTCAAAAAAATTCAACGAAAGCATATCATGTGACCCCTCTTTGGAATGAGCTCATTCCAAAGAGGGGTCACATGATATGGTTTTGTTGAAATTTTTTTGAAAAATAATATTTTTTCAGCTGCTGAATTTGCATATTACGGGGGCGATTGATGGAAGGGTTAATGATTTATAGTTGAAATATATATCATGACACCTGAGGCAACAACATTTTATTTATGGTGGGTTACATTGCTGACAATTGTAGATATGCAATCTACAGATGGGCAGCATACCAAACTGATACCAGTATTAATGGGCATACTGAAATACTGAACCAAACCAATGATTAAATACCAAGACTGTCTAAATTTTCATATTGTCCAACATTTGTTACTTATAAGGCCTTAATGAAGCTTGATAGCAGCTGATTAGTCTATTTTTATGACAAATGTGACTGATTTTCTTTTTAAGTTTTGTTATCTCTTTGGGCCTGGAAAATTATCCAGAATTCCCACTAGACAACAACCTGTATAAGTGGCTCAGTAGGTAGAGGTGCAGGCTGCAAGCCGAGAGGTCCTCGGTTCGAATCTAGAGGTGCAGGCTGCAAGCCGAGAGGTCCTCGGTTCGAATCCCATCTGCGGCAACCGCGTTGTGTCCTTGGGCAAGACACTTCATCTCCATTGCCCACATGGGGGCACGATGACGCCGTGTACGTCGATGGTACGCATGTTTTCAACCAATCTAACCCTGCCTGTGCTGCAGTGTGGAGTTACGATGTTGGGGAGTTGGCAGCTGCTCGTCGTTGCTCGGTGGTTCTCTCCGGGTACTTCGGCTTCCTCCACCCATAAAACTGTCACGGTCATGGTTAGCCATTGTGCATAAATATGTGACCTTAAACATCAATAAATAAATAGTGGCACCATCTTATGATGGAATGTTAATGGCATCTGTTCTGGTTATTTCTCTAATGTCAGTGGGACCAGCTTATGATGGAATGTTAATGGCATCTGTTCTGGTTATTTCTCTAATGTCAGTGGGACCAGCTTATGATGGAATGTTAATGGCATCTGTTCTGGTTATTTCTCTAATGTCAGTGGGACCATCTTATGATGGAATGTTAATGGCATCTGTTCTGGTTATTTCTCTAATGTCAGTGGGACCATCTTATGATGGAATGTTAATGGCATCTGTTCTGGTTATTTCTCTAATGTCAGTGGGACCATCTTATGATGGAATGTTAATGGCATCTGTTCTGGTTATTTCTCTAATGTCAGTGGGACCATCTTATGATGGAATGTTAATGGCGCAAAGATTTTTAGTCATTTCTTGGCTGCCTCAAAATTGACTAGAAATTACTGTTCTGGTTATTTCTCTATTGTCAGTGAGACCATCTTATGATGGAATGTTAATGGTGCAAAGATTTTTAGTCATTTCTTGGCTGCCTCAAAATTGACTAGAAATTACTGTTCTGGTTATTTCTCTATTGTCAGTGAGACCATCTTATGATGGAATCTTAATGGCGCAAAGATTTTTAGTCATTTCTTGGCTGCCTCAAAATTGACTAGAAATTACTGTTCTGGTTATTTCTCTAATGTCAATGGGACCATCTTATGATGGAATGTTAATGGTGCAAAGATTTTTAGTCATTTCTTGGCTGCCTCAAAATTGACTAGAAATTACTGTTCTGGTTGTTTCTCTAATGTCAGTGGGACCATCTGATGATGGAATGTTAATGGCGCCTGTTCTGGTCATTTCTCTAATGTCAGTGGGACCATCTTATGATGGAATGTTAATGGCGCCTGTTCTGGTCATTTCTCTAATGTCAGTGGGACCATCTTATGATGGATTGTTAATGGCGCCTGTTCTGGTCATTTCTCTAATGTCAGTGGGACCATCTTATGATGGAATGTTAATGGCACCTGTTCTGGTCATTTCTCTTATGTCAGTGGGGCCATCTTATTATGGAATGTTAATGGCATTTGTTCTGGTTATTTCTCTTATGTCAGTGGGACCATCTTATGATGAAATGTTAATGGTGCCTGTTCTGGTCATTTCTCTAATGTCAGTGGGTCCATCCTATGATGGAATGTTAATGGCGCCTGTTCCTGTCATTTCTCTAATGTCAATGGGACCATCTTATGATGGAATGTTATGGTGCCTGTTTTGAGATCGCAAATACCTGAACTTGGCCTTTGAAGGTTAAGGTGTGTTTGTCAGAAAATTATTGTAGGTATAATTTATTTATGTTGACATTGACACTGCATTTATTGTGGCACTGTGGCATAATAATACAAAATCAACTTATGTATTTTCTTGATGTGAATTCGCTTTTGGTACTACATGTATCTGCACATCACTGTCAAGACAGATACCGAACCAACACCCCAATGAAACAGATACCGAACTCCAAATTCCAATACCCTACCCGTCAAATGCAAATCACCAAAACTGTCAGATGTGACACTGTACACCACAATAGGTGTTTTCAGAAGATAACATTTAAAAACAAAATAGTAATTCAGCCTAGAAGTGAATATTTCATGGTGATGGGAATAACGAGAGCTTTAATAAAAAGTTTCAGGAAACAGGTAAAGATGTCTGGATCTCCTTCATTTTTATACGATAGGAAGATATTTTTTTGTGTATTATTGGATTCTCATGCAGTGAGCTTTTATTTGGATGTTGACATGTTTTAAAGGTTTCTATGGAAACTTTATTTGTAACAGGTAATATAGTTAACAGTTGTAATGTCTATGTTACTGTTTATGAAGATTTCTTGCTTTCCTCTTATTTCTTTTTTCCTTCCTACCAAACAAGCCTGAAAATAAGCTATCTATGATTTGCAGAATGAGGTCACCAGAAGGTGAATTTGTTGATGCTATCCCATACAGTGGGTCAATTTATCCTCTGGGTACCTCTTGCTAGTTAATTTTGAGACATTGATTCAGAATGAGGTTCACAGAGGGTAAATTTAGTGATGCTACAGTGAGGTTCACAGAGGGTAAATTTAGTGATGTGACCCTGTTGTGCAGGGTAGCATCACCAAATTCACCCTCTGGGGGGCCTCATTTTGCAGATGACTGTCTTCTTATTTTCTGGCTTGCTACTGAATTTATTCAAATAGTGTTTGTTGCGTTTAAAAGTAAACTACAGAATAGTGGGAATAACGTCATAAGTTTTATTTATTCTACACAATAATCAATCAGAATGTTTTTGTTATGGTTAAGTTTTTTGTTTTTTTTTGTTAACTTCTTCAAATTTAGACGATAGTTATTTTTTTTACACTAGACACAGGTAACTTGATGATCTGTCACATAATTCCTGTGGCTTCCTGATTTACTTGAATGTCCCAGAATTTAGAAATTGCCAAAAATGTTATACTTGCAGTGTGTTGATTTTAATTTATAAAGTAATGTCACTCAGTCCCTCTGGGAACCCTGAGAAGTCAAGTAGTGTTTGTTTGCTGTGATGTCACACAGTCCCTCTCAGAACCCTGACAAGTCAAGTAGTGCTCGTTTACTGTGGTGTCACTCAGTCCCTCTGGGAACCCCGACAAGTCAAGTAGTGCTCGTTTACTGTGATGCCATTCGGTCCCTCTGGGAACCCTGATAAGTCAAGTAGTGCTTGTTTACTGTGATGCCACTCAGTCCCTCTGGGAACCTCAACAAGTCAGGTAGTGCTTGTTTACTGTGGTGTCAGTCAGGCCCTTTGGGAACCCTGACAAGTCAAGTAGTGCTCGTTTACTGTGGTGTCACTCAGTCTCTCTGGGAACCCCGACAAGTCAAGTAGTGCTCGTTTACTGTTATGTCACTCGGTCCCTCTGGGAACTCTGATAAGTCAAGTAGTGCTTGTTTACTGTGATGCCACTCAGTCCCCGTGGAAACCTCGACAAGTCAAGTAGTGCTTGTTTACAGTGGTGTCAGTCAGGCCCTTTCGGAACCCTGACAAGTCAAGTAGTGCTTGTTTACTGTGATGTCAGTCAGTCCCTCTGGGAACCCCGAGACATCAAGTAGTGCTTGTTTACTGTGATGTCACTTAGTCCCTCTGGGAACCTCAACAAGTCAAGTAGTGTTTGTTTACTGTGGTGTTACTCAGTCCCTCTGGGAACCACGACAAGTCAAGTAGTGCTCGTTTACTGTGGTGTCTCTCAGTCCCTCTGCGAACCTCAACAAGTCAAGTGGTGCTTGTTTACTGTGGTGTCACTCAGTCCCTCGGGGAACCCCGACAAGTCAAGTATTGCTCGTTTACTGTGGTGTCACTCAGTCCCTCTGGGAACCCTGACAAGTCAAGTAGTGATCCTTTACTGTGTTGTCACTCAGTCCCTCTGGGAACCACGACAAGTCAAGTAGTGCTCGTTTACTGTGATGTCACTCAGTCCCTCTGGGAACCACGACAAGTCAAGTAGTGCTCATTTACTGTGATGTCACTTTGTCCATCTGGGAACCTCAACAAGTCAAGTAGTGCCTGTTTACTATGGTGTCACTCAGTCCCTCTGGGAACCCCGACAAGTCAAGTAGTGCTCGTTTACTGTGATGTCACTTTGTCCCTCTAGGAACCTCAACAAGTCAAGTAGTGCTTGTTTACTATGGTGTCACTCAGTCCCTCTGGGAACCCCGACAAGTCAAGTAGTGCTTGTTTACTGTGATGTCACTTTGTCCCTCTAGGAACCTCAACAAGTCAAGTAGTGCTTGTTTACTGTGGTGTTACTCCGTCCCTGTGGGAACCCCGACAAGTCAAGTAGTGCTCATTTACTGTGATGTCACTTTGTCCCTCTAGGAACCTCAACAAGTCAAGTAGTGCTTGTTTACTATGGTGTCACTCAGTCCCTCTGGGAACCCCGACAAGTCAAGTAGTGCTCGTTTACTGTGATGTCACTTTGTCCCTCTAGGAACCTCAACAAGTCAAGTAGTGCTTGTTTACTATGGTGTCTCTCAGTCCCTCTGGGAACCCCGACAAGTCAAGTAGTGCTCGTTTACTGTGATGTCACTTTGTCCCTCTAGGAACCTCAACAAGTCAAGTAGGGCTCATTTACTGTGATGTCACTTTGTCCATCTGGGAACCTCAACAAGTCTAGTAGTGCCTGTTTACTATGGTGTCACTCAGTCCCTCTGGGAACCCCGACAAGTCAAGTAGTGCTCGTTTACTGTGATGTCACTTTGTCCCTCTAGGAACCTCAACAAGTCAAGTAGTGCTCGTTTACTATGGTGTCACTCAGTCCCTCTGGGAACCCCGACAAGTCAAGTGGTGCTTGTTTACTGTGGTGTCACTCAGTCCCCCGGGGAACCCCGACAAATCAAGTAGTGCTCGTTTACTGTTATGTCACTTTGTCCCTCTAGGAACCTCAACATGTCAAGTAGTGCTCGTTTACTATGGTGTCACTCAGTCCCTCTCAGAACCCCGACAAGTCAAGTAGTGCTCCTTTACTGTGGTGTCACTCAGTCCCTCTGGGAACCCCGACAAGTCAAGTAGTGCTCATTTACTGTGGTGTCACTCAGTCCCTCTGGGAACCCAGTCAAGTCAAGTAGTGCTTGTTTACTATGGTGTCACTCAGTTCCTCTCAGAACCCCGACAAGTCAAGTAGTGCTCATTTACTGTGGTGTCACTCAGTCCCTCTGGGAACCCCGAGACATCAAGTAGTGCTTGTTTACTGTGATGTCACTCAGTCCCTCTGGGAACCTCAACAAGTCAAGTAGTGCTTGTTTGCTGTGGTGTTACTCAGTCCCTCTGGGAACCACGACAAGTCAAGTAGTGCTCGTTTACTGTGATGTCACTTTGTCCCTCTAGGAACCACGACAAGTCAAGTAGTGCTCGTTTTCTGTGGTGTCTCTCAGTCCCTCTGGGAACCCCGACAAGTCAAGTAGGGCTCATTTACTGTGGTGTCACTCAGTCCCTCTGGGAACCCCGAGAAGTCAAGTGGTGCTTGTTTACTGTGGTGTCACTCAGTCCCCCGAGGAACCCCGACAAGTCAAGTAGGGCTCATTTACTGTGGTGTCACTCAGTCCCTCTGGGAACCTCGACAAGTCAAGTAGTGCTCGTTTTCTGTGGTGTCAATCAGTCCCTCTGGGAACCCCAACAAGTCAAGTGGTGCTTCTTTACTGTGGTGTCACTCAGTCCCTCTGGGAACCCCGACAAGTCAAGTAGTGCTCGTTTACTGTTATGTCACTTTGTCCCTCTAGGAACCTCAACAAGTCAAGTAGTGCTCGTTTACTATGGTGTCACTCAGTCCCTCTCAGAACCCCGACAAGTCAAGTAGTGCTCATTTACTGTGGTGTCACTCAGTCCCTCTGGGAACCTTGAGACGTCAAGTAGTGCTCATTTGCTGTGGTGTCACTCAGTCCCTCTGGGAACCCCGACAAGTCAAGTAGTGCTCATTTACTGTGGTGTCACTCAGTCCCTCTGGGAACCCAGACAAGTCAAGTAGTGCTTGTTTACTATGGTGTCACTTAGTCCCTCTCAGAACCCTGACAAGTCAAGTAGTGCTCATTTACTGTGGTGTCACTCAGTCCCTCTGGGAATCCCGACAAGTCAAGTAGTGCTCGTTTTCTGTGGTGTCACTCAGTCCCTCTGGGAACCCCGACAAGTCAAGTGGTGCTTGTTTACTGTGGTGTCACTCAGTCCCCCCCGGGAACCCTGACATGTCAAGTAGGGCTCATTTACTGTGGTGTCACTCAGTCCCTCTGGGAACCCTGCCAAGTCAAATAAGGCTCGTTTACTGTGATGTCACTCATTCCCTCTGGGAACCCCGACAAGTCAAGTAGTGCTCATTTACTGTGGTGTCACTCAGTCCCTCTGGGAACCACTACAAGTCAAGTAGTGCTCGTTTACTGTGGAGTCACTCAGTCCCTCAGAGAACCCTGACAAGTCAAGTAGTGCTCGTTTACTGTGGTGTCACTCAGTCCCTCTGGGAACCCTGACAAGTCAAGTAGTGCTTCTTTACTGTGTTGTCACTCAGTCCCTCTGGGAACCACGACAAGTCAAGTAGTGCTCGTTTACTGTGATGTCACTCAGTCCCTCTGGGAACCACGACAAGTCAAGTTGTGCTCATTTACTGTGATGTCACTTTGTCCATCTGGGAACCTCAACAAGTCTAGTAGTGCCTGTTTACTATGGTGTCACTCAGTCCCTCTGGGAACCCCGACAAGCCAAGTAGTGCTCGTTTACTGTGATGTCACTTTGTCCCTCTAGGAACCTCAACAAGTCAAGTAGTGCTCGTTTACTATGGTGTCACTCAGTCCCTCTGGGAACCCTGACAAGGCAAGTAGTGCTCGTTTACTGTGATGTCACTTTGTCCCTCTAGGAACCTCAACAAGTCAAGTAGTGCTTGTTTACTGTGGTGTTACTCCGTCCCTGTGGGAACCCCGACAAGTCAAGTAGTGCTCGTTTACTGTGATGTCACTTTGTCCCTCTAGGAACCTCAACAAGTCAAGTAGTGCTTGTTTACTATGGTGTCACTCAGTCCCTCTGGGAACCCCGACAAGTCAAGTAGTGCTCGTTTACTGTGATGTCACTTTGTCCCTCTAGGAACCTCAACAAGTCAAGTAGCGCTTGTTTACTATGGTGTCACTCAGTCCCTCGGGGAACCCCGACAAGTCAAGTAGTGCTCATTTACTGTGATGTTACTTTGTCCCTCTAGGAACCTCAACAAGTCAAGTAGTGCTTGTTTACTATGGTGTCACTCAGTCCCTCTCAGAACCCCGACAAGTCAAGTAGTGCTCATTTGCTGTGGTGTCACTCAGTCCCTCTGGGAACCCCGACAAGTCAAGTGGTGCTTGTTTACTGTGGTGTCACTCAGTCCCCCGGGGAACCCCGACAAATCAAGTATTGCTCGTTTACTGTTATGTCACTTTGTCCCTCTAGGAACCTCAACAAGTCAAGTAGTGCTTGTTTACTATGGTGTCACTCAGTCCCTCTCAGAACCCCGACAAGTCAAGTAGTGCTCATTTGCTGTGGTGTCACTCAGTCCCTCTGGGAACCCCGACAAGTCAAGTAGTGCTCATTTACTGTGGTGTCACTCAGTCCCTCAGGGAAACCAGACAAGTCAAGTAGTGCTCGTTTTCTGTGGTGTCACTCACTCCCTCTGGGAACCCCGACAAGTCAAGTAGTGCTCATTTACTGTGGTGTCACTCAGTCCCTCTGGGAACCCCGACATGTCAAGTAGTGCTCATTTACTGTGGTGTCACTCAGTCCCTCTGGGAACCCAGCCAAGTCAAGTAGTGCTTGTTTACTATGGTGTCACTCAGTCCCTCTCAGAACCCCGAGACGTCAAGTAGTGCTCATTTACTGTGGTGTCACTCAGTCCCTCTGGGAACCCCGAGACGTCAAGTAGTGCTTGTTTACTGTGATGTCACTCAGTCCCTCTGGGAACCTCAACAAGTCAAGTAGTGCTTGTTTACTGTGGTGTTACTCAGTCCCTCTGTGAACCACGACAAGTCAAGTAGTGCTCGTTTACTGTGATGTCACTTTGTCCCTCTGGGAACCCCGACAAGTCAAGTAGGGCTCATTTACTGTGGTGTCACTCAGTCCCTCTGGGAACCCCGACAAGTCAAGTGGTGCTTGTTTACTGTGGTGTCACTCAGTCCCCCGAGGAACCCCGACAAGTCAAGTAGGGCTCATTTACTGTGGTGTCACTCAGTCCCTCTGGGAACCCCGACAAGTCAAGTAGTGCTCGTTTTCTGTGGTGTCACTCAGTCCCTCTGGGAACCCCGACAAGTCAAGTGGTGCTTCTTTACTGTGGTGTCACTCAGTCCCTCTGGGAACCCCGACAAGTCAAGTAGTGCTCATTTACTGTGGTGTCACTCAGTCCCTCTGGGAACCCAGACAAGTCAAGTAGTGCTTGTTTACTATGGTGTCACTCAGTCCCTCTCAGAACCCCGACAAGTCAAGTAGTGCTCATTTACTGTGGTGTCACTCAGTCCCTCTGGGAATCCCGACAAGTCGAATAGTGCTCGTTTTCTGTGGTGTCACTCAGTCCCTCTGGGAACCCCGACAAGTCAAGTGGTGCTTGTTTACTGTGGTGTCACTCAGTCCCCCGGGGAACTCCGACATGTCAAGTAGGGCTCATTTACTTGGTGTCACTCAGTCCCTCTGGGAACCCTGACAAGTCAAATAGGGCTCGTTTACTGTGATGTCACTCATTCCCTCTGGGAAGCCCGACAAGTCAAGTAGTGCTCATTTACTGTGGTGTCACTCAGTCCCTCTGGGAACCACTACAAGTCAAAGAGTGCTCGTTTACTGTGGAGTCACTCAGTCCCTCTGAGAACCCTGACAAGTCAAGTAGTGCTCGTTTACTGTGGTGTCACTCAGTCCCTCTGGGAACCCTGACAAGTTAAGTAGTGCTCATTTACTGTGGTGTCACTCAGTCCCTCTGGGAATCCTGACAAGTCAAGTAGTGCTCATTTACTGTGGTGTCACTCAGTCCCTCTGGGAATCCCAACAAGACAGGTAGTGCTCATTTACTTTGGTAACAAAGTTATGTTTTTTTTAGTGAGTCCTCTAAAGTTGGCAGCAGACTTTGCACCAAACTTGACTTCATAACTATACTGCGTTCATGATATAGCCATACATGCTGAAAGTGACCATAAACAATAATCTATAAATAAGTGCTGTTCAGTGCTATTCCATCACTTAGTGCTGTTCTATCTGTCATATTATTTAACATTCTGCTCAACTTGAATAGCAGATAACACTTGCAAAGTAATTCTTGAATAACTGAATGAAAATTTTTGTTTGTCTGAAAACATCGATTATGATGTCACATTAAAAACGGGCAGACAGAGAGACAAGAGGGTTAAACTTATAGATAGACGAGGGGTATTACAGTCAGATGATGAAACACATACAGACAAATGAGGGGGATTAAACACATACATGGGGGAATTAACCCCACTTAAACAGATGAGGGGGATGGGGTCAAACCCATACTGACAGACGAGGGAGATCAAAGCCATACAAACAGATAATAAATAACCCATACTGGCAGATGAGGAAGATCAAAACCATACATAGAGATGGGGGGGGGGGGGGGGGGGGGGGGGAATCTGTACAGACAGATGAGGGGAATTAGACCCATACAAAAAGATGAGAGATTTAACTCATTAGCGAGGGGGCTAAACATGGACAGTCGATGAGAGGGTTAAACCTGTACTGACAGATGAGAATATTAAACCCACAAAGACATGCGAGGCGATTAAACCCACAACGACTGATGAGGGAGTAAACCCATACAGACAGACAAGGGGGTTAAACATTGACAAACAGATGAGGGGGGTTAAACCAGATGGTTACCTGGACAGATGGGGGGTGGGGTTAACCTATACAGATAGATGGATGAGTTTAACCCTTTATCCAACGCAGACGATATCAAAATTTATTATTTTAAATATCATTTTTTAAAATTTTTCAAACAATTTCAACAAAACCATATCATGTGACCCCTCGTTGGAACGAGCTCAATGAATTTTGAAAAATTCAATTTTTTCAGCTGCTCAGTTTGCATATTACGTGGGCGGATGCGGGCGATTAGTAAGGTAAAGGGTTAACAGAATGGTCCATTGACTGAAACATTCCAAGTTCTTCTGTAAGGAATTTGGGTATTTTTTGCTTACTTCACTCTGCGGATGGAGTTGTTGACAATAAACTTCCATGTACTGTTTTTAACCATTTTGTTACAATAGACTTTATGTTCAACACAATCCAGCTGGATAGACACAAACTGGGCACATTTATAGGCTTAAAATGCAAAATGACGTCCGTTTCGTAACTGCTTCATCAACGGAGTGATTAGCAAACCACTTTATTTTTCTGAATGTTTCAGGTGTGCAGTAGGCGATGTTCCAATCGAAGTGTTGTTTAAATTACAAACCGATTTACAATTTGAACTAAGATGGAATGAGTTTATATGGTTTATTGATCATTTATCCTGTGGCGTCGTGGATACGTGAGAGGTTTATTTACTAAACCTGTGATTGTTAAAAGTTGCCTTGAACAAGGCAACTTTTAACGATCACAAGTTTAGTAAATAAGCCTCTTGTGTTTCACAATGTAGGTTTTGGGCTATGAGTAGTGTCTATTGGAACATATACGTTATTATGATGAATTGACGGTAACATGGTCTAAGGTTTACAGCTTGGAGCGTATGTTCAAGCTGGACGCTTCGTGTCTCATTTGAACATATGCTGTGAGCCACAAACCTCAGACCATTTTACCATCAATTCATCACGATAACTTACATTGTCACTTATGTAATGTGAATAGAACTACAGATTTTTAGTCCTATCCTTTACAATCACCAGTTAACCCTTTACCCAACGAATTGCCCACATCCATCCACGTAATATGCAAATTCAGCAGCTGAAGAAATATTATTTTTTGAAAAATTTCAACAAAACCATATCATGTGACCCCTCTTTGGAACGAGCTCAATGAGCTCATTCCAAAGAGGGGTCACATGATATGGTTTTGTTGAAATATTTTGAAAAAATGATTTTTAAAATAATAAATTTTGAAATCATCTGCGTTGGGTAAAGGGTTAAAGCGACTGATTTGTCTGTAACTAACTTGTCTATCACTATCTTTTGTCTATTGTTATTTATCAAATTCATTCAGAAGTCTAGGAAGTAGGTAGAATGTTTTTACAAGATTCAGAAAGTGCTTTAATTTGTAAAAGGTTTTGTTTTCCAGTTTTTATGAAAAATGTTGTTTTCCTTGGCATGTGTGTATATTCTAAGATTTGGTGTTGTAAATATTTACATGAATTTTATTATCTCTGAATTTAAATTATTTTGCAAGATTACAATATAATGTTGTTTCTGGGGTGACATGGTATTTTATTTTATTGTTTGACATAATATTGTTATATTAATAATATGTTCGAAGTGTAATATTTTTCGTATTAGTTAACCAAGAAAAAAATACAATTATGACTTTTTGTTCATTATTGTAATAATGCCAGTATAAATTAATTCCATGATTATCTTCGGATTTTTTTCTCCAAATCAAGGAGGAAAGTCAGATTTCATTGGGTGGGATCACTTGCCGAATTCATTTTTACTGAGTTGACAAGAAAATCAGTTGTTATGATTAAAACACTGCAACATACGTAAATGCACTGACATTGAAATTTCAAGATTTCATTAAATTGAGGGTTAAATATGTGGTTCATATTGTTTGTATCTTAAAATTCTGACAAAAATTTCTGGATTTTCCTTTTTTTTTTTTTTTTTACTGTCGGCAAAGGGCAAATATGGAATCTTTTCTTCCAAAGTAAATGATTTTTTTCTCAGCTGTAAACAAATGGCATTATGTAACACCTTCCTGTCCAAATATGCAATTACATGGTACAATAAAACTATATTGGTTCAGCAACACATGTTATATGAAACTAGATGGTACAGTAAAACTATATTGGTTCAGCAAAGGATGTTATATGGAACTACATAGTACAAAAAAACTATATTGGTTCAGCAACGTGTTATATTCATCTACATGGTAAAATAAAACTAGATTGCTTCAGCAATAGATGTTGTATGCAATTACATGGTACAATAAAACTATATTGATTCAGCAACAAATGTTATATGAAACGAGATGGTACAATAAAACTATATTGGTTCAGCAAAGGATGTTATATGGAACTACATGGTACAAAAAAACTATATTGGTTCAGCAACAAATGTTATATACAACTACATGGTACAATAAAACTATATTGGTTCAGCAACACGTTATATGCAACTACATGGTTCAATGAAACTATTGCAACACATGTTATATGCAACTACATGCTACAATAAAACTATATTGGTTCAGCAACAGATGTTATACACAACTACATGCTACAATAAAACTATATTGGTTCAGCAACAGATGTTATACACAACTACATGCTACAATAAAACTATATGGGTTCAGCAACAGATGTTATATACAACTACATGCTACAATAAAACTATATGGGTTCAGCAACAGATGTTATACACAACTACATGCTACAATAAAACTATATTGGTTCAGCAACAGATGTTATACACAACTACATGCTACAATAAAACTATATGGGTTCAGCAACATATGTTATATACAACTACATGCTACAATAAAACTATATTGGTTCAGCAACAGATGTTATACACAACTACATGCTACAATAAAACTATATTGGTTCAGCAACACATGTTATACACAACTACATGCTACAATAAAACTATATTGGTTCAGCAACAGATGTTATACACAACTACATGCTACAATAAAACTATATTGGTTCAGCAACAGATGTTATACACAACTACATGGAGCAGTAAAACTATATTGGTTCAGCAACAGATGTTATAAGCTACTACATGGTACAATAAAACTATTGGTTCAGCAACATGTGTTATGTACAACTACATGGTACAATAAAACTATATTGGTTCAGCAACAGATGTTATACACAACTACATGCTACAATAAAACTATATTGGTTCAGCAACAGATGTTATACACAACTACATGGAGCAGTAAAACTATATTGGTTCAGCAACAGATGTTATAAGCTACTACATGGTACAATAAAACTATATTGGTTCAGCAACAAATGTTATATGGAACTACATGGTACAATAAAACTATATTGGTTCAGCAACAAATGTTATATGGAACTACATGGTACAATAAAACTATATTGGTTCAGCAACAAATGTTATATGGAACTACATGGTACAATAAAACTATTGGTTCAGCAACATGTGTTATGTACAACTACATGGTACAATAAAACTATATTGGTTCAGCAACACGTTATATGCAACTACATGGTTCAATGAAACTATTGCAACACATGTTATATGCAACTACATGCTACAATAAAACTATATTGGTTCAGCAACAGATGTTATACACAACTACATGCTACAATAAAACTATATTGGTTCAGCAACAGATGTTATACACAACTACATGCTACAATAAAACTATATGGGTTCAGCAACAGATGTTATATACAACTACATGCTACAATAAAACTTTATTGGTTCAGCAACAGATGTTATACACAACTACATGCTACAATAAAACTATATGGGTTCAGCAACAGATGTTATATACAACTACATGCTACAATAAAACTATATGGGTTCAGCAACAGATGTTATACACAACTACATGCTACAATAAAACTATATGGGTTCAGCAACAGATGTTATATACAACTACATGCTACAATAAAACTATATGGGTTCAGCAACAGATGTTATACACAACTACATGCTACAATAAAACTATATGGGTTCAGCAACAGATGTTATACACAACTACATGCTACAATAAAACTATATTGGTTCAGCAACAGATGTTATACACAACTACATGCTACAATAAAACTATATGGGTTCAGCAACAGATGTTATATACAACTACATGCTACAATAAAACTATATTGGTTCAGCAACAGATGTTATACACAACTACATGCTACAATAAAACTATATTGGTTCAGCAACACATGTTATACACAACTACATGCTACAATAAAACTATATTGGTTCAGCAACAGATGTTATACACAACTACATGCTACAATAAAACTGTATTGGTTCAGCAACAGATGTTATACACAACTACATGGAGCAGTAAAACTATATTGGTTCAGCAACAGATGTTATAAGCTACTACATGGTACAATAAAACTATTGGTTCAGCAACATGTGTTATGTACAACTACATGGTACAATAAAACTATATTGGTTCAGCAACAGATGTTATACACAACTACATGCTACAATAAAACTATATTGGTTCAGCAACAGATGTTATACACAACTACATGGAGCAGTAAAACTATATTGGTTCAGCAACAGATGTTATAAGCTACTACATGGTACAATAAAACTATATTGGTTCAGCAACAAATGTTATATGGAACTACATGGTACAATAAAACTATATTGGTTCAGCAACAAATGTTATATGGAACTACATGGTACAATAAAACTATATTGGTTCAGCAACAAATGTTATATGGAACTACATGGTACAATAAAACTATTGGTTCAGCAACATGTGTTATGTACAACTACATGGTACAATAAAACTATATTGGTTCAGCAACAAATGTTATATGGAACTACATGGTACAATAAAACTATATTGGTTCAGCAACAGATGTTATAAGCTACTACATGGTACAATAAAACTATTGGTTCAGCAACATGTGTTATGTACAACTACATGGTACAATAAAACTATATTGGTTCAGCAACATGTGTTATGTACAACTACATGCTACAATAAAACTATATGGGTTCAGCAACATGTGTTATGTACAACTACATGGTACAATAAAACTATATTGGTTCAGCAACAGATGTTATACACAACTACATGCTACAATAAAACTATATTGGTTCAGCAACAGATGTTATACACAACTACATGGAGCAGTAAAACTATATTGGTTCAGCAACAGATGTTATAAGCTACTACATGGTACAATAAAACTATATTGGTTCAGCAACAAATGTTATATGGAACTACATGGTACAATAAAACTATATTGGTTCAGCAACAAATGTTATATGGAACTACATGGTACAATAAAACTATATTGGTTCAGCAACAAATGTTATATGGAACTACATGGTACAATAAAACTATTGGTTCAGCAACATGTGTTATGTACAACTACATGGTACAATAAAACTATATTGGTTCAGCAACAAATGTTATATGGAACTACATGGTACAATAAAACTATATTGGTTCAGCAACAGATGTTATAAGCTACTACATGGTACAATAAAACTATTGGTTCAGCAACATGTGTTATGTACAACTACATGGTACAATAAAACTATATGGGTTCAGCAACATGTGTTATGTACAACTACATGCTACAATAAAACTATATGGGTTCAGCAACATGTGTTATGTACAACTACATGCTACAATAAAACTATATTGGTTCAGCAATAGATGTTATACACAACTACATGCTACAATAAAACTATATTGGTTCAGCAACAGATGTTATACACAACTACATGCTACAATAAAACTATATTGGTTCAGCAACACATGTTATACACAACTACATGCTACAATAAAACTATATTGGTTCAGCAACAGATGTTATACACAACTACATGCTACAATAAAACTATATTGGTTCAGCAACACATGTTATACACAACTACATGCTACAATAAAACTATATTGGTTCAGCAACAGATGTTATACACAACTACATGCTACAATAAAACTATATTGGTTCAGCAATAGATGTTATACACAACTACATGCTACAATAAAACTATATTGGTTCAGCAACAGATGTTATACACAACTACATGCTACAATAAAACTATATTGGTTCAGCAACACATGTTATACACAACTACATGCTACAATAAAACTATATGGGTTCAGCAACAGATGTTATACACAACTACATGCTACAATAAAACTATATTGGTTCAGCAACAGATGTTATATACAACTACATGCTACAATAAAACTATATGGGTTCAGCAACAGATGTTATACACAACTACATGCTACAATAAAACTATATTGGTTCAGCAACAGATGTTATATACAACTACATGCTACAATAAAACTATATGGGTTCAGCAACAGATGTTATACACAACTACATGCTACAATAAAACTATATTGGTTCAGCAACAGATGTTATATACAACTACATGCTACAATAAAACTATATGGGTTCAGCAACAGATGTTATACACAACTACATGCTACAATAAAACTATATTGGTTCAGCAACAGATGTTATACACAACTACATGCTACAATAAAACTATATTGGTTCAGCAACAGATGTTATAAGCTACTACATGGTACAATAAAACTATATTGGTTCAGCAACAGATGTTATACACAACTACATGCTACAATAAAACTATATTGGTTCAGCAACAGATGTTATACACAACTACATGCTACAATAAAACTATATTGGTTCAGCAACAGATGTTATAAGCTACTACATGGTACAATAAAACTATATTGGTTCAGCAACAGATGTTATACACAACTACATGCTACAATAAAACTATATTGGTTCAGCAACAGATATATTAGAAATTACTTTTGATCTGGAAATCTTTCCTTGGTCTTCACTTTGTACATGTTTCATCCTCCATGTACATTGACAAAAATATTTTATCGGTATTTGTTTCTCAAAATCTTTCACTTTTACATTCGTGGCTACCGTAACATTAATATACGCATACTGTTGAAAAATTACAGCTGTACTTAAAGCTTTAGTAATAAATTATGCAACATTTCAAGATTTCAACATAAGGTTTTATTTTACTTTTTACTGATGTATATTAAACAGCAAGCTGATTTTGAAATAAATCCACAGATTGTGAGATTTGAGTATATCATCTGTCACATTGTCACAGTTGAAAAGAGACGAATATTCAAGGCTGGAATATTTTAAATGTGAAAGTTCATTTATGTTGTCAAATCTATAAAACTAAATCATTGGTTAAATCACATTTATATTTTATGTCCCCCAATGGCAAAGGGAAATGTACAGCAAATGAATTGTTTTGGTTAAATGGCAAAGGAAAATGTACAACAAATGAATTGTTTTGGTGCAATGGCAAAGGAAAATGTACAGCAAACGAATTATTTTGGTACAATGGCAAAGGAAAATGTACAGCAAATGAATTGTTTTGGTTAAATGGCAAAGGAAAATGTACAACAAATGAATTGTTTTGGTACAATGGCAACGGAAAATGCACAGCAAACGAATTGTTTCGGTTAAATGGCAAAGGAAAATGTACAACAAATGAATTGTTTTGGTACAATGGCAAAGGAAAATGTACAGCAAATGAATTGTTTTGGTTAAATGGCAAAGGAAAATGTACAACAAATGAATTGTTTTGGTAATTGAATAGCAAAGGAAAATGTACAGCAAACGAATTGTTTTGGTTAAATGGCAAAGGAAAATGTACAACAAATGAATTGTTTTGGTACAATGGCAAAGGAAAATGTACAGCAAATGAATTGTTTTGGTTAAATGGCAAAGAAAATGTACAACAAATGAATTGTTTTGGTACAATGGCAAAGGAAGATGTACCGCAAACAAATTGTTTTGTTTAAATGGCAAAGAAAATGTACCACAAATGAATTGTTTTGGTACAATGGCAAAGGAAAATGTACAGCAAACAAATTGTTTTGTTTAAATGGCAAAGAAAATGTACAACAAATGAATTCTTTTGGTACAATGGCGAAGGAAAATGTTCAGCAAACGAATTGTTTTGGTTAACCCTTTACCCAACGAATCGCCCGCACCCACCCGCGTAATATGCAAATTCAGCAGTTGAAAAAATATTAATTTTTCAAAAAATTTCTCCCAAACCATATTATGTGACCCCTCGCTGGAACAAGCTCGTCGAGCTCGTTCCAACGAGGGGTCACATGATACGGTTTTGTTGAAATGTTTTGAAAAATTTTAAAAAATGATATTTAAAATAATAAATTTTGATATCATCTGCGTTGGGTAAAGGGTTAAATGGCAAAGGAAAATGTACAACAAATGAATTGTTTTGGTACAATGGCAAAGGAAAATGTACAGCAAATGAATTGTTTTGGTTAAATGGCAAAGGAAAATGTACAACAAATGAATTGTTTTGGTACAATGGCAAAGGAAAATGTACAGCAAACAAATTGTTTTGGTTAAATGGTAAAGGAAAATGTACAACAAATGAATTGTTTTGGTACAATGGCAAAGGAAACTGTACAGCAAATGAATTATTTTGGTACAATGGCAAAGGAAACTGTACAGCAAATGAATTATTTTGGTGCAATGGCAAAGGAAACTGTACAGTAAATGAATTATTTTGGTACAATGGCAAAGGAAACTGTACAGAAAATGAATTATTTTGGTACAATGGCAAAGGAAACTGTACAGCAAATGAATTATTTTGGTACAATGGCAAAGGAAACTGTACAGCAAATGAATTATTTTGGTACAATGGTAAAGGAAACTGTACAGTAAATGAATTATTTTGGTACAATGGCAAAGGAAACTGTACAGCAAATGAATTATTTTGGTACAATGGCACATTGAAATGTCTATCAAAAAAAAATTTAAGAAACAAGAAACAGACGATCACTGAATCTGAAATTTTATTTTCATATTTGTTTTAATGTAGTTTTTCCTTTACGGTATTTTATTTATTTTCACCTACATGTGTAAGTGTGTCTCGATTTTTTTGCGAAAAAGATAACTTTTTTTTACAGTACTGAAAGCATACATTATGCATGAAAGATCCAATTTTTGTTGATTTTTTTACACTAAAATCTTTTGATGTGATAATCTGAAAAAAAAAAATGAAAATATTAAAATTCAGAGAATAATAAGAATGGTGTTGGTAATTTTGAAATGATTTATTTTGAATTATTGTTGCAGTTAAGAAATCAAGCTGAGACAGAACTACGGGCTCTCCGTGCAGAACTTACACAAAAGAAGATAAACTTATCACTGACAAGAACGAGCCAATTAGCAGCATTAACAGCACCAGATAAACTTCCTGCCATCCAGAACACAAAACAACCCATAACACCAAGGTCCTAGTTAATACAGAATGATCTCTAATGGGAACTAATCAGATAGTGTCAATAACAGTTGTTGATGAACACCTCCTGACATTAATGGCATATAATACCGAGGCCTCCATTCACACAAACTAATCATTGTCAAGTGACAGGGACTAACAAGCTAAAAGCATTAAGAATATGCAAATAAACTTCCTGTTACACTGGACAGGAAATGGCCTTTTAGAGTCACAAGGTTATATATATGAACATTGGAAACCTGTTAACCCTTTAGTTTACTCAACGTAAACGATATCAAAATTTATTATTTTTCAAATATTTTCAACAAATTTCAACAAAATCATATCATGTGACCCCCTCTTTAGAACGATCTCGATGAGCTTATTCCAAAGAGGGGTCACATGATACGGTTTTGTTGAATTCTTTTTAAAAATAATATTTTTCATCTGCTGAAGTTGCATATTAGACGGGTTATTGCCAATTCGTTCGGTAAAGGGTTAATGACTAAATTCTAAATCAGACTCCCATTATCAGAACACAGCATGGATTATCTGTATCATATCACAGAGAATATCTGGAGACTACACAAAAGTTGTGGAAACCACTACCATGTCTGTATTCTCCATACATGTCCTATGAACTGTTACCATGGCTGTATTTTCCATACATGTCCTATCAACTGTTACCATGGCTGTATTCTCCGTACATGTCCTATCAGCTGTTACCATGGCTGTATTTTCCATACATGTCCTATCAACTGTTATCATGGCTGTATTCTCCATACATGTCCTATCAACTGTTATCATGACTGTATTCTCCCTACATGTCATATGAACTGTTAACATGGCTGTATTCTCCATACATGTCCTATCACCTGTTATCATGGCTGTATTCTCCATACATGTCCTATCAACTGTTATCATGGCTGTATTCTCCATTCATGTCCTATCAACTGTTACCATGGCTGTATTCTCCATACATGTCATATGAACTGTTAACATGGCTGTATTCTCCATACATGTCCTATCACCTGTTACCATGGCTGTATTTTCCATACATGTCCTATCAACTGTTATCATGGCTGTATTCTCCATACATGTCATATGAACTGTTAACATGGCTGTATTTTCCATACATGTCCTATCAACTGTTACCATGGCTGTATTCTCCGTACATGTCCTATCAGCTGTTACCATGGCTGTATTTTCCATACATGTCCTATCAACTGTTATCATGGCTGTATTCTCCATACATGTCCTATCAACTGTCGTCATGGCTGTATTCTCCATACATGTCATATGAACTGTTAACATGACTGTATTCTCCATACATGTCCCATCACTGTTATCATGGCTGTATTCTCCATACATGTCCTATCAACTGTTATCATGACTGTATTCTCCATACATGTCATATGAACTGTTAACATGGCTGTATTCTCCATACATGTCCTATCACCTGTTATCATGGCTGTATTCTCCATACATGTCCTATCAACTGTTATGGCTGTATTCTCCATACATGTCCTATCAAATGTTCACTAGAGCTGTAGGTTAACCAAAACCGAACCAAGGTTTTTAGTTTTTTTTAAAAAACCGCAAACGAAACTGTCGACATCCAGTAATCTAAGGTTTTTCGTTTTTTATTAAATACTCACTTGCTGCAGACATTCACAGAATGTAGCCATCCCAGAGTAGTGAGAGTACCCAGACACTGCCAATGGCAGTGTCTGGGTACTCTCACTACTCTGGGAAGGCTACATTCTGTGACTTTCCAACATTTCAGTTCAGTTGTGTCTGCAGCTTTCCTCAAGTTGCGTGTAGGTGTCAGACCTCGAAAAATGGCCAAGCACAATAAAAGTGTATATTTAGGTAATTATTATATTGGCCTTCCTGATTCTTCATGTATCATTGCTTATTTCGGGCATTCATTGAGTTTCACTCAATTTCACTGCCATTCAGTTATGACTCCGGACATAAGAATGAGTTTTATTGAATTTTATTTGGCCTCATGAACAAACCGAAAACCGAACCGAGGTTTTATTCCACCTGAAAAATCAAAACCGAAACCGAACAGGAAATTTAAAAACCTACAGCTCTAATGTTCACTGGTTGGTTGGATAATATAGCTGTAAGAAATAAGTACACACAACTTTGAATTTTTTATCTGTAGGCCATACATGACTTTTATCAACAGAATTATGCTGCAGAAATGAAAGAATTGTTGCATTTAACATTATCAGTATAATCACCTTATCAACATTGTTGTCTGCCTTCCCTATTGTTATGATAGTACAGTAGAATCCTCTTAATTGAATATCCTTTTAGCCAGTGAAAATTACTCAATTAACAGGAGTATACAATTAACAGTGATTTGGTCAGTTTCCTGTGTCCTGGAGGTAAACTGAGCATTTATTCTATTATATCTTGTTTGACAGAGCTCATAGAGCTCTGTCAAACAAGATATAATAGAATAAATTCCGGTATTGGATGTATTGAGGCCAAAAAGGTTGATAAATAAGGGGAATTTGGTGTGTGTCACAGTAATTTTTTCGACATATTATAAAAATTTATATACAATTAACCGGAGTTTACTGTACAACCCATATGCAATTAACAGAACAAATTTGTACTAAAGGTGTGGTAAATGGTTTTGTGTTTGAAAATTATATTCAATTAACAGAGATATACGATTAAGAAATATCCAATTGAGTGGGCTCCAATGTACTAATAATGCGAAGTACTGGAAACCGGCATTCCAATTTATAAGTTCTGTTGTAACGATGTAACTTCTAATCTCTGCCCTCAGATAATCATACAACCCGCAGTACACACCATCCCACAAGTATATACCTGGTAATTAGATCATTTGGTAAGTTAACAAGTAATTTTTACAAAAATTATTTTGAGCTGTTTCTCATTCGATTCGATGTCAATATCACACCCCCCATTCAACCAAGATTCAGTTCAAGGAAAGAAATTCTGATGCGATTTGATGTTTACATCAGACCCCTAATTCAATTCTACATTCAATACAAGGTAGTACCCATCCCTAACAGCTTGATAGAACAAATTCTACATTCAATACAAGGTAGTACCCATCCCTAACAGCTTGATAGGAGAACAAATTATACATTCAATACAAGGTAGTACCCATCCCTAACAGCTTGATAGAACAAATTGTACATTCAAGTCAAGGTAGTACCCATCCCTAACAGCTTGATAGAACAAATTCTACATTCAATACAAGGTAGTTCCCATCCCTAACAGCTTGATAGAACAAATTCTACATTCAAATCATGTTAGTACCCATCCCTAACAGCTTGATAAGAGAACAAATTCTACATTCAAGTCAAGGTAGTACCCATCCCTAACAGCTTGATAGGAGAACAAATTCTACATTCAATACAAGGTAGTACCCATCCCTAACAGCTTGATAGAACAAATTCTACATTCAAGTCAAGGTAGTACCCATCCCTAACAGCTTGATAGGAGAACAAATTCTACATTCAATACAAGGTAGTACCCATCCCTAACAGCTTGATAGAACAAATTCTACATTCAAGTCAAGGTAGTACCCATCCCTAACAGCTTGATAGGACAAATTCTACATTCAATACAAGGTAGTTCCCATCCCTAACAGCTTGATAGAACCATTCTACATTCAATACAAGGTAGTACCCATCCCTAACAGCTTGATAGGAGAACAAATTCTACATTCAAGTCATAGTACACATCCCTAACAGCTTGATAGAACAAATTCTACATTCAATACAAGGTAGTACCCATCCCTAACAGCTTGATAGAACAAATTCTACATTCAATACAAGGTAGTACCCATCCCTAACAGCTTGATAGAACAAATTCTACATTCAATACAAGGTAGTTCCCATCCCTAACAGCTTGATAGAACAAATTCTACATTCAATACAAGGTAGTACCCATCCCTAACAGCTTGATAGAACAAATTCTACATTCAATACAAGGTAGTACCCATCCCTAACAGCTTGATAGGAGAACAAATTCTACATTCAATACAAGGTAGTACCCATCCCTAACAGCTTGATAGGAGAACAAATTCTACATTCATGTCATGTTACTACCCATCCCTAACAGCTTGATAGGATAACAAATTCTACATTCAAGTCATGGTAGTACCCATCCCTAACAGCTTGATAGGAGAACAAATTCTACATTCAAGTCAAGGTAGTACCCATCCCTAACAGCTTGATAGGAGAACAAATTCTACATTCAAGTCATAGTACACATCCCTAACAGCTTGATGGAACAAATTCTACATTCAATACAAGGTGGTACCCATCCCTAATAGCTTGATAGAACAAATTCTACATTCAATACAAGGTAGTACCCATCCCTAACAGCTTGATAGGAGAACAAATTCTACATTCATGTCATGTTAGTACCCATTCCTAACAGCTTGATAGGAGAACAAATTCTACATTCAAGTCAAGGTAGTACCCCTTCCTGAACAGCTTGATAGGAGAACAAATTCCATGGGAGACAACCCATAGATATAAGCAAAAATAATAATCACAATTTTGGGGAAAGAAGATGATGATTAACAATATAATCATGATACTGTTATCCTGGGAAGGTTGTGTTTATTCTGGTAAATAGTGTTAATACATTCTAGTGTATTTAATGTAATAGCCTCAGCCTTATTGACCCTTTACCCAGCATAAACGGCCCAAACCGGCCAGCGCTATTTACAAAAATAACCATTCAATTTTCATTATTTTTTTAAATTTTTTGTCTCAAAAGCATAGCTTATGACCCCTCATTGAACTATCTCATTGATCTCATTCCAGTGAAGGGTCATAAGCTATTTTTTGGACGCAGAAAATGAAAAAAATAGTTATTCAAGAATTTAATTTACATGTGTTTACTACCTTTCATGTCAGGTAAAGGGTTAATGAGAACTATACTGACTACATATATATGTCTCAGTTTAATAATAACATTGATTTAAAACAGGTATTGTGAACTTTTACCTATGCATGGTCAACAGAAAGATAGGCCCTGCACATATCAAGAGCCCATGCATGGTCAACAGAGAGATAGGCCCTGGACATATCAAGTGCCCATGCATGGTCAACAGAAAGATAGGCCCAGGATGTATCAAAGTGTAATGTTAATTTTTCAGATTTTTTTTTACCTCCCTTGATGTGTTTCTCCAATGTTTACTGGAATGCAGGCAATATTGGAGAGACACACACCTCAAGGGAGGTAACTAAATTGGGCAATTAATTTTACAAACTGAAAATGTGTTTGTGACAACCATGCGACATACACATTGCGTAAAATTTATCTGTCATTGGAAAAGGATTTTAGTTTAGTTTTTTTCTCAGATTTATTCTCCTATTGTGTTGTGATATCTGTATCATGAAATCATACTGCAGAGCAGATTACTGGCTCAACACATGGTATTTATTCTTGTGTAACGCAGTCAATGCAATGTTGTGTTATCGAAGGCCCAGCCGTGACTTTGGTCAGACGGGAAATATCCAGGTCACTATCAGAAACAAAATGAACCCAATTATTGTGTTAATTGAGCTCATTAGAGTTAACTCCGGGTTTTCCGAACACTTCTGGGATGGACAGGAACTGCATTCTTTGAGCTGTTTTACATTTTTTATGTCCAAGAGGGTCAGGGGAATGATTTCTCGACATGACGATATTTCGATTTTTGAAAATTCTGACGATATTACTAACTGTATGTTTTCATAACTGGCTATACCCGGTTAATGGGTAAACCACCCAACAAACCATAATAGACTTTTAGTATCTCACATGTTTAGCTCACCTAACTGAAAGTCTGTGTGAGCTATTGCCATCACTTGGTGTGTGTCGTCCATCTGTTGTCCACTATCCACTTTAAATATCAGTCGTCTTCACTACCACTTGACCAAACACAAGCAAACTGGGCACAAATTATCTTTAAGAGATATCCTTCTAGGTGTGTTTGACGGGGGTGCAGTGGCAAAGTAGGAAAAGGTGGAGGCTGCAAGCCGAGAAGTCCTCGGTTTGAATCCCACCTGCAGAACAGTGTTGTATCCTTGGGCAAGAAACTTCACCCCCATTGCCTTTGTGGGGGCATGGTGACATTGTATACTAAGGCATACTGCACGTCGATGGTGCATCTTTCTTCAATCAATGCTAACCCTGCTTGTGTGGAGTTAGGATGTTGTATACTAAGGCATACTGCACGTTGATTGTGCATCTTTCTTCAATCAATGCTAACTCTGCTTGTGTGGAGTTAGTATGTTGGGGAGCTGACAGTTGTTCTCTGGGTACTCTGGCTTCCTCCACCTGTAAAACTGTGAAGGTGATGGTTAGCCACCTGTAAAACTGTCAACGCCATGATTAGCCATTGTTCAGAAATATTTGTCCTCAAACACTAATAAATAGATAAATATTAACCCTTTACCTAACGAATCGCCTGCATCCGCCCACGTAATATGCAAATTGAACAGTTGAAAAAATAAAAAATTTTCCAAAATATTTAAAAAAAACATATCATGTGACCCCTCATTGGAACGAGCTCATTGAGCTCGTTCCAATGAGGAGTCACATGATATAGTTTTGTTGAAATTTTTTGAAAAATTTAAAAAAATGATATTTAAAATAATAAATTTTGATATCGTCTGCGTTGGGTAAAGGGTTAAACTCATCCATCTATCTGTATAGGTTAACCCCCCCCCCCCCCCCATCTGTCCAGGTAACCATCTGGTTTAACCCCCCCCTCATCTGTCTGTCAATGTTTAACCCCCTTGTCTGCCTGTATGGGTTTACTCCCTCATCAGTCGTTGTGGGTTTAATAGAAGTTGGTAAGCCTGATGGGTTAGGAGCAGTGCCCCAAAAGTCTGAAATTCTTTTAAAATTTTCACATAAATCACTGGTCACAATACTTAATAACTTGGTATGTAACATCCTTAATTGCTCAAGATTCAAGTATGGTCAAAGAGAGTTTCTCCGGCAATATTTGGGCTTGTGGTAGGAGAGTTAAATTTTTTGGGCCTGCCCAAAATTGTTATTTTCCAACTTGATTTGCCAATTTAAAGTATATTCAGTATGCTATAGTGTTATGAGACATGTACTTGATTTATGATGTCACAATTGGGACTCCTGGAGCTGAACATAGAAAAAGATTCAAACGCCTATATTTCCCAAACGACACAGAACAGAGAATTGTTGTGTGGTATGAAGCTTCCTTAGAACCAAGGGAATCAAATTGACAAAACATATTGCTTTTGTTTGTGTCATGGCATACCTTATTAGGGAGGGGTGGGGTGGAGATCAGGTAATGGAAAAATGCTGAGTCAGCATTGTCCAAAAATTAAAAGAATCTTCTCCAGGACAACTTACAATAATATTTTGATATTTGGCAAATGACATCCTGTGGGGCATCTTGTGCAATTTTGTCCAAAGCAGGTTCCTGGGCTCCTATTTGGACTTCCCATGGAAGCCTGGATATTAACTTAGTACAATATGTGGAAAATTCATCAACTGTCTTATTATTCTGGCCCACCAATCAAAATCTTCCTGGGTTCACATCTGAACTCCCTATGTGGTGCCCAAATTTTAACTTGGTGCAATATGAGGAATATTCTTTCAAAATTTAAATCTTTGGATATTTGAAAAAAGCATCATTATAGGAGACAGATTCAAGTTCATATTTGGACTCCTTATAAAATCCAGAATTTTAATGTAGTGCAAAATGAGGAAAATTCTTTAACCATTTACCCAACTTAATGGCCAAAACCGCTATTCACAAAACTCACCATTTGTGACTGGTCATTAATATTTTTTATACGGCTGCTCATGTGAGCGGGCCGTATTATGGTATGGCGATGTCCGTCTGTTAGCTTTTATTTGTCCACGCGATAACTTGAATACAATACATCCAACAGATACTGTCTTTTTATGGTTGATTAGTCATGACTAGAGGATGGTTCCGTTCGATAACCAGCATTCTGGCATGTCCAATATGGCCACCATGGCAACCATCTGGGAGTTTTGGTGACTTTTGATTCTCCACGCAATAACTTGAAAACAATATATTCATCTTTAATGGGTCGTAAGCCAGGAATGTGTAATTATTTTTTAAGAAATTATTGACCTTTTGTTTGACTAAAAATTTCTTCATAAGTGCCATTTCTTCATAGGCGGACGTATATTGATCCACCGCCTGGCAGTACACGTTTTCATTTTTGTCTCAAAAACATAGCTTATGACACCGCATTGGAACGAGCTCGTCATAAGCTATGTTACTGGTGCAAAAAATGAGTTATTCAAGAATTTTATTTGCAAGTGTTGTCTTGCCTGTTGTGTTAGATCCACCTGCCGGAAGCTTTTGATATTTGGTGTACTGCATTCTTTGGGGGATCGGTTTCAAAAGGTTGTACAAGCCAATGGGGTTATTTTTAAATTTTAACTCTGTGCCATGTTTTGAGGAATATGCTTTGAAATTTTTTTTCTTTAAATCCACCAGTCAGAGTCTTGATATTTTGTACACTGCATCTTTAGGGGGCAGATTAAAATTTCATCAAATCAGGTTCCTTGATTTCTATACACCTAGAACTTAATTAACCACCCCCTGTTTTTTTTGCCCTGGTGTTAATAGAGACTGCCTTATGTGAAATCACATTTTCATCTCCTCTGGAACTACTGAGCCAACTTGAACCAAACTTGGCAGGAATGGTCTTTTGGAGGTCCTCTACAAACCATCCTCATTTTGTTCCCATGGGTTGAAAAACATGGCCACCAGAGGCATTCTTTGATTCTGGTTGGTGGATTGTCAAAAATGTTCTCCTCTGAAACTGCCTGGCCAAATGTTTTGATACTTCACATTAATGATGACTGGGACCCCCTCTACCTACGATCCTCATTTAATGTTGATCAGGTTATAAACATGGCCACAATTGCAGCTTATAGTTACTATAGAAACCTTATAGGGAAATCACATTTTCATCTTCTCTGGAACTACTGAGCTGATGTGAACCAAACCTGACAGGGATAGTCTATGGCAGGTCCTCTACAAACTCTTCTCATTTTGTTAACGTGCATAGAAAAACATGGCTGCCAGAAGCATTTTTTGATTCTAATTGCTGGATTTTGAACAATCTTCTCCTCTGAAACCACAGGGTCAAATGTTTTGAAACTTTTCATGGTTGATGACTGGGACAACCTCTACCAACGATCCCCATTTAATATTGATCATGTTGCAACATGGCCACAATTACGGCTTATAGTTACTGTAGAAACCCTATGGGAAAATAACATTTTCATCTTCGTCTCTGGAACCATTGAGCTGACGTGAACCGGATTTCACAGAAATGGTCTATAGGAGACCAGCTACAAATGATCCTATTTTTGTTCCCATTGGTTGGAAAATATGGCCACCAGAAACAGTCTCTGATTCTGTTTGATGGATTTTGCAAAAATATTCCCCTCTGAGACTACAAAGTCAAAAGTGTCTTGAAACTTCACATGATTGAGGACTGAGACACCTTCTACCAGTGATCCTTATGTAATGTTGACGTAATGTTGCAAACATGGCCACAATTGCAGCTGATAGATAAGCCTTTGGGAGATCACATTTTTTTTGTAGCCCTCAACAGGCTCTATCCATTTGTATGACCGATTGTCACAACTTCTTAAACTTGACTTTATACTTGTGTCCTCATACAGCTAAATGTGCTGAAAGTAACATTGAAAACTAAATTATAATACAGTGGAACCTTCTTAATTGAATAGCCACTTTGCCAATGAAAATTATTCAATTAACAGGAGTATTGAATTAACAGGGATTGTCACTTTCCTGTATTCTAGAGATAAACTTAGTATTTATTCTATTATATCTTGTTTGACAGAGCTCCATGAGCTCTGTCAAACAAAATATAATAGATTAAATGCCTGTATTGGATGTACTGAGGCCAAATAGGTCAGTAACCAAAGGAGAACTGTGGAGAGTCAGGGTAATTTCTCGACATGTTACATGTTTTTTTATTCAATTAACAGGAGTTTACTCTATTACCTATATTCAATTAACAGGTCAAATTTGTACTGGAGGTATGGTAAATGGTTTTGTGTTGGGAAATTATATTCAATTAACAAAGATATACAATTAAGAAATATCCAATTAAGTGGGCTCCACTGTAATAAAAATGAGTTTATTATCAATAATATGGGAACCTTTCGAAGTGAAGTGATTTTGATAAACACATTCTATATTTCTGGAAATGTTGACGTGGACAGCAAGCCTCAAGCGGAAAACATCGAAAGTGGGTAGTATATTAATGTATGTGGGTTATTAGTGAATATAAAGTAATATTTATTCATGACATAGTTGACCATTTTTGAGCATATATTTTGAATTTGTGATAAAAATAAAATATTGACAGTTGCCCAGTGATTGGATTACAAATTTGAAAATATATTGAGGATCCAGTTAATTACAGACATTAATGGATTAACCCTTTACCAAATAAATCAGCCAAAGAAACTGCGTAATGTACACATTGAGCCTTTGCAAAAGAAAATTTCAAAACTTTCAAACTAGATCGTTGTGACCTGTCATTGGAATGAGCTCATCAAACTCAGTCCAATGTGGGTCATACAGTATGGTTTAGCTGAAATTGTTTGAAAATGTCTTTTTCAAGAATTAATGTAACAGAAGGTAAAGGGTTAAAATTCCATTGTTGACTCATTTCAGAAATCTAAAAATAGAATAATATATTTAATAATATTACTTTATTTATTGTTATGTAATATATTTTTAAATATAAATTATTAATGTGAAATTTTTGAGCTGTTTCCTCCCCCTCCCAATCCCACAGGAAAACTATCTTTCTAGGTAAAATGTATCTCTTTATTTATTAGGGTTTAACCCTTTAAACAACGCAGACGATATCAAAATTTATTATTTTAAATATCATTTTTTCAAAAAATGTCAACAAAACCATATCATGTGACCCCCTCGTTGGAACGAGGTCATTCCAACGAGGGGTCACATGATAAGGTTTTGTTGACATTTTTTGAAAAATACTATTTTTTCAACTGCTAAATTTGCATATTACGCGGGTGGATGTGGACGATTTGTTGGGTAAAGGGTTAACAACATTTTTGACAACTAGGATTACTTCATGTTGGACATATTTATGGGTGGAGGAAGCTTACTAGATGAGTCAACACAATCCCTTTCTAGGTATGATACTGGATGAGCCACCATGCTGCCTTTCTGGGAATGATACTGGTAGTTTATTGGATGAGCCAATGCAGTCCCTTTCTTGGTATGATACATTCAGCTTAGCAGATGATCCCCCAAGCTCCCTTTCTAGGTATAATACTGTCAGCTTACAGGATGAGCCAATGCAGCCCCAATTCTAGGCATTTTACTGTCAGCTTACAGGATAACCCAATGCAGTCCCAATTCTGGGCATTGTACTGTCAGCTTACTGGATGAGCCAGTGCAGTCCCTTTCTAGGTATGATACTGTCAGCTTACGAGATGAGTCAACACAATCCCTTTCTAGGTATGATACTGTCAGCTTACTGGATGAGCCACCATGCTGCCTTTCCGGGAATGATACTGGCAGTTTATTGGATGAGCCAATGCAGTCCCTTTCTTGGTATGATACATTCAGCTTAGCAGATGATCCCCCAAGCTCCCTTTCTAGGTATAATACTGTAAGTTTACTGGATGCGCCAATGCAGACCCAACTCTATGCATTGTACTGTTATCTTACTGGATGAGCCAATACAGTCCCTTTCTAGGTATGATACATTCCGCTTAGCAGATGAGCCCCCCCCCAAGCTCCCTTTCTAGATATAATACTGTCAGCTTATTGGATAAGCACTGCAGCCCCAAATCTAGGTATTGTTCTGTTAGCTTATTAGATGAGTCAATGCAGTCTCTTTTTAGCTCACCGGACTGAAAGTCTTCGTCCATCGTCCATGAATATAGTGTTTGCGACTTTTCCAAAACTGCAGATCCATTTTAAGTGAAATTTGAGACGATTGTTTGTTATGACAGCGCATTTTGATTTTGTTCAAATCAAGTTGCCGCACTTCTGGGTAGGGCCATGCCCCAAAAGTGTGCCTAAATCTTAAAAAGTCTTGTCATGAACCAGCAGAAGCAGAGACTTGATATTTGGAGTGCAGCTTCCTTTTGGGGTGTAGAATCATATTTGTTCAAGGGATGTTCGTTATTGAAGGGGCAAGAATTTTGGCCCCACTCAAAATTTCTAGTTTCCAAACCGAGAGGCTGATTTGAACCAAATTTGTTATGAGGGCTTATTGCATCATAAGTACTTAATTTATGCCAAACAAATTTTCCTGTTGCCCCCATGGGAACCACAGGAGCAAAAAATAGAAGAAAAAAATTAAAATACGCATATCTCCAAAACTACACGGCACTGAGAACTTTTATTTGGTGTGAAGCTTCCTTAGGACCAGCAGAAAGGAATGGTCCTCGCAAATTGCCATTGGTTTTATCATAGGGTACTTTTCCGGGACTTTGAAATCATTTTTATGTGTACTCATACCATGTATGGTACACATAGTACCGGCATCCGGGGTGGCCCTCCGTCATTCATCCATCCTTTGTCTGTCCGTCCGTTCGTCCGGCCTCCATATCCATTTGTTTGGCATTCGATAACTTAAAAAATATTGCTTGGATTGTCAAGTTACTTTATATTTGTGTTCAGGTTACTAATGTGCTGAGCTGTATAGTTTTTGGTGTAAATCTGATAATTTGATCCTGAGATATTAACTCTTTATCCTTCAAATTGAGAATTCTTCCAATCCCTTTGGCATGAGATAACTCAAAAAATGTCAATCCAATTGTCCTGTTACTTTATATATAATCTTCAGGTTACTGATGTGCCGAGCTGTGTAGTTTTTGGTGTAAATCTGATAATTTGATCCTGTGATATTAACCCTTTATCCTTCAAATTGAGAACTCCTCCAATGCATTTCTTCGGCATGCGATAACTCAAAAAATAGTAATCCAATTATCAGGTTACTTTATATGTGTATTCAGGTTACTGATGTGCTGTGCTGTATAGCTTTTTATATAAATCTAATAATTTGATCCGGAGATATTAACCCTTTATCCATCAAATTAGGCACTCCTCCAATCCATTTCTGTATGTACCCATACCATGTATGGTGTACATAATGTCGGCATCCAGGGTGGCCCTCCATCATAGAGCTTTCTACTAGTTGCGCGTATGGGTACACATCTGATGATTTAATCGGCCTACTTTTTCACACTGTGGGTAAAGGGTAAAACATTAAAGAATCTTCTCCCAAACCTCTGCTCCAAAAGCAGGGTCCATGTTTGGGCTCTCTATGGAAGCCCAAATATTCAAATTTGTGCAGTATAAGGAATATTCTTTAAAAATCGTCTTCAGTTCCACCAATGAGAATCTTTTGATATGTAGTATGCTGCATCCTTGGGGGGGGGGGGAGATCCAGGTTTGATCAAGCCATGTCCCGGGGTTCATATTTGGTATCCCTGTTGGAGCCCGAATTAAAACTTAGTTCAATATGAGAAATATTCTTCAAAAATCTTCTTCACATCTTCCAGTGAGAATCTTTTGATATTTGGTATACAGTATCCATGGGGAGGTGAGAAAAAAGTTTGTTAAAGTCAAGTCCCTGGGTTCATATTTGGGCTTTTTGTGGGAGCCCAAATTGTACCAAACTTTATATTTTCCAAACAGAAGGCCAATTTGAATAAAATTTGATGTGAGGGCTTATTGAGTCAAAAGTTCCTAATTTATGCCTAAGAAATTTTTGTTGTCGCCCCATGGGAACTGCAGGAGCTAAAAATAGCAAAAAAAATTAAAATGCCCATATCTCCAAAACTAAATGGCACTGACAATTTTTATTTTGTGTGAAGCTTCCTTGGAACATCAGAAAGGAATGGTAAAAATTGCCATCGTTTTTATCATGGGGTACTTTTCCAGGACTTTGAAAAAATGTGGAGTCATAATTTAACACTGTGAGTAATGAGAAAAACATTAAAGAATCTTCTTCTCCCATACCACTGCTCCAAAGGCTTTCATATTTCGTATATAACATCTTTGGAAGATTGATTCACATCTTGTTGAAATCAAATCTCTGGGTCTATATTTGGGCTCTTTTATGGGAGACCAAATTATAACTTAGTTCAATTTGATGAATATTCTTTAAAAATATATTTCTTCAGTCAAATCTTTTGGTATTTCGTATACAGCATCCTTAGGGAGATGAGATTCAAGTTTGTTCAAGCCAAGTCCCTGGGTTCATATTTGGGCTCCCTGTGGGAGCCCAAATTTTAACTTTGTTCAATATGAGGAACATTCTTTAAAAATCATTTTTTTTACAGATCCACTGGTCAGAATCTTTTGATATTTGGTATAAACTTTTCTTATGAAGGGCAGATGCAACTTGTTCAAATCAATTCCCTGAGTTGATACTTGGGCTGCCATGTCAGATGAGCACCCTCAGGCCCCTTGGGGCCTCTTGCTTTAATAGTATTCAGTTTTATAACAATCAGAGTTGATTGCTCTGTATTGCAACCACCCTCCCCAGTTTATTGATCCAACTCTAAATCTTATTTTTTGAATTTTTTTCAGTGTTAATTGTTATATATTACAAGTACCCTTCTTCCTAGTTCAATGAACCAACCCTAAATCTTATTTTTTTAATTTTATTCAGTGTTATTACAATTAGGGTTAATTGTTCTTTATTATAAGTATCCTACCCAGTCCATTGCTCCATCCCTTAGTTTGTTTTTGTACAGACATATTTTTCCAAAGCTGGGGTCTCCTCTCCCTCTATTTTGGTCGTCCCTAATTAATTGGTAGAATGCTAGAGTAATTTCAAAATTGAAAAATTATCAGGTATTATATCAGTGATAAAAGATCTACCACTGATAGAAAACTTGACATTTATTAAAAGAATGATAAAACTGATCTGCATGAGGAATTCGTCCCCCTGAGTTTATATAAATATATTTGATGTGTCAGTAGGCCAGTAGGCACAATAAACATATCGCCCTGAGTTCCAATATATTTGATGTGTCAGTAGGCCAATAGGCACAAAAAACATATCGCCCTGAGTTCCAATATATTTGATGTGTCAGTAGGACAGTAGGCACAAAAACCATTCGGCCCTGAGTTCCAATACATTCGATGTGCCAGTAGGCACAAAAAAACACATTGGAACTGAGGGGATGAATTGATTTGTTAAACCTTATTGGAGAAAGCCAACAAGCACTCTAAAAAAAAATTATAAATAAAATCAAAAAGGAAAAGATATTTAGATTACAATGCATTTGGTTGAAAATTTCTGTTAGGTTAATTACAATAATGTTACATCCCAATTTGCACTTTGGGCACTCAAACAGTTAAAAATAGTCCCTTTTTCATAGTGCTTAAAAACTCATAATAACAATTATAGTTGATAGCTCCCCATTACGAATCCATTTTTTCCTCAATCCCAAGGTTTGTTACTTTCGTAATAAGACAATGGAAATCAGTCCATTGTTTTCAAACACAGGACCGCCTCTATCTTGATTTGGATTCTTAGTTACTACAATGCTTGAACAATTTCAAAAATCAAAAAATAGCAATAATTATTTTGTAAAAATTTAAATAGTAATAAAACAAATGTAAATGTAAATAAAACTATACTCTCCCAAAAAAGAAAGTGTGCATGCTAAAAAATAACACTAAAAAAAGATATATATCATTTTCATTCGTGGAAATTTTATTCAATCACAGATGAATCAATTTGTGATCAACACGAGAAATTTCATTACGCTACGACGAATACTCTTGGTGCCATGGAGAATCAAAGACACTAAGGGTCCAACACAAAAGTCACACACTCAATATCTGGTATGACCTCCGTCTGCATCGACTACTGCTGTGCATCGACGGCTCATGGAAGCGAACAAGTTAGCATGGAAGTGGCTTAGGGTAGGGTTAGGTTAGGGAAGGGTTAGGTTAGGCTAACCCTAACCCTACTCTACACCACTGCAGTCGAGCACGACGATGACGTAACGTCAAAATCGGACGAATTGCAGGTCTTCGAGGACGTAAGCCGTATTCTCTCAGCCGGTTGATTACTGTTTGAGGATGTATCCGTCTCAGGTTCGGGATGTTCCTGGCTGTCGTCGTTGCCGTTTGTTGCCGGTTCCGGAGATGGATGACACGGATATACCGATCTTGTGTAGGGGTGGTAACTCGGGGTCTCCCGGAGCGGGGTCGGTCTCGAACGTCATCATGTTGTGCATGTCGATGGACTAGCCTGTCTACAGTATTACGGTGGCAGTTCAATTGCAGGGCAACCTCTTTGTGTGTTCTGCCAGCTCTAATCATACCCAGGGCAAGGAGACGTTGATTCATTGTCAATCTTGGCATGCTAATGTGGAGTCGTTTTAACAGCAGCGCAAGTTTGAATGTGAACGATAGGTAGGCAATACTTTAGTGTTTAAATACCCAAGGATTCACACTGCTGCATGAATTTTCAGACTCTCCACATGCAAAACATGCCTTTTCACAAACGTGCAGCACGTCATTTAACGTTAATGCAATTTTAACGGGGAAAGCAGTTTTTGTGTTCAATATAACTTATTCATGAACAGGTTAACACTCTTTACACCTACGAAATTATTTTTTTGGAGTTTGATCAATTTCTGCACTGCACACTTTCTTTTTTGGGCGAGTATATTTTGTTCATGATGTCAGGCCTTTAAATATTCTTCCCAAATAATTACGGTAAACGCCGTGCACAAATAAAGTAATTACGTCCAAATTATGAAGAGTTTCAAACTTTTTAACAAAGTTTTGCAGTGTTTTAGCAATACATAGTTTGTTCAGGTTTCCCTGATGCTTGCAGTGCAGCTTAGAGCTTACCTTCGAATCAAACAATGCAAGAGATAATTAGAAAAAACAAAACCCACAGATTTCGCCATAGAAAATTAATCGGCGTCGACAGTGTCGTATACGACACTGTCGACGCCGATTGTTTTTCTTTGGCCACTTCTATATGATCTTGTTCCCCGTGGGAACCACGGGAAGTAAGCAGCACTTGTTTACTGTGGTAAACCAGTTCTGCTTTACTAGTAAAATAGGACCCAGTCACCAATGCTTGGGGTGAAAGTCCTCTAAAATGGGCAACATGTAGATCAACGATTGACTAAACTTGACTTCATCTCCATGTTGTGTCACGATTAGCCATGGTGCATAAATATGTGACGTTAACCACCAACAAACAAACAAACAAACAATATGATCATGTACTTAAAGCTGGAAAGCTATTATATTCATGTCTGTGGCATTTCCTAATAAACATCATGCGTAATGTACATTCAAACAGGACTTTGGCTTTACAGTGGGAAACTAAGAAGCCTTCTCGGGTGAACTTAAAAGTCAGTGGTTGGTGGAAACTAGTAATAATGGTGAAGACCTATAACAAGGCATCGTAAACTACTAAACTATCATTTTAAGAGGGGACCTCAAACCAAAAACAGACGCCAACTGTTTTTGGTTTGAGTCTGCCATACGACTGATCCGTATATGCCGCTGTGCCCATCTAAAGGTCTATTTTGTTTAAGATGTATAACAACAGAAAATGGAGTCTTTTATTTGGATTATTTAATTTTTTGGTTGAACCCTGATTTGAACTTCCTACACTCAACCAGTTAAAATGGACTTTTTTGTCCAAACTTACAACTATAAATGTGTAACTGTTCACAAACCACCCAAAGTAAGCAATACAAATTCTTTGATAAACATGGTAATATTTAAATCTGTTGTGAATTTTTTTGTTTTTATTTATTAAATTTCTGTATCTGTATACTATTATAACAGCTGTACTGTGATATAAATTAAATAACATAAACTTGTATTGTTTTATCTCTCATACTGTTTGGTTTGTATTGCTTTATTTGATCACCTGGGGAGCTTAACTAACCACTCAAAAACAATTGGACCAAATTGAACCAACTTTGGTATGCATGTTCCTTATCATATGTAGGTTCATATTTATGGAAATGAGGCCTCCCTGCCCTCTGAGGGCACTGCAAAGGGCATAACTCCGTAAGCACCCGGATTTTTTTAAACAAAATTAAAATTCTCCTTCTCCAAAAACACCAATAACAATCATAGGTATTTGTTATGCAGCCTCATAACATAGTGTCTGATTCTACTTTGTTCAAATTAATTCTCTGTGTCATTACTTAGTGTCTGATTCCACTTTGTTCAAATTAATTCTCTGTGTTCATATTTGGACTCATACTTGGTGCAATATGAGGAAAATTCCTAAAGTATTTTTTCTACAAGGTTTTTTACTACAATTTGTGATCTAGTTGGAAGGACAATGACAAAACACAACTGCTAGAGCATGTGTATATGGTGGGGTACCATATGTAATGGGGTATGGCTCAGAATGGCTTGGCAATTTCAGGATATGTCAGAATATGTTGATTTTCATGGACACATGCCACGCAGCGACGGAAAAAGGAAAATTTTGCAATTATTTACTTCGCCAATGAGTGCATTAACTTTTCAAATTAAATGAGAATTGTTTGATTTTAACAAATTTAATCAAAATAAATTACAACAAATAACTGAACTTAATTAAATTAACTCTTTGATTTGGCACTATCCAATGTGCATCATATAACGCTTTCTGTAAAGCTGAAAACTAAAAGTACCTGCTTCATTATGGCATACAAGAGAACTATTTGCACCTTTGAACTTATTCTCGGACCATTGATGGGGACTGTGTATGAGTTTTGAGCTAATATTTCTCTCGGGTGATTCTTTGGTAACGTGTGTGACAGAAATCAGACAAATCAGAAATACATCAATACATCCAAAATATTATCCATAAGCAGAATGAGGTTTCAAGAGCTGTCCAGAGGGGAATTTGGTGACGCTGTCCTGCTTCGCATAACATGTCATTCTTTTTCACCTAATCAGCCTTTTGGCTTCAAATGTGACTAGAATATAAAAACACAACACATACATAGTACCAATGGCAGGCGATGTGGTGAATATAAGGGATTACTTCAAATATTTTTTGAAATGGGGGGAGGTGGGTGTCTGAAAATAATGTGGAAAAAACTTCCCAACATTTTTTCAGGGGTGGGGAGGGGGGGGGGGGGGGGCATTTTGGGCAAAATTAAACAATGCGCCTATGTTCCTGGAATTATTTTCCGACCCCCCCCCCCCCCCCCCCCCCCCACACACACACACACTTCCTGAAGTATTTTCGTCAGTTCCAACCGTCATAATCTTTTGATATTTGGTATACAGTAGCTTCGGGGTGATAAGATTCTATTTTACTTTGTTTAAATAAAGTCCGTAGGTTCATATTTAGGCTCTGTGTGGTAGCCTAAATTTTAACTTTTTTTTTCTTTAAAAATCCTCTTTCAGATCTTCCTGGTAGAATAATTAGATATATGGTGTACTGTGACTTCCCCGCGGGAACCCCGGGAAGTGAAGCAGTGCCTGTTCACTGCGGTAAACAGGCTCTGTTTTACTGGTAAAATAGGACCCAGTCACCAATGTATGGAATGTTTTTGAAGATTATTCCCCATATTGCCCCGTGTTAAAAATTTGAGATCCTGTATTGAGCCCAAATATGAAGAGGTTCATTTTAATGAACTTGTATCTGCAGGGTTCTTCCTTTCATCATGCTCAATCCATAAGCCAAGTTAAGCAAAATGTCAATTTGAGAAGCCAACTAAGGTAAATGTTTAAGTTCCAAGTCACTATGGCCTTGACCTTTGGCACAATGACCTCAAAATCAATAAGTTCTTCCTCTCATCATGACTAACCGACATGCCAAGTTGGGTTCCAGTTGGCCAAGCGAAAATTTAATTACAGAGTGGAAGCCGATAAGGATAATAAACAGCTGCGCCATGAGCGCATGATACGCCCATTATTAATTACATGAGGGAAGCACACAATATGAGTATACATGTGTACTTGTCAGATTGTTTTTATATTCTTGTACAATAATCATAACCAACAACACACTGTGTTCCTTAATTTGGAAATAAATCGAAAGGGAGATTCCAGTTATCAACATATACTTGCAACCAAAAACAAAAAATCATGAAAATTGCTCAAAGTCCAACATGTGGAAAATTGCCTATATTTTGACGAATAATGTCCCATAACTCTGGAATGATAAATCGGGCATCGACACAAATCGAAAGGGAGATTCCTTCTATCAACATATACTCTTGCCACCAAAAAATCATGAAAATTGCTCAAAGCATTTCCAAGTCATTGTCCGACATGTGGAAAATTGCCTGTATCGCCCTTATAAAAAAGTACCATGGTAAATCCCAAAATACCCTGGTGATCTTGACGAATAAAGTCCCATAACAATGGAATGACAAATCGGACAGCAATACAAATCGAAAAGGAGCTTCCTTCCATCCACATATACTTTCCACCAAAATAGTACAAAAATTGCGCGAAGCGCTTTCTAGTTCTTGTACGGCGTGTGGACGGACGGACAGACAGTGGTAACCATAATACGACCGTTTTTTTTTCAAAACGGGTGTATAAAAATTGAAGTTGAAGGTCACTGTGACTATGACTTTCGGCACGATAATCCCAAAATGAATAAAGTTCTTCCTCTCATCGTGCCCAACTAAGCTTGACTTCCGTCGACCACGCAGAACTTTAATTATAGATTAGAAACCAAAACAAATAAATATTGAAGGTCACTGTGACTTTGATCTTTGGTCCAATGATCCCAAAATGAATCGGGTTCTTCCTCTCATCACGCCTAACCCGCATACCAAGGTTAGGTTCAGTCGGCCCAGCAGAATTAGTTTGAGAGTGGAAACCAACTCTGTCTGCAGATGGACCGCTGGACAGACAGATGGATAGCACCATGGCTATATCCCCTCAAACTTTTTTTTTCGGGGGTATAAAAATTAGGGTTCAGGCTGCAAACAGGGTTATTTATTTATTCACTAAATTGATGGAGACTACAGTCACTTTCAGCATTGAAGGCTATATCACAACCATAACACCTATAAATTCAAGTTTAACCAATCACTTTTACTCCTCTAACCGATTTTAGAACACTTTACCCCAGGCATTGTTTACTGGGTACGATGCTTAACAGTGAACTTTTTTACCTGAAGAGTGAAATCAGTGCTATAGTAAAACTACAGACACTTACTGTAATTTTTTCCTGAATTCCAACCACAAAGCTGGTGAAAGTGAAAACCAACTTCATTCCATTTGCTTTTACAGTGACTGCCCGGAAGAAAATGCAGGCGAGTGAATGATCACTGTGCTCATTTTGACTTTGCGAGAGTGAAAAATTCAGAAGAATGATTTTAACCCCTTAGCTATGATGACAGCCCAAACGAACCAGCACCCATGCACAAAACCGATCATACAAATCCTTAATATATAGGGGTGAAAGTTAATTCTTTGTGTTTTCAAACGAAAGTGTCAATGACACTGTATCTCAACTTGTTAAGACATGTACATGTATAGCATGTGACACAGCAATGACAAACATCTAGGTAATGACCTGATAACAAAGGTACATATAAAGTATTATAACGATCTGTACATAAATACAGCCTGTAAAAAATGTATAGGTAAAGCATTGTAAAGGTGGGTGACAGTCAAATGCTAAACTAGAAAAGAAATCTTTTGAGTCCCAGAGTGGGTCTGACTGAACCCCCAAAATATTTGTTCTCATAGCACAGTGATAACAAAGGCACCCCAAAACACACTCGTTCCTTCCCAAGGTGAAAACAAAGGTACCCAAGAAGTTTCGTGAAGATCAGTTCATAGATACGAGCTGTATAGAAGTTGTGACCTAATTTCGGTACAAAATGGCCACTGGCAGCCATCTTGAATTTTGGACCGCATCCAGAAACACTCGTTCTCGTTCAAGGTGATAACAATGGTACCCAAGAAGTTTCGTGAAGATCGGTTGATAAACACAGCCTCTAGCCCGAGCTGTATTGACATGTGCACTTGCAGTGTATAAGTAGCACTGAATAAATCAAAGTTCATCTAATTTGCATAATTTCTGCACGAGAAAAACCGCGTACTATATGTGATGTATTCCATGTTACTAAACATTCATACAAAAATTTATTCAAATCAGAACTTTCATACAGAAGTTCTGTACAAAAGATTGATTGCACTAATTTTGGTACAAAATGGCTGCTGGTGGCCATCTTGAATTTCGGACCACACCCCAAAACACTCGTTCTCATCCCACGGTGATAACAAAGGTACCCAAGAAGTTTCGTAAAGATCGGTTCATAAATACGGCCTCTAGCCTGAGCCGTATAGAAGTTGTGTACAAAAAACTGATTAGACCTAATTTCGGTACAAAATTGCCACTGGCAGCCATCTTGAATTTTGGACCGCATCCAGAAACACTCGTTCTCGTCCCAAGCTGATGACAAAGGTATCCAAGACGTTTCGTGAAGATTGGTTCATAAATACAGACTCTAGCCCGAACCGTATTGACATGTGTACTTACTGTGTGTAGGTAGCACTGAAAAAATCAAAGTTCGTCTAATTTGCATAATTTCTGCACGAGAAAAAAACCCCCGTATTATATGTGATGTATCCCATGGTACTAAACATTCACACAAAAAATTAGTTGATTACATAATGGCCATGAGCTGCGAAAAGGGACCTTAGGGGTCAAAAATTCGAAATTGAGTTAGAGCCACTCTCCTGAAATCGAGGATTCCAACAAAGTTTACTTTAGGTTCATCTGACATTTATAAATGGGTTAACGCGACGTGGAAAGTGGGATGTCCAAGAGCCCCATAACTTGAATCGACCGTTTGACGTTTCAACGTAATACTAAAATGATGCATATGTGCAACGTTATCTCTCGTGAAAATGTGAACGTTTAGCGAACAGTAACAAGTTATTTCTTTTTCGAAAAAAACGCAATATTTAAGAGTGAAGGAAGATAACAAACTACCATCTGAGCTTTAATTCACCGTGGATATAGTTTAATTCATGGTGTGAGAGGAGCAATCTGCAAAGAAAGTTTTGATAAAGATTTGTTTTCCTGAGCTGTCAGGTTTTTCAATTTTGTTTATTTCTTGTTCATTTTTTTTTTTCTATTCTTTTTTTTTTGGGGGGGGGGGGGGTGGGGGGGTCGGGGGTGATGCTTTTTGCACGTTTTCGGCTGCTTTCCATGTATCAGCAATTTGAATAAAGAAAATCCAATAACACACGACCCTCCTCACCAGTATAACTAGTAGGCTGAAAACAGACAATAGTAACAGCAAAAAACAAAACAAAAAATGCAAAAGAAGAAACGGGACCAACAGAAATTTTACAGTGCTGTCTCCAATAATGGCAGTATGGGCCAACGTGCATAACGTCGCAAAGACAGAGCACGGATGACAATTTTTTCTCGAGTGAACTACGGTACGTGGACAGTGGATTGTAACTAAATCACCCGCGTAGTGGAGTTATCACCCAAAATATCACTTTCAAATTCTGTACATATGGACATAAAACACAAGCAATGTTTCAGCTCATGGACCTCCGGTTATGGTTCTGCTTTGCAATAAATGTTTAATTATTGCTCGGGTGGAATCTCCACTCTGCGAGTGATTTAATGAAGTATTCCTATAACATATCCTGTCCCACTTAATGAACGACTTCAGGAAAACAATTCTTAGAGATTTATTCATGGATGGATTCACATACAACACTACTGCATTAAAATTCACCCTGATAATTTTGTGGTAAAATTTTATTATTCTCTATGCAGTACCAGTGACTCTTAAGTCTTCCATTTGGCAATTTTGCACAGCTCTGCATAGAGAATTATCTAAATGTACCACCCTAACATACTATACATACATTCGTTCGTATATTTCGCCACCCCTCATTAAAAATCCTGGCTACGGCAGTGAGTATTTACCCCTCCCCCCCCCCCACCCCCACTCCCACTCCCTCATGCACATGCGCATAGGCATATTCTGAAACCACTATAAAAATTATTAAACAAATACAGGCTGGGTTTTTTGCTAAATATTAATGTGTTGCCCATTAATTTTAAATTGTTATTTTCTCCTATTTTTTGTCCCCTAACAAGTTTTAGATTAATTGATATTTTGAGATTCACAAGACAAAGACATGATTTCTGAGTGTCATTTATGCAAAGCACGTATTTCGGTTTGTAATTTAAACACCAAAATGCTTATAAAATGTCGTATTCAATTTCTAAGCACCTCTGAAGTGCAAGGATTTCGTACAAAAGTGTTTTTTCTCGTCAGTTTGTGTCCAATTCCGGAACGTGTTAAGATGTTCAGTTGCTCCAAAACACAACTTCGTGTGGAATTTCTAAACGCATTTAGTTGTGGTGAAGCGTAACTCTAAAATGCGTCTCGATTTTAAACACAACATTGAAACACGTTTGGGTCTGAACATGTAGGCCCTATATAATTCGTGGAGCAGGCCATCCAACTGAACAATTTCAATTTTAAAATGTCTTGAAATCAAATGTAGATTCCGCTAAGACCTATGTGAGTTTCCTTCGAAAGTTGCCTGAGTGTCATTAGTCTCAGTCTTTGCCGGGGGGGTTATCAAGCTCAGTGTGTTTGGCCGCATGTTGGGGTATGTGTATCAATCTCAAAACTTCTTCCCGTAGTACGCCCTCGATATAAAAGTCTGTATGTCCGCTGATGTAGATTGTTCTCCTCCACCTGTCTCCATTGGTAAAATGGGACTTGGTAACCAACGCCGCTGGGTGCCATCCCTCAGTAAATGGGAAACATAGGCATAAATGATTGGCAAGACTTGACTTTATAGTTATGTTGAGTCATGATATAGCCTTGATGCTGGCACCAAATAAATAAATACATGAATCGCAAATTGTATTTAAATCAAAGTTAGGTTCAGCTAATGGTCCGTATATGAGACTTCTGTACAAGAAACCTAAAAAAGATGACTGATAAAAACTGTCAGAAGTTTTACTCCTTTTGTCGGGAGAGGCTGTTATAGGCCACAAATAGGTCATATATCCCTTTATTCGATGAGAAAAACTGAAACAAATATTCCCAGAGCAATCAGGTAGCCTTATGGCCGTATGTAAGAATAGGCAGACTGGGCGGACGCACAGGGCCTCACATTTGAAGGGCCCCAACATTTGGCAGGGAATTTTGTCATATTGTTCGAAATACCCATTTTCCTGTTGAAATTCTCCACATTCTGGAGCTCAGAGTGCTTTCAGAAACTTCCTGAGATCGTCCAGAAATCAAAATTTACCTGGGGTAACGCCCCCCCCCCCCCCCAACACACACACACACACACACACAAGACTCCAATTAAGCCGCCCGTCGGACTGACCACTTCGGGATCTGGATGTTATGAGCGTAAGAAAAAAATGAGCTCCTACTCGAGGTTGCCTAGGCCACCCATATTTCTGAATCCTTCCCTTGGTAACCTGACGTCTCGGGACAGTTTTCTTTTTTGGGGGGTGTGGGGGGGGGGGGGAGGTTCACTGACACTGACTCTAAAGTTAGAAACAATCTGCGGGAATGAGCAATCGCGTATCTCATCTTGGCGACAACATTTCTTCTATTAATTTCCCAGTATCAACTAATAAATTACATGCAGTAGGAAAAAAATTGGAGGCGTTATGATTTTTCAGTAAACGTATTTGTCGGAGGCTCTAAACACGAATCTGGAAGTGAATCGAGGAGTCAGGATCAACCACTACACACATACATTCACAGAGAGATACCTGTAATATTTTGTTGCCCAGGTAAAACATTGGCTGACAAACGCCATCATTTTCTTTGAAATGAAATGGCATGAAAAGAAATCTTGAAAACAACACTTATTTATTTATTTGAGCTTTCATCAACAAGTTATCTTGAAGTACAATGTACTGCAAGATTGTCTTCCCAATTCTAAATTTTGTTGCCATTCAGTACTTTTCGACACCACCATTAAAACGTTTTGCAGAATCACAATTCACATGTACAGTCGAAACTTGAAGTTTACGGGACCGACCTATAACTTCGACTTTTCCCGGTCTCAGAGTTATGCACTTCATATGTATTTGAGGGATTTGGAAGTCTTGAACACAAGAACACAGAAAATTGTAATCTGGACAAAGGAACCACCCCCACTCCTCCCAAAAAATATAGAACCGCGACGGTCTATATTTCCTGGGAGGGGTGGAGGGGGATTGCTAGTCCCTGATTGCTTGGACCGACAGCCAACTTCGAGTTATTTCATATATTCGAATCATCCGGTTTCGAGTTATCAACTTCCGACTGTAGTTGTTAGTTTTTTAAGACAACTCCCATTCCCAACCACCTCTCGCTAGTTCCAGAAGAAATGGGATCAGTGAACAAGACACGCAAAAAACCTAAAAAAGCAAACAAAAACAATACTGTGCAAAATAAGTTATTTTACACGATAAATTGGTAAGTATTGTTTTTGTCTCTCGGTATTCCCGGGGGTGGGGTGGAGAGAGGGAGGGAGGAAGAGAGGGAGGGGTGGATCAGTTGTAAAAAATAAATAAAAACACGATTTGTTGGGGAGGTGGGCGGATAAAAACTGCAAGGCACAGGGTCCCGGGGAGAGGGGGTCCGCCGAGGCCGAAGCATTTTTTTCAAATCAACTTTTTTTGCATTCAGTAATAGAAGACTTTTGAGCATTGTCATGCCTGTCATTAGTGGTCATTTAAGAACATGACGCCCCCCCCCCCCCCCCGCCTCCTATGAGGACTGGAAAAAAAAACGTTTTTTTTTTCATCTTTCTACTTCTTTGAAACGCGAATCCCTTCTTAAAACGAGTTTAGGAAAATGGTATACATTATTGGTCCCATCAACAATTACCAGAACCGAGAAATGTTTCTCGAACAACTTCGAAGGAAAGTTTTGAAAGATACTTGAATTTTGTCATTTTTAAAAATTTTGTTAAATATAGCCTAGTTGAGTTGCATAACGATCACAAAATTAATAAGGCTCCAATTGAAAGAAAAACTGACACAATTGTGAGCTACCTAAGTTGACTAGGGGCGGCGCTAGAAATTCTGGCATGGGCGGGGGGGGGGGGGGGGGGCAATTAAGGAACATGATATGCTCCCCATGGGGGAGGGGGTTTGGGGATAGAGGTGCATATCAATAATTTTTAAGGCAGGAGCAATCCTCGAAGATTTATTGGAGGGTTTTATTTTTATTTATTTATTTATTTATTTATTTATTTATTTATTTATTTATTTATTTGTTTAAATTATTTTTTTTTTTGGGGGGGGGGGTGGTGAGGTGATTCAATTTTTCTCAAGCAAAAAATTGTACTTTCGGACTATTCTGGTGGCTTTTAAAGGTTTAGGCCTACACAGTTTTTGAACGTTGAAAATAATGAGGTAGCCCTTATAAAAAAGTACCATGGTAAACCATGGTAAATCCAAAAATACCCCAATAATACCATGGTATTACCAGGGTATTTGGGGATTTACCATGATTTGCCATGGTACTTTTTTATAAGGGCTAGGGCCTACGACCCATATTTTGAGGCAGGAGCTATTTACCACCCGGGTGGCAAATAGCTATTTCTCATTATTTTAAGCTATTTACCACCCGGGTGAAAAATAACTATTTCTCATTATTTAAGCTATTTACCATCCGGGTGGCAAATAACTATTTCTCATCATTTAAGCTATTTGTCACCTGGGTGGCAAATAACTATTTCTCATTATTTAAACTTTTTACCACCTCAGTTGCAAATATCTATATCTCATTATTTAAACTATTTACCACCCTGGTGGCAAATACACATTTCTCATTATTTAACCTATTTGGCACCTGGGTGGCAAATAACTATTTCTCATTATTTAAGCTAATTACCACCACGATGGCAAATAGTGATTTCAATCAGAGGGGGGTGGCAAATAACAATAATGAACACAATAACAATAGTAATAAAAAGGGGTGGTAAACTATGATAAAATCAAAAGGGGTTAGCAAATGTACCTAAAAATGAAAAGGGGATAGCAAAGTGATACTAATCAAAACAGATAGCAAATAATAAAAGCAATCAATGAGGACAAATAAAAAATAAGTGTAGTAATAAAAGGGGTGGCAAGTCAAAAGGGGATAACAAATGCAATTAATAATGAAATAGGGGTGGCAATAATGAAAATGGGTGTCAAATGATGGAAACAATCAAAAGAAGATGACAAATTAATCAAAGGCAGATTGCAGATAATGATAACAATGAAAGGGGGGAATGGTAAATAAAGATACTACTGAAAAGGGGGGTGGCAAATAGTAATAATCAAAAGGGGTGTCAAATAATGGTAATAATCAAAAGGAGATGACAAAGATTAAAGTCAGAGGGAGTGGCAAATAATGATAGCAATGGAAAGAGGGTGGCAAATAAAGATACTACGGAAAAGGGGGCACAAAATAACTATAATAATCAAAAGGGGTGTCAAATAATGGTAATAATCAAAAGGAGATGAGAAATAAAGATTATTTTCAAAGGAAGACGGCGAATAATGATAACAATGAAATGGGGGGTGACAAATAAAGATAATACTGAAAAGGGGTGGCAAATAACAATTATAAAAAAAGTGGTGCTAAATAATGGTAATACTCAAATGGAGACGACGACAACAGACTATAGTCAACGAGGGGTGGGTGGCAAATAATGATAGCAACAGAAAGGGAGTGGAAAATAAAGATAATACTGAAAATTGGGTGGCAAATAACTCTAATAAACAAAAAGTGTACCAAATTATGGAAACAATCAAAGGGAGGTGGCAAAAGGTTATAGACAAAGGGGGTTGCAAATAATGATAACAATCAAACGGGGGTGGCAAATAAACATAATACTGAAAAGGGGGGTGGCAAAAAATAATAATAGAAAAGGTGTTGCCAAATAATGGTAATAATCAAAATGAGATGACAAATAAGGATTATAGTCAAAGGGGGATGGCAATTAATGATAACAATGAAAAGGGCAGGCAAGATAAGGTAAGACTGAAAAGGGGGTGGCAAATAACTATAATAATCAAAATGGGGGTCATTATAGTGAAAGGCGGTGGCAAATAAGAATAACAATTAAAAGGAGGTGGCAAATAAGATAATACTCAAAAAGGGGCTGGCAAATAAGATAATACTCAAAAGGGGGGTGGCAAATAAGTACAATAATCAAAAGTGATGCCAAATAATGGTAATAATCAAAGGGGGATGACATATAACGATTATAGTGAAAGGGTGGTGGCAAATAATGATAACAATTAAATGGGGGTGGCAAGTAAACACAATACTGAAAAAGGGGAAATAACTATAATAATCAGAATGGGTGCCAAATAATGGTAATAATCAAACGATGAGAAATAACGATTATAGTCAAAGGGGGATGGCAAATAATGAAAACAATTAAAAGCGGGGTGGCAAGAAAAGGTAATACTGAAAGGGGGTGGCAAATAACCCTATTAATCAGAATGGGTGCCAAACAAATGTAATAATCAAAAGATGACAAATAAAGATGGCAAACAAAGGAGGATGGCAAATAATGAAAACAGTGAAAAGCGGATGGCAAATAAAGATAATGCTGAAAAGGGGTGGCAAATAACAATACTAAAGGAAAGTGGTGCCAAATAATGGTACTAATCAAAAGGAGATGATGAAAAGAGATTTTTGTCAAAGGGGGATGGCAAATAATGATAGCAATGAAAAGGGAGTGGCAAATAAATATAACACCGAAAAGGGGGGTGACAAATAACAATCATAAACAAAAGTGGTGCCAAATAATGGCAATAATCAAAAGGAGATGACAAATAAAGATTATGGTCAAGAAGGAATGCAAATAATGATAGCAATGAAAAGGGGGGTGGCAAGATAAGGTAATACTGAAAAGGGGGTGGCAAATAACTATAATAATAAAAATTGGGAACATTATAGTCAAAGGGGATGGCAAATAAGAATAACAATTAAAAGGGGGGTGGCAAATAAGATAATACTGAAAAGGGGTGGCAAATAAGATAGTACTGAAAGGGGGTGGCAAATAAGTATAATAATCAAAAGCGGTGCCAAATAATGGTAATAATCAAAAGGAGATGATGAAAAAAGATTTTTGTCAAAGGGGGATGGCAAATAATGATAGCAATGAAAAGAGGGTGGCAAATAAACTTAATACTGAGAAGGGGGTGACAAATAACAATAATAAACAAACATGATGCCAAATAATGGCAATAATCAAAAGGAGATGACAAATAAAGATTATAGTCAAAGGGGATGGCAAATGATGGTAGCAATGAAAAGGTAGTGGCAGGCAAACATATTTCTGAGAAGGTGGTGATAAATAACAATAATAAACAAAAGTGCTGCCAAATAATGGTAATAATGAAAAGGAGACGACAAATAAATATTATAGTCAAAGGGGGGGGGGGGGGGGCAAATAATGATAACAATGAAAAGGGGCTGGCAAAGTAAGGTAATACTGAAAAAAGTGTGGTAAATAACTATAATAATCAAAGTGGGATCCATTATAGTCAAAGGGGATGCCAATAAAGAATATCAGTTAAAAGGGGGTGAAAAATAAGATAATACTCAAAAGGGTGTGGAAAATAAGATAATACTGAAAAGGGGGGGGGGAAAATAAGTATAATAATCAAAAGTGGGGCCAAATAATGGTAATAATCAAAAGGAGATGACAAATAACGATTATAGTCAAGGGGGGTGGCAAATAATGATAACAATTATAAGTAGTGGCAAGTGAAGACAATACTAAAAAACGGGTGGGAAATAACTATAATAATCAGAATGGGTGGCAAATAATGGTAATAATCAAAAGAAGACAAATAAAGATTATAGTCAAATGGGGGGGGGGGGGGGATGATAACAATGAAAGATGGATGGCAAATAAAGATAATTGTGAAAAGGGGGTGGCAAATAACAATACTAAACAAAAGTGGTGCCAAATAATGATAATAATCAAAAGGAAATGATGAAAAGAGATTTTTGTCAAAGGGGGATGGCAAATAATGATAGCAATGAAAAGGGGGTGGCAAATAAACTTAATACTGTAAAGAGGGTGACAAATAACAATAATAAACACAAGTTGTGCCAAGGAGATGACAAATAAAGATTGTAGTCAACGGGGATGGCAAATAATGATAGCAATGAAAAGGGGGTGGCAAATAAACATAATACGGAAAAGAGGGTGACAAATAACAATAATAAACAAAAGTGGTGCCAAATGATGGAAATAATCACAAGGAGATGACAAATAAAGATTACAGTCAAAGGGGGATGGCAAATAATGATAACAATGGAAAGGGGGTTGCAAGATAAGGTAATACTAAAAAGGGGTGTCAAATAACTACAATAATCAAAATGGTAGCCATTATAGTCAAAGGGGACGGCAAATAAGAATAACAATTAAAAGAGGGTGGCAAATAAGATAATACTGAAAAGGGTGTGGCAAATAAGATAATACTGAAAAGGGGGTGGCAAATAAGTATAATAATCAAAAGAGGTGCAAAATAATGGTAATAATCAAGAGGAGATGATGAAAAGAAATTTTTGTCAAAGGGGGATGGCAAGTAATGATAGCAATGAAAAGGGGTTGGCAAATAAATATAATACTGAGAAGGGGGTGACAAATAACAATAATGAACAAACGTGGTGCCAAATAATGGTAATAATCAAAAGGAGATGACAAATATACATTATAGTCAAAGGGGATGGAAAATAATGATAACAATGAAAAGGGGCTGGCAAGATAAGGTAATACTGAAAAGGGGTGGCCAATAACTATAATGATCAAAGTGGGAGGAGCCATAATAGTCGAAGGGGATGGCAAATATGAATATCAATTCATAGGGATTGGAAAATTAAATAATACTCAAAAAGGGATGGAAAATAAGATAATACTGAAAAAAGGGGTGGCAAAAAAGTATAATAATCAAACCTGGAGCCAAATAATGGTAATAATCAAAAGGAGATGACAAATCACGATTATAGTCAAGTGTGTGTGTGTGTGTGGGGGGGGGGGGGCAAATAATGGTAACAATTGAAAGGGGTGGCAAGTGAAGACAATACTGAAAAAGGGGTGGAAAATAATTGTAATAATCAGAATGGGTGCCAAATAATGGTAATAATGAAAAGAAGACAAATAAAGATTATAGTCAAAGGGGGAAGGCAAAAAATGATCACATTGAAAAGTGGATGGCAAATAAACATAATACTGAAAAGGGGGTGGCAAATGACAATACTAAACAAAAGTGGTGCCAAATAATGGTAACAATCAAAAGGAGATGATGAACAGAGATTGTAGTCAAAGGGAGATGGCAAATACAGATAGCAATGAAAAGGGTATGGCAAGATAGAGTAATACTGAAAGGGGGGGTGGCAAATAACTATAATGAAAAAACAGGAGCCATTAGAGCCAAAGGGGATGGCAAGTAAGAAAAAGAATTAAAAGGGGAGTGGCAAATAAGATAATACTGAAAAGGGGATGGCAAATAGGATAATACTGAAAAGGGGGTGGCAAATAAGTATAATAATCAAAAGTGGTGCCAAATAATGATAATAATCAAAAGGAGATGAGGAAAAGAGATTTTTGTCAAAGGGGATGACAAATAATAATAGCAATGGAAAAAGATGGAAAATAAGATAATAATGAACTGAGGTGGCAAATAACTATGATAACCAAAAACGGTGTCAAATAATGGTAATAATCAGAAGGAGATGACGAGTACAGATTTTAGTCAAAAGGGGGTGGCAAATAATGATAACAATTAAAAGGGGGTGGCAAGTAAAGATAATAATGAAAAGGGGTGGCAAATAACTATGATAACCAAAAGTGGTGTCAAATAATGGTAATAATCAGAAGGAGATGACGAGTACAGATTTTAGTCAAAAGGGTTGGCAAATAATGATAACAATTAAAGGGGGTGGCAAGTAAAGATAATAATGAAAAGGGGTGGCAAATAACTATAATACTCAAAAGTGGTGTCAAATAATGGTAATAATAAAAAGAGATGACAAATAACGATTATAGTCAAAGGTGGTGACAAATAATGATAGCAATAAAAAGGGGGTGGCTAATAAACATAATACTAAAAAGGGGGTGGCAAATAACAATAATAAACAAAAGTGGTGCCAAATAATGGTAATAATAAAAAGGAGATGACAAATAAAGACTATAGTCAAAGGGGTGGCAAATAATGATAACAAGGAAAAGGAGGTGGCAAATGAATATACTACTGAAAGGGGTGGCACATGACTATAATAATCAAAAGGGGAGAAAAATAATGATAATTATCAAAAGGAGGTGACAAATAAAGATTACAGTCAAAGGGGGGTGGCAAATAATTGTTTTTTTTTGTTTTTTGGATTGCTTTAATAAACAGCTGGTCTGTCAGCAGCAAAAGACATTTTGCATGTTACCCAAGTGTTGTGGTATTTATTGAGTTGTCAATATCAAAAGATTCTGATAGATCGTTCTGGAGAAGAAGATTTTTAAAGAAATTTCCTCATATCTTACTAACTTAACATCTGGGCTCCCATAGGCACCCCAAACATTAACCCAGGAACTCGATTTGAAAAAAAAAATGAAATCTGGCCCTCCTAGAGATGGTGTATATCAAATATGAAAGGATTCTGACTGGTGGATCTGAAGAAGATGTTCAATGACATTTCCTCATATTGCACTAAGTTAAACTTTAGGCTCCAATAGAGAGACCAAACTCTAACCCAGGGACCCGACTCGAACACAATTTAATCTGACTCCCCCAGAGGTGATTTATACCAAATATGAAAGCATTCTGTTTGGTGGATTTGAACAAAAAGATTTTTAAAGAGATTTTCTCATATTGCACCAAGTTGAACATGGGATCCCAAAGGAACCCAAATATTAAACCAATGATGTGCAATTTAAGCAAATGTGAGTCTGGCCCACCTAGGGATGTTGTACACAAAATATGAAAGGATTCTAACTGGTAAATCTGAAGAGGATTTTTAAAGAGATGCCTTCATACTTCACTAAGTTAAAATTCGGGCTCCTACAGGGACCCCAATTATTAACCCAAGGACTCAATTTGAACAAACTTGAATCTGCACCACTCCCATCCCCCCCCCCCCCCCCCCACCCACCCAGGGATGTAAAATATCAGATATCAAAAGATTCGAATTGATGGTTCTTTTTTTAATTTTGAAAAACAATTTATGGGTGCTATCAGGATATTGCCCCTTGTGGTGTCCCCTATGGGCGTGGCAAGGTTATTTGAACACATTTTAATTGGCATATCATAGGGAACACGCACGTGAAATTTGGTTCAATTCGGCCCAGTGGTTTATGAGTGGAGTCGATAATGTAAAGTTCACGCCAGATGGACAACAGACAAAAACTGATCACTTAAACTCCCATGGCTAAATCAGGTGAGCTAAAAACAATATTGTGGTCTGTGCCATTTCAGAAATGTGGGCGTTTGATTTTTTCCTATTTTTAGCACCTTTGGAAATCAATCAAGTACTCATAACCTAATTATATTAGATGACGAATTTGGTTCAAACCAACCCATCGGTTCTTGAAATGAAAAGTTTGGGTGGAGCCCAAAATAGGCATACCCCCACAGACAGCCAAAATATTGACCTACAGACTTCCCTTGAACCCTTATAAAAATATTTTCTACCAGTGAGCTTGTGCGAGCTTGTTGCAAGCTTGCGTGAGCTTGTAATTTCGGGCAAGCTCATGGTGTAAGCTTGTGCGAGCTCGCAGCAGAAATCACAGAAGCCAAATTACTTATGGTGGATTCAGGATGTCTATTGGGCAGAACACACCATGTGACTTCGTTCAACTCAAGGCTCTAGATACAACTGTTGGAATTCAAATTTGTCTGGTGCATCATACATGTGTGTTAGATAAGGTTTGCATGTTTTTCAACATGTTCCTCTTGTTATTGTTGTAAATAATCCGGTAATTAGTAAACCTTTTACATGTTGATCATACTGACAAGAGCTGGAAGCCCGCTGGCTCAGTGGTTACGGCACTGGACTTCAAACCGAGAGGTGCATGGTTCACTCCCCATCAGGGGTATCTGCATTGTGTCCTTGGGGAAGGCCCTTAATTCCAATTGCCCACTTCGCATTTGTTTGGAATGAGCTTGCACTAGGTTTTTAATGTTTTTAGGCTTTTAGGCATTAAACCACAGCTCGAACATGGCAGAAGCTTCATTTCAACAAGCAGAGAGGGTATACTCCAAAGATGGTCGGTGCCATATATGCTTGAATTTGGCCCAGTGGTTTTGAAAAAAATATATTTCAAAAGTTAAAGGATGACACACGACCCATGGATGGATGACAGATGCCAAGCAATGGCATTAGCTCCCACTAAATTTCAGTCAGGTGAACCAACAAGAGTCCCATGGGGCCTGAGGCGCTCAGCTCGTAAAGTTCTTCAAATAACAGATTTCTGATCTGGGAAATATTGGCATTTCAAAATATTGATATTTTAAGTTCCCGGGGTTCCCACAGGGATATGGAAACTATAATCTTTATTTGTCACCTCCTTTTGATTATTACATTATTTGGCACTCCTTTTGATTATTATAGTCAAGAGCCACCCATTATTTGGCACCCATTCTGATTATACTAGTTATTTGCCACCCATTTTAGTGTTATCTTTATTTGCCACTCCAATTTCATTGTTATCATTATTTGCCATCACCCTTTGAATATAACCTTTATTTGTCACCTCCCTTTGACTATTGCCATTATTTAGGACTCATTTTGATTATTATAGTCATGTGCCACCCCTTTTCAATATTATCTTTATTTGCCACCCCTTTTCATTATTATCCTTATTTTCGACCCCTTTCCATTGCAATCTGTAATCTTTATTTGTCACCTCCTTTTGTTTATTACTATTATTTCGCACCACTTTTGTTTATTATTGTTATTTGTCACCCCCCTTTTACGTGCTATCATTATTTGCCATCCCCCTTTGACTATAATCTTTATTTGTCATCTCCTTTGGATTATTGTTATTTGGCACCACTTTTGTTTATTATTGTTATTTGTCACCCCCTTTTCAAAATTATGTTTATTTGCCACCCACTTTTCATTGCTATCATTATTTGCCATCCCCCTTTGACTATAACCTTTATTTGTCAGCTCCTTTTGACTAATACCATTATTTGGCACCACTTTTGTATATTATTGTTATTTGTCACCCCCCTTTCACTATTATGTTTATTTGCCAACCCCTTTTGATTGCTATCATTATTTGCCATCCCCCTTTGAATATAATCTTTATTTGTCATCTCCTTTTGATTATTACCATTATTTGGCACCACTTTTGTTTAGTATTGTTATTCTCCACCCCCTTTGCAGCATAATCTTTATTTGCCATCCACTTTACATTGTTATCATTAAATGCCGCCCCCCTTTGACTATAATCTTTATTTGTTATCATTTTATTATTACCATTATTTGGCACCTATTCTGATTATTATAGTTATTTGCCACCCCCTTTCAGTATTACCTATTCTTGCCACCCCCTTTTAATTGTTATCATTATTTGCCACCCCCTTTGACTATAATCTTTATTTGTCATCTTTTGATTATTACCATTATTTGGCACCTATTCTGATTATTATAGTTATTTACCAACCTCTTTTCAGTAGTGCCTTTACTTGTCACCCCTTTTAATTGTTATCATTATTTGCCATCCCCTTTGACTATAATCTTTATTTGTCATCTCCTTTTGAATATTTCTATTATCTGGCACTACTTTAAATTTGATTATTATAGTTATTTGCCACCCCCGTTTTCAGTATTATCTTATTTGCCACCCCCTTTTCTGCATTATCTTATTTGCCACCCCATTTTAACTATTATTGTTATTTGCCATCCTCTTTGACTAAAATGGCTCCTGTTTTGATTATTATAGTTATTTGCCAACCCCTTTTCATTATTACCTTATCTTGCCACCCCTTTTCATTGTTATCATTATTTGTCATCCCCCATTGGCTACAATCTTTATTTGTCTTCTCCTTTTGATTGTTACCATTATTTGGCACAACTTTGGTTTATTATTGTTATTTGTCACCACCTTCTCAGTATTATGTTTATTTGCCACCCCCTTTTCATTGCTATCATTATTTGCCATCCCCCTTTGAATATAATCTTTATTTGTCATCTCCTTTTGATTATTATCATTATTTGGCACCACTTTTGTTTATTTTGTTATTTGTCACCCCCTTTTCACTATTATGGTTATTTGCCACCCGCTTTTCATTGCTAGCATTATTTGCCATCCCCCTTTGACAAAAATTTCTTTTCAACATATCCTTTTGATTATTACCATTGTTTGGCAACACTTTTGTTTAGTATTGTTATTCGCCACGCCTTTTTCAGTATAATCTTTATTTGCCATCCCCTTCCCATTGTTATCATTATTTGGCACCCATCCTGATTATTAAAGTTATTTGCCACCCCCTTTCAGTATTACCTTTTCTTGCCACCCTCTTTTAATTGTTATCATTATTTGCCATCGCCCATAGATTATAATCTTTATTTGTCATCTTTTGATTATTACAATTATTTGGCACCCATTCTGATTATTATAGTTATTTCCCAACCCCTTTTCAGCATTGTCTTTATTTGCCACCCCTTTTAAATGTTCTCATTATTTGCCATCCCCTTTGACTATAATCTTTATTTGTCATCTCCTTTCGATTTTTACCATTATTTGGCACCACTTTTGATTATAATACTTATTTGCCACCCGCTTTTCAGTGTTATCTTATTTGCCAACCCCTTTTAACTGTTATTATTATTTGCCATCCCCTTTGACTATAATGGCTCCCGTTTTGATTACTATAGTTATTTGCCAACCCCTTCTCAGTATTACTTTATCTTGCCAGCCCGTTTTCATTGTTATCATTATTTGCCACTCCCTTTGACTATAATCTTTATTTGTCATTTTTTGATTATTACCATCATTTGGCACCTATTTTGATTATTATAGTTATTTCCCAATCCCCTTTCAGTATTCTCTTTACTTGCCATCCCTTTTAATTGTTATTATTTGCCATCCCCATGACTATAATATTTATTTGTCATCTCCTTTTGATTATTTCCATTATCCGGCACCACTTTTGATTATCAGAGTTATTTGCCACCCTCTTTTCTGTATTATCTCATTTGCCATCCCCTTTTCTCCATTATCTTATTTGCCACCCCCTTTTAACTGTTATTATTTTTTGCCACCCTCTTTGACTATAATGTCTCCCGTTTTGATTATTTTAGTTATTTGCCAACCCCTTTTCAGTACTACCTTATCTTGCAATCCCTTTTCATTGTTATCATTATTTGCCATCCCCTTTGACTACAATCTTTTTTGTCATGTCCTTTTTGATTATTACCATTATTTGGCACAACTTTTGTTTTTTATTGTTATTTGTCACCCCCTTTTCAGTGTTATGTTTATTTGCCACCCCCTTTTCATTGCTATCATTATTTGCCATCCCCCTTTGAATATAACCTTTATTTGTCATCTCCTTTTGATTATTACCATTATTTGGCACCACTGTTGATTACTATAGTAGTGGGCCACCCCCTTTTCAGTATTGTCTTTATTTGCCACCCCCTTTTCTTTGGTATCATTATTTGCCACCCCCCTTGTCTATAATCTTTATTTGTGATCTCCTTTTGATTATTACCAATATTTTGGCACCACTTTTGATGATTATACTTATTTGCCACCCCTTTTTCAGTATTGTCTTATTTGTCACCCCCTTTTCTGCATTATCTTGTTTGCAACCCCCTTTTAACTGTTATTATTATTTGCCACCCTCTTTGACTATAATGGCTCCCCTTTTGGTCATTATAGTTATTTGCCAACCCCATTTTCAGTATTTCCTTATCTTGCAACCCCTTTTCATTGTTTGCATTATTTGCCATCCCCCTTTGACTACAATCTTTATTTGTCATCTCCTTTTGATTCTTACCATTATTTGGCACAACTTTTGTTTTTTATTGTTATTTGTCACCCCCTTTGCAGTATTATGTTTATTTGCCACCCCCTTTTCATTGCTATCATTATTTGCCATCCCCCTTTGAATATAACCTTTATTTGTCATCTCCTTTTGAATATTACCATTATTTGGCACCAGTTTTGATTATTATAATAATGGGTCACCCCCTTTTGAGCATTATCTTTATTTGCCACCCCCTTTTCATTGGTATCATTATTTGCCACCCCCTTTGATTATAACCTTTATTTGTTATCTCCTTTTGATTATTACCATTATTTGGCACCACTTGTGATTATTATAATAATGGGCCACTGTAACGAAATGCCCTCCACGGAGCCCCTTCATGGAGCGCGTCGGGTTAACCTCCGTGGGGTGCATCGGAGTTTTATGATTGCACTCGAGAATCTTGATTCCCGAAGTGTTAATGTATTAATCAGAGTGGCCAAGTCCTACTTGGTAATAATTCTCTGTTGTATAAACTTTAATAAGTAAACGCTGTTTTCGAGCACAAGTTATGTAATTTTCTTCATATTCCTAGTATATTTGCATTGCATAATAGCAGTGCAACTGACCTAACAAAGTACTCTACACACTTACGATAAGTGGAACACGAGACACGAAATTAGACATAGTCTGACAGAATTTGCAATTATGACTGGCATATGAGCTAGTAAAAGCCTAACCTATAATAACCCCATCAGAATGCTTTTGACAGATTTTAGCATTGTATACTGACCCGACCTAACCTCAACACACCCAGTATCACTTTCAGCTCTGAGAATTGTGCAATCTTGCACGTTCGCTAGGTGGCACTATCAGTTTTGAATGGTTTTGTAATTATACACCTATTAAGGGGTCGTCCAACCTAACTTTGGTCAATTTTTTGACATTTTTCCCAATGCCTCAGAAACAGATAAGAGAAGTAAGGAAAGGCAAATTATATATCAAAATAATGAGTAAAGTGCATAGAAAAGGTACATATATTTTTTTTCAGGAAAAAAAGTGAATTTTATGATTTTGAAGAAGATTAATTTGCAAATGGCATAAGTAACGAACCGGTAAAACCACAAAATAATCGGTAATTCGAAAGCCTTGTCCTCAATATAATGATAACATACTACAGACTCGGAGAAAGCATTTTTTTGACACACACTCTGGTGGGTTTTGACGTTTGAATGTAATAATATCAACACAAATTTTTGATGTTCCGGAGGTGGCCATGTTTCAACGATGTTTTTCCGGTCATGTGATTACGATGTGGTTCTTGCAGAAATACTCAATTTGGGCAATCGTAAGAATGCAAGGACGTGATCACGCCCTTTATTTGTTCGAGACAATGTATGAGCGTATTTGCAAACAGGTGACAGCAAGTACTTGAGCTGTTAATGTCATAACTGCAAAATATGGTTCGAAATTCCCTCTCGTGTTTACAGGCCGTCTGAACTTTTTTGTTGACAAAAAATCTAAATTATTGCGCACTAGAAAGACAACATGAACCACTTGTAAAAAAAATAACCGAGTGTATAAAATCGGGACGATACACATAAAATAAGGCAATATTCATAACAAAGTAAGCAGAATGCTTCAGAAATCACTTTTTCACGAAGTATATTCCAAGTGACCTGGAACTATATTGAGTGTGTTAATTTCCCCCTGTCGCTGCGAAGTTATTTACGTCCTAGTAACCATGGAATTTGAAGACGGGTATGTTTGATGTCTGCAAAGGACCGATTGAAGATGGGTTGAAAATGATGCATTCGTGCTTTTAAATAAGGTGCGCTTGGACGATGCTGAGAATTTAGTTTTTTCTTCCAACCAACCATAGTAATACAAGCGTCGATCAGTGTTTTTTTTTATTGTTTTACATTGACAAATGTGACAAATCTCCTTCACCGGAAACCATCCCCCAATTTGCATATCACAATAAACATAACCGCTGTCACGGAGTGTCAGCGTGGCCGTGTGGTCAAAACCGAAACGAATTATCGAATGCACGGTCAATATTAGCTGCAATTGGCTTTTAAATAAATGAAATACACGAAATATTCGCAATTTCTTCATTATTCATGCCGAGTTACTTTTTAATCAAACCACATGCGTTCAGTTTCGTTTGTCGGCATCAAACTGATATTGTTTGTGGTAATTAAATAGTACGAGAAGGCGAAGGAAGCCAAATATTTTTACATCATCTATTATTTAATTCAAATTGATAATTTCTTTTATTTAACTGAAATTATGAACTGATAAGTTGGGTGTGTTGCGATTATTATGCCCCAGACCTGGAACTTAGTGAAAGTTGGAAAATCAAAGGTGCATCTAGGGCCGTGCAGTGGTGACCCCCTGTCCTCTTAATCTTAGTCTTACCCATTCATCATTGCATGTACCAACATTCCCCCTTGTATCTCAACCATTGCTACTCCAATTTGAAGGATATTTGGTTTTGTGATCGAGCATCATGGAGAAACAATGCCTGTGTAGCTGATGTTGCATGTGTTTCTTCCCACATTTTTTCAGAGTTGTGGTACTTTTTCACTCTTTTGAGTTAGAAAATTTTGTTTATAACTAGTTGATTTGTTACAATTTGTTGCAGAGTGCCTGGTAATACCCTCAATTGTATTGCTGCAGAATTTTCTTGTGAAGATTTTGTTCCTATTACTTATCAAGCAACAACCTAATGAATATTCTGTATAAAGCCACCAATCTGATGTTTGACACTTTTATTGGAGCTGTTTTGAAGGCTTATGGAACTCAAAATGTTGATTATGGCAGGACTTTTCTATTCACCCATGAATCGATAAATTAAGTGTTATAGTTGGAAGTAAGAAGCATGAAAGGTCCAGAACTAAAACTCTAAAAAGAATGTTTTGCAATGTAACATGATATTTGCAGATACACTTATTTGGAGGTTTACCTGTCTGATAGTGTTTGGAACATGTGTGGCCAGGATCTTCAAAAAGAAAAAAGAGTTAAACTTTGAGAAAAAAGGCATATGCCTTGAGTGCCGGAGGTAGAGTCATACAAGGAAGAGAGCCCCCCTCCCCCCAAATTTTCTGTGTCAAATGGAGCTCACTTGTCATCTTTTGGGGATTGCTTTGTGTACTGCGTTCTTGAAAAAAATATGTGAGACCCTCTGGATGTGCCCTTCTGATCTCAATATGTCAGTAAGCCTCCTTGGGGAAAGTACATGCAATAATGGTTATGTAAGGTTGATTTGATGTGTTTTGAATAACAATGTACTTTTAAGTACATTAGATGGTTTATTGCAGTGACAGGTTACAGTTACCCTTATTTCTTCTCCAACAGATATCATGAGTGTATTGGTGTCCAAGAGTTAAACAAAGCTAATGTACTTATTGATAAACCAGACAAATTTAACAATTTAATCACTATCAAATTGATGCATGGGATAAAAGGGGTTACAGTGCAAGGGGTTTGTAAATATATTTATTCAACTACAATGTATGACTTTGCAGTGCATTCTACATAGGAGAATATCATATTTTCTTTCCAAACCATTACAGTAACACATACATCTTGATATTGGGAGACACTCTTTTGTCCTTCCATACTTCTTCTGCTGGACTCCTTCAAGTTGACCTTTGTTGAACTCCCCAAATCAAAACATAAACAAAAGAAAATGTCTGCCTTCAATCAGTGAGCACTCCACTTATAACATTTGGTCTCAATCTTCATTACTTTCATGAATTAGGAAAAGATTTCTTCGAGTATGTACTTAAATGTTTATAGAATACAGCTGTTATTTTATTTTGAGGTATTTTATTGTAAAAATTTTGTTCTCTTACTTATGCCATAGCAGACTTTCAGGTGGTGCTATTTACACATGGCAGCAGTTCCATGGCAAATTTCAGTTTCCACATGTTCTATGTTTCATTCCAAGCATTTTGGTATATAATTTATTGGGGTTATTCATTTTGGGCCTTTTTTAGACTTGAAAGAAAATTACATGAAATTTGACCAAAGTTAGGTTGGACGTCCCCTTAATTGCCAATGTCCTTTTAAATGCGAGAACGCATACTCTTAGCATAGGATACCCACAGGATGCCCTACTATCCCGAAATGGAAGTAAGGGGTTAAGAAATACCTCTCCGCCATCTTGGGGTATAAGTGGTGTTTTGTGGTGTTTTATGACGTCAATTGAAACAAGATCTGCCGAGTAAACACGAATCAAACCGTATTTAAACCAACGGAATCACCCGAGACTTCACTTCTCTCTTTGGTCTTCCGTGTGTACAAGAAGTCACTCTCCTATTCTCGTGGAAGGACGCCGCCGAACGCTGCCAGGCCAGATAACAGTTCCAGACACAGGACGCGATGAGAGCGATGCGATAATTTCGACTTAGTCTCATTTCGTATCTGATATATTTTAGAAATTTACCAGAGAGAGAGAATATTTCTTTACAAGTTTAATTTGTAGGACTTTTATTTAGGGTTTAGCTAATAAACGTAGAAAACTGTAAGTAACTTTTATGTGTTTTGAATTCACCCTTTCGCTGCGGCTGCAGTATCAAGAATTGTTGCAGACTCTACAGAAATTGGTTGCCTCTTAAGACTGAACACTTAAATTGTCCTGTGGCCACTTGCCACGATTGTAGTCCGAACCCAAATCCACTAGACGATCATTTTTCCGGGGTACTTAACCCTGCTATGCCACACCACCCCCTTTTCAGTATTATCTTTATTTGCCACCCCCTTTTCATTGATATCATTATTTGCCACCCCCTTTGTCTATAATCTTTATTTGTCATCTCCTTTTGATTATTACCATTATTTGGCACCACTTTTGATTATTATACTTATTTACCATCCCTTTTCAGTTTTACCTTTCTTGCCACCCCCTTTTAATTGTTATCATTATTTGCCACCCCCCCCCCCCCTTTGACTATAATCTTTATTTGTCATGTTTTGATTATTACCATTATTTGGCACCACTTTTGATTATTATTCTTATTTGCCACCCCCTTTTCAGTATTATTTTATTTGCCACCTCCTTTTCTGCATTATCTTATTTGCCATCCCCTTTTAACTGTTATTATCATTTTCCATCCCCTTCGACTTTTATGGCTCCCGTTTTGATTATTATCATTATTTGCCAACCCCTTCTCAGTATTACCTTATCTTGCCAGCCTGTTTTCATTGTTATCATTATTTGCCACCCCCTTTGACTATAATCTTTATTTGTCATTTTTGATTATTACCATCATTTGGCACCTATTTTGATTATTATAGTTGTTTCCCAACCGCCTTTCAGTATTCTCTTTACTTGCCACCCCTTTTAATTGTTATCATTATTTGCCATCCCCTTTGACTATAATCTTTATTTGTCATCCCCTTTTGATTATTTCCATTATTTGGCCCCACTTTTGATTATTATAGTTATTTGCCACCCCCTTTTCAGTATTATTTTATTTGCCACCTCCTTTTCTGTATTATCTTATTTGCCATCCCCTTTTGACTGTTATTATTATTTGCCACCCTCTTTGACTATAATGGCTCCCGTTTTGATTATTTTAGTTATTTGCCAACTCCTTTTCAGTACTACCTTATCTTGGAACCCTTTTCATTGTTTTCATTATTTGCCACCCCCCTTTGTCTACAATCTTTATTTGTCATGTCCTTTTTTATTATTACCATTATTTGGCACAACTTTTGTTTTTTATTGTAATTTGTCACCCCCTTTTCAATGTTATGTTTATTTGCCACCCCCTTTTCATTGCTATCATTATTTGCCATCCCCCTTTGAATATAACCTTTATTTGTCATCTCCTTTTGATTATTACCATTATTTGACAACACTTTTGATTATTATAGTAATGGGCCACCCCCTTTTTTTCAGTATTATCTTTATTTATTTGCCACCCCCGTTTTCAGTATTATCTTATTTGCCACCCCCCTTTTCTGCATTATCTTATTTGCCACCCCATTTTAACTATTATTGTTATGTGCCATCCTCTTTGACTAAAATGGCTCCTGTTTTGATTATTATAGTTATTTGCCAACCCCTTTTCATTATTACCTTATCTTGCCACCCCTTTTCATTGTTATCATTATTTGTCATCCCCCATTGGCTACAATCTTTATTTGTCATCTCCTTTTGATTATTACCATTATTTGGCAGCACTTTTGTCCATTATTGTTATTTGTCACCCCTTTTTCAGTATTATGTTTATTTGCCACCCCCTTTTCATAGCGATCATTATTTGCCATCCTGTTTGACTATCATCTCTGTTCATCATCTTCTTTTGATTATTACCATTATTTGGCTCCACTTTTGTTTAGTACTGTTATTTGCCACCCCCTTTACAGTATTATCTTTATTTGCCATCCCCTTTTCATTGTTATCATTATTTGCCACCTATTATATATATTTGCCGCCCCCTTTTTATTTTAATCATTATTTCCCATCCCTTTTTCACATACGTGGTAGCCCAAGCACATACCTTCAGTTCTCCGCACTTGGACAAATTATACAATATTTTTTAAAATCGCTATTTACCACCCTATTGATCCATCCCACCTTTTCAATTTTTTTAGAGTCCAAACTAGGTGAATGTGTCCCGTAATGTTGTCTTAACGCAACCCGAAACTAAATCTTGCCTGTTACTGAAATCGCTATTTGCCACCCGGGTGGCAAATAGACACTTTCATATTTTGAGGGTAAGATTCACAAACTGTGTAGGCTAACTGCATTCGAATATCGAGCTTATAATTATTTACTCAATAAGTTCATCGGCTGGGTGTGTATGGGAATAACAAAACAAAAGCAGAGTCAATGTTTGTGTGTGAGAGGGTGTGTGGATGTGTTCGTGATGAATGGGCGAAAGGGGATGGCTGGCAGAATCTATGTTTGGGGACCGGGTAAATGCCTCTCACCTTACCTCCACCCGTAGCATCGACACTGGTCACGACACAAGTTCTGCGCTTGGCATGAGGTGTTGCGGTTTTTGAGGTTGTAAAGAATGTAGGCGGTGGACATGCTGTATCCAGGGCTGTAGAAAACAAATCGCATTCAATTTCACAGTCCAACTATGCTGTTAGAAAATAGAACATCGCAAGGCTTGGTCAGTATGATCTATGGATACTGTAATGACTAGTAGTGACGTAGAGTAGAGCTTGAATACACGCCACAGCGGAACTTCAAATAAAAACAGAAACAACAACAAAAAAAAAACCTTCCTACGTTAAAAATCATTTTATTCCAGGCACATAAAATTTGTAACTTGTAGCTGGTTTTCAGAAGGTATTACTGCATGGACCTGATGAATTCATGTTAGAACAAGTGACGGAAACAAAGATGATTTTGAAACCTGAGTTCTCGGCAACTTTCTTTTCGATGTCACACAGTGATTTAAAAATAGAAACACTCGTTGATATAAACAATTCAGCGAGTGCGAAACGTCATTTAAACACGTCAAACCAAACAGGGTGAAGTGAAAAATCAGTCGTTTCACATCTGCTGACAGCCCATCGAACTCTCTTGAAAAACAATGAAATCGGCGTGTTTTTGTCAGTATATCTTTTGTGTGTTGTTGTGAAATAGGGTAAGTGAAAACGTCCGCGTTGCAGCGCTCCAGATTTGAATGGGTATTCCGGAGCAGGCCGAAGTGGTAACGGAGTTTACCGGAGGAAAACAGAGTCAACTTCGGCGAGAAGCTGCAACAGCCCTTGGCACTTTGCTGACGAATACCGGAGGCGAAGTACTTCTTTACCCTGCGAAAGGTAACTTTTGACAGAAGTAAACGAACTCAGAGAAACCATTACAAGCCATCACTAACCACAGTGGTGAGTATTAATTACCTCGTCATTATAAGGTCATTGTAGCTTTTGATATTAGAAACCAATGTTACTTTATTTGGCGACGATTTGTTAGAACTTGCGTGACCTTCCTCGATACATTGATACAAAGAGAAATGGCGTATTTAGCGTGGTCGCCGCCATTTTGAATTGTAAATTGACACTTGAGACATTGGTCTCTTGTGGTTCTTTTTCCTGAATTTAGGATGAAATTGCGTTTTCGTTTTGTTTAGGGAGACGATAATGAATTTTTTCACCTTGTGAATTTTTTTTTTCGATAGGTTGGTGCTTATCGAAATAGATTTTCACAAATTGAAAACAAAAGGTTTTGTCTTCGATACAGTTGTGGTCGAAAAAAATCGGTTGTCGTTTGTAAATTTCAGATTGAGCTACTGTTCAATTTCAGATTGAACAGTAGCTCAATCTGAAATTTATAAACAGTTTGGAGTGTCAAAGCAATATTTTCATTTGAGCATTACGTGATTGTGAAAATGTTGCAGGTTTCTCAATAGAATTTTTGCTTCAAATTTTCCTTGTAAGTTGATGTGAATCACTGAGTTTGCTTGAGCGTTCCGCGAGAGTAAACAACTTGTATAAACATTGAATTTTTTGTGTGAAAAAATTATTAAAAAAAAAAAATTGTGTTTTTTTTATTTATCAGTGATTTACGACAATAAGCATGAATAAAATTAATGTCAATACAGCTTCTTTTCAAGAACTGTTACTGATTCCTCATGTAGGGGAAACAATTGCTGCTGCAATAACTGAAAGCAGAAAAAAGTATGGAGTGCTGAATTGGGATGATTTAACTCAGATCCCATATTTCAGGGGCTCAAAAGCACAATGGCAAGTTAATGACTTAAGTCAGCCACTGCATCCAGTGTCTATTGACAACAGGATTAGGCTTAGCCAAAGCCCAGGTAGGGGGGGGGGGGTTACCCCACCACCATCATTTATTGCCTCAACCTATGTTGGCCCAGAAAGTAGGGAAAGTCAACAGTATACAGGGGGAGACAATAAATATACTCCATTATCACCTGTATCAACAGGGTCGAGCAGCATAAGCTCGCATACTGCATCACCACGTGTACACAGCCTAGGTCAGGGGTAAATACACAAGCAGCAAGCAAAACAGACAGGGTAAATGTAAGTGATGGTTGAAAAGTGATGGGGGACGAGGAATACCTGAATTCTCCTGAGCGGAACACATCTGCCATGATTATGGAAGCACAGCAGGGGGTACCTGCAGACACGTCACACATACACTCAAATAATGTAAGAGGGGTAGAGAGTATGAGTAGATTTTCACCCCAAGCATCTGGTTCTCCAAATAGGAAATACTGGGAGAATAAATTGAGTAAATATGAAAGGATGAGTGTCGAATTGCTTTCTGAAATGAGGGAGATGGAGAGGCAGTTGCAACTCCAGATGGCCACTCTCAAAACAAATCCCGATGTGCGACAAAAAGTGGATAGCACACATGACACCATGCACAGTCGTGCAGAAAATGGACAATCCAGGGTAGGATTAGGTCATGGTGGGGTTACCACACACTCGGGTTATGACAACTACTCACACACAACTCCGGGAAAAACATTTGATGCAAACTTTGTAACAAATGAAAACATTTTAGATTCTCAGAATTTGGCAGGTTTTTCTGCCAGTAATAGTCAAAAAGTTGTACCGACAATAGCATGCTTGCTCAGTTATACACTGGCAGGGCATGGTTCTTTGGCATGTAATAGCCCAGCCGTAACATATACTTCTTCGGCTATTAGGGGAAATATTATGAACACAGGAAGTTTGCACCAGATGACAAGTAGCCCAAATGTTTGTGCCTACAGTCATGGGCCAGGGATTACCCAGCCTATGTATAGTCGTGGGTCACAAATCATAACGGCCACATCCCCGGTACACATTAGTGCGTCACAGCAACAGGGTAATGGTTTAAACACACAGATTGATGACTTGCTGCAATTTGATCCAATTGTATGCAGCAGTCGAACACAAAACCATTTACCACATCACACATTTCATAAGATCAGACACGTGACCACTATCGTGAGAGCTGTGACACAAATGTTCAAAGGGCAACTCAAGGTGTGAGTTACCAACATTTACAATATAACCAATCAAATGCTACTCGAGGGATCTCTGACAGGAGCGGATTGATTGGTAATACATATCCTTTGGTTGATGTTAAAACTGAGTGGTCAAATTCTCGAGGGATCTCTGACGGAAGGACGTCCACTCAAGTATGTCAAAATGCAGTGCAATTAGATCGTGAACTGATAAATTCCCGAAGAATACCTGAAGGAATTCAGTTCCACGATAATAGAAAAGCAGTTCTGGTTGAAACACCTTATGTAGATTCCCGAAGACGGCCTGAGGGAATCAGGGACACTAATTGCCAAATTCAGGAAAACTGATCACCTTTTCATTTACGCCAAGATATAAATTTTCAGCATGCAAGGGACTCAAGTCCACTGCATGTCCAAAATCAAAATTTAGAATTTCATCCTCATCCTGGCTATACTTTGGGTAACCAGGCACTCTGTCAAGGAGAAGCCCGACCGATCCAGGACGGTGAGTACCTTGCAGATATTCAGCTCAAAATGAATTATCAAGGTTCGGAATTTCCTCAATTTGGTAATCAGGGTAGGTTTTATTCACCACAAGTGCGACTCCAAGGAGATGCAACCCAATTTAGTTTTCGAAATGTTCACCATACCGAAAACATTTGTATGTGCCTAAAGGTTTAAAGTTTGATGGCACTGAATCATGGAAAGCTTTTGAAACTAAATTTAAAAAAATATGCATCAATTGAACAATGGTCGCCCGAAGAACAAAAATGTATTTTGTGTTTGAGTTTAAGTGGTAAGCCTAGTACGGTTTATTCATTGTGGTGTGAACAAAACCCTGATATGTCGATTCAAGAACAGCTAAAACAATTGGAAGCGCGTTTCGGAGATCACAGTTCGCCTGAAACGACACAGCTTGAATTTCAGAGTGCAAGACAGAAACCAGGTCAGTCTATTGAAGACTGGGCTGAATATGTCTTGTCCTTGGCAACTCACGCATTTAAAAACTGTCCACAGCATTTTGTTTCTCAACAAGCAGTGTTCAAGTTCTGCCATGGGTGCACCAATACCAAGGCAGCCGAACATGTGATAAACAATCGACCGAAAGATATGGAAGAAGCCGTTCAAATGGTCAAATGGCATCAATATAACCAATTGGCCATGTTCGGGGAGTCAGTCATTCTGACAGTGATGACAGTAGTGGAAATATTCGGGAAGTTTCATACAAAAATAGAAATTATAGAAAAAATAGAAATCAAAGAAACTACCGAAAGTCATCTCCACAGAATGGCAATTCCCCAAATAAGAATAAATCAGGAACTGATATAGAGTATTTGAAATCCAAAACATTTGCTTTGGAGAGTAAAGCAGAGACTTTGGAAAGAAAATTTGAACAGATGTTTGATAAATTAAAAGCTCTGCTCGATTCAAAATCCTCTGACGGCTTGACGGAATCCGGAAAGTCTAAGATGGATAAGAAAAAGTTAAAAGGCTCTCCTACTAAAAATGTTCAATGTTTTGGGTGTCAGGGCTATGGCCATTACAAGTCGCAATGTCCATCAAAAAGCCCAATAAATAAAGCTAAGGGACAAAAGAAAGTCACTTTCAGGGATCAGCCAAAAGAGAGGGGGACGAATCGCGAGGTCTGATCTCGCCCTCACCAACCTCAGGAAATGACCTCAGTAAAGAAACGCTAATTACTGAGAAAGAAATAACTGTTCGACGTGTTAAATCACCATCAGCGATTCATGTGCAATTGACTATTGGCAATCAAAAAACTGACTGAAGCAGTTGTTGATACGGCTGCTGATGTAACTGTTTTATCGGATAAGCTGTTTAGGCGCATAATTCCAAAACCACCAGTCATAAAATCTATTCGTTTTAACACTGCTGCCAGAGACGGACGGATGACAGGCAATTTTGTAGGTCCTGTCTCCATTCAAATTGGAAATTTAATATTTCATGAACGTGTTTACGTTGCGCCAATCGAAGACGATATTTTATTGGGAATAGATTTTTTGAAGAAACATAAGGCAGTGATTGATATCGAAAATGATTCTTTTAAAATCGGAAATGTTGAAATTCCCACTGTGTCAAAAAACCGAAATGATTCCACACGAATTGCTAGAATAACTTTGGATTCGGACACAATTGTTTCACCTAACTCAGCTGTATTAATAAAATGTGAGTTAGATAAACAAATGACAGAGTTTGTAGCTGAACCGGCTGAGTCATTGCCATTAATCGGGTTGCGTTCAGTTCACCGTGGCGATGAGGGAACCCTGATTTGCTTAGTGAATATTAACAATCGCAACATTCGATTGAATAAAAATCACTTAATTGGTTTTGCTTATGAGGTTGATATGATCCTTGAGAATGAAAAAGAAGTCCCAGTGTTTAACGAAATAGAGTCTGGCCGTGCGAGCGCAAGGGCAGTTAATGTTTCGGAACATAGAAAAAATAAAGTTCCTGATCATTTGACAGACTTGTTCCAAAGATCGTCAAAACATTTAAATATGGAACAAGCTGATCAACTGGCAAACTTGTTGACGGATTTCGGAGACTTGTTTGCCAAAAATGAATTTGACATGGGTAACTTTAAACAAATTGAACATTCAATCGACACCGGAGATCATCCATCAATTCGTCAACCAATGAGGCGAACACCTTTGTGTTTTGCAGATGAGGAGGGATCCCATTTACAAAAATTGTTAGAAACTGGGGTTATTCAACCAAGTTTAAGTGAATGGGCCTCACCGCCAGTTTTAGTTCGAAAACGGGACAATTCACTGAGGTGGTGCATTGATTATCGGAAAATTAATGCAATCACAAAGAATGAGGTTTATCCCTTACCCCGAATTGATGAGAGTCTTGATTGGCTTTCAGGCAATTTATGGTTTGGAAAAGCGGATTGCATGAGTGCCTATCATCAGGTTAATCTTAGAAAAGAAGATAGTTGCAAAACGGCATTCAGTACCAACATGGTAGTTGGGAATTTGTTAAAATGCCTTTCGGTCTTTCCGGTAGTCCATATACGTGGTCAAGAGTAATCAATTTGGTTCTCCAAGGATTAACCTGGTCCACGGCTTTGAGTTATCTGGATGATGTGGTGTTCGGTGGGCGTTCATTTGACAGTCATTTGCAGAGTCTCAACCAGATACTGGGAAGATTTCGCAAATATGGTTTAAAGTTAAAACCCCAAAAATGTGAATTTTGCCAACACAAAATTGAGTTTCTTGGAAGAATCGTCAGTAAAGACGGTGTTGAATTAAATAATGAATCCAAGGAAACTATTAAAAATTGGCAAATTCCAAAAACTACAAAAGAGGTTGAAAGCTTTTGTGGTTTGGTGAATTATCACAGAACCTTTATTAAAGATTTTGCCAAAATGGCTAAACCTCTTTATGAATTAACCGGCAAAAAACCATTTAAATGGGGACAAGACCAACAAGATGCTTTTGAATCTATTAAGACTTGTTTGGTGTCTCCACCAGTTCTCGCTCTTCCAAACAATAGCGACACTTTCATTCTCGATACAGACGCCAGTGGGTGGGCGATAGGGGCTGAGCTATCCCAGATTCAGAATGGGGTGGAGAGAGTAATTGCATATGGGAGTTTTGTGTCAACCCCCCCCCCCCCCAGCAAATACGTTACTGCACAACTAGGAAGGAGTTGCTTGCAGTGGTAAGATTTACTAGGCAGTTTAGGCATTATTTGCTGGGACGGCCATTTATTGTTAGAACTGACCACAATAGCCTTAGGTGGCTAATGAACTTCAAAAATCCACAAGGCCAGGTGGCTAGGTGGATGGAGGAACTTAGCCAATATAATATGGTAGTCCAGCATAGGCCAGGGAAATTGCATAGTAATACAGATGCCCTTTCTAGAATGCCCACAGGTCAGGGGTGTCTAGAGTATTTTTCGGGTTGCAAACTTTCAAAATTACCTTGCCGCGGGTGCAATTATTGTGCTCGCTTACAGAAAAAATGGGCTAAGTTTGATGAAGAGGTTGATTATGTAGTGCCTCTAGCCCAGGGATCATGTACTTTTGATGATACAACCGAAATTACAATATCAGAAATCATCCCGGATGACTCAGTGGCAGGTAACAGAATGGAAAATTTAACTTGTGAATTCCAATCAGAGGTTCCTGGAATTCTGCAGGGCTTCAGTGATGGTTGGACAGACACAACACCCAATATTGGTTCAATTTGTCCAGATTCTGGTTGGGTCCATTCCTACCTAGAGATTGAATCTACATATAATGGTCCTCAAATTAGGGCAGTTACGGCTAATAATGATGTTGTTACTCTTGCAGCGGTCTGTTCTTCAACAGAAATGCAAGAAGTGCAGAGAAAAGACCCTGATATTTGACCTATTGTGACATGGCTGGAAACGGGAGAGCAACCCACTGAGGGTGAACTCTTCATTTGCAGCGATGCTACAAAATATATGTGGATTAACAGGAAAAGGTTTCTCTTAAAAGAGGGGCTTTTATATAAGGTTAGGAAAAATAGTTTAGATCAAATTTTGGTAGTTCCCAGTAAATTCTCGGCAGAAATTTTGTCGTTAGCCCATAATATTCCTGCTTCAGGGCACCAAGGGGAAGTACGTACCAGATATAGGGCAACTAAAAACTTTCATTGGTATGGAATGAGTGAGGATATCAGAACGTTTGTGGAAGCCTGTCCACAATGTTCAGTTGGCAAAAAGCCAACTAAAAAGTCAAAATGGGATATGACAATATTCCATTCAGGTTATCCAATGGAGAGAGTTCATTTGGATTTCCTGGGTCCGTTACCACTTACTGAAAAAGGGAACAAATATATACTAATGATAATCGACCAATTTACAAAGTGGGTTGAATGTATCCCTTTACCAGATCAGACTGCGGAAACTGCCGCATGTGCTGCAGTTAATGAGTTCTTTTCACGATTTGGCTGTCCATTTCAAATTTTCACGGACCAAGGTCCTTGTTTTGAAAGTAAATTGTTTACAGCTATTTGCGAATTGTTGCAGATTCACAAGGCACGAACATCACCTTACCGACCTTCGGCTAATGGTCAAGTGGAACGCCAAAACCGCACCTTAATGAACGCGGTTCGGTGTTTTGTAGACAAAAGTCAGAAAAATTGGGATAAATTTATTCCGCAGTTGGCCGGAGCTTTGCGGTCATCAGTGCACCGGTTAACTGGATTTACCCCAAATAAACTAATGTTGGGCAAAGAAGTAAATCACCCAACAGATTTGGTATTTAACTTCAAAAAAGACGTTCCATCAAAAGAAATTCCAGAGTATGTTCGTGATTTGAATTCTGAAATAAAAAGGGCTCATGAAGTTGCACGTAAGCAGTTAAAATCCGAATGTAAGAAAATGAAACGAAATTATGATCTTACTCTGAATAAGAAAACTTATAAATTGGGTGACGTGATTTACATGTTAGATGATGCTACGAAAAAGGGTAGATGTAGAAAATCGGCTCCTTTTTGGAAAGGACCAGCCATTATTGGTGAAGTTTATACCCCATACTTATTCAAGGTTATTTTCAAAAATTCTATTTGTGTGGCAAATCATGATAGATTAAAAAGGTGTCATGATAGGATTCTGCCACCATGGTTAGCAAAATGCCTTAAGAAATTTGAAGAAACAGGGGAAGTTACTGTTCTTAGAGTATCTACAGTTTTTTGCATCTGTCGTAAACCATATAGAGGACAGTTCATGATACAGTGTGATCACTGTCTAGAATGGTTCCACGGAAAATGCGTTAACATCACCCAAGAGGAAGGAGAGGAGATCGATGAGTACAAATGTCCTAATTGTTAATTCGTTTCATTTCAAATGTCTGAAAACAACTCTGACATAGAGCTGGATCTGGGTCTGAATGTGGATTCAGAAATGATGCTGGCACGTGACGGAGACCGGATCGGGTCAGTAAGTTCCATATCTGTGACGGAGGCCCTTGAGGAACTCCTGATAGGGTCAAATCAGAGAGAGAATTTACCAACGGTGGAACCTGAGGAAAACCTGACGGCAACATAGCAGTTGGAAATTCCTGAGATGGTAAGGACCACACCTTTACCTGATCCTACTCCTGAGGAATACCTGATGGAGTTGGTAGGGGAAGGTAGTTCTCCTAAAAAGGAGAAAAAGGAAACCCATGACGAATACCGGAGTGTGCTTCCACTTACTGGGTTCAGGATAGAGAAGGCACAGGAGGAAGACTCAACTGTGCTGGAATCCGGTGGTGTGGAAAAAATGGAGATTCAATACGAAGCCATTCCCACACCCGACCCAGTAAAACAGGGATCAATTGATAGAATAGAGAAAGATACGTCTGTCCGTGAAAGGAAACTAACAGGCATGGCAGAACGTATTGCTCTATCGGCAATTGGAGCTAAAACTCAGCAGCAGGAACTGAGTGAGCTCCATCAGAAATTAAATAGGCACGTGAAAGAAAATATTTTAAAAAAACCTGCATCAAGGTTCATGACCCTGTTATTAGGAACAAATTGGTCCTTGGTAGAGAGGTTAAACTTGCTTAAAAGTCAATATCTCCTAGCCAAAGCACAGAAAAATATAATCTGGCAAAAAGATGTATCGGCTCTTGCTCTGGAGCAGCTGTCATGTCGTTTTTGGGTCAAAGAAAATTTGGGACCATTTCCTAAAATTAGAACACCAAAGGTTAGGACAAGAACGGTGTCTGCTACTCCCTTCACCAAGGACATTCGGTTCTTGGAGAAGCCAAGTATCACGGCTAGTGCTGCTGAAGCAGAGGCCAGGGTGGAGTCAGTGGACAGTGTTCTTGAGGAAAGGGGTGTTTTTGCACCCAAAGCGAAAGCCACCTCGGCAAACAGATGTCTGTGGTCAAAGGTTCTCTGACGAATACCGGAGGGGAACAGACCGAGCTGATGTCTGCTCAGCTGTCTCAGAGCAAGATCAAGTCGAAGGACACCTCGAGGACTGGCCTAGAGGGTTCAAAATCCGGAAGCCAGAAAAAATCTCCTATAAAAATTAGGAAGGCCCAAAAGTTAGCAAAGGGCAAGATAACCAAAGAGGCACAAAAAGGTGCGGAGCCCTCGAGGGAGGCCCAACAGGGTTCCAAACCTAAAGTGGTGAGAGTTTGTCCCCTGGAAACGTGCGCCATTGAATTCAAAACGGATATACAGAGGCACTTTTCAGAGCCTCACTTTCCACCAACGTGGTGGATTGAATTTGGAATCACCACTCCAAAGCCTCTTAGGGTTAAAATGGTGCATGACATGGTTCTGCTGGCTAGAACCGTGTTAGGGCTAGAAGAGAAATCATCTGACTTGGTGATTCTAACAAAATTATTAAAACATTTAAGGGCCATAGAATCGTCTACCAAGTCAGAGCTTTTAAAAGACCTGGTCCCTAGTAGTGGTTATGAGCTAACCATGAAGGCCATTTCTGGGGATCTAGGTATCGCCCTTCCTCCTGAAGGTATCCAAATGGAACAATTAAATACAGTTTCTTGTTTGTTCCACTGGAAGGTGGTATGCCTTGTTCTGAACCAGGTCAGTCTTAGGGTTCAGAGCACATTCATGAAGACAAAGGTGTCCACTTGGCAGGTGAAGATGCTGGTAGATAGATAGATAGATAGATATTTTATTTAACGGTATATTTTACATGTTACATGTTAAACTATACGATACATAAAGAAATATAATTAGTCTATACCGTTGGGAGATGACATAGCCAGATTGGCTGTCTACCTGTCACTCCCGTAATACATTTGACTCCAACACTGACTGCATGCACTGTGTTTTGGGCTATGGCACGAAGAACCCATGGATAACTACGTGAAGACTTTAAACTCTGGACCTGGCGACCTACCTCATTATTTTAAGTGGACGAGATTTCCAGATTTATAAGAGCGGCTCAATAAGGAAGTGTGTAGATAGGTATCCCTACAGCCATGGAATAGAATCTTATGATATTATTGTATTATTTTATTTACCAAACCAGACTATACAGAAAGGACATATGGCACATTACCCGTACAACATCTCAATCAGGATACATTATACAAGATGGGTTAGCAATTCAATTTACTATAAAATTAGATTGGATTATCGGTGAGGCAGCCTACTATAGAGTGTTACAGTCAGGGCAGTATGGGTTGTCACACTGATAACTTTCTTGATATGAGGACAGAAGTTTTGATGTTAATTTCTTTTTAAATTCATTTCTATTTCGTATGTCTCGCAGTTCAGGGTCCAATTCGTTCCAAAGTTTGGGGAGGGCATATGTGGGCAATCTATCTAATGCCTTCGTTCGGGTTTTATAGATATGTACCTGCCCTCTTTGCCTTGTATTCATCTGAGGTCGAGCGATTGGAGTGGTAAAATAATGTTCGAAGGAATCGGGAAGATTTCCATTTTTCCAGTCAAACACAAATAGACAAGCATGTAGTTTGTACAAATCAGTGACTTTCAGTATCTTGTCTTTTGCGAACAATGGGTCTGTATGAGAATTGAATTTTTTATTGTTCAAAATTCTAAGTGAACGTTTCTGTATTTTTAGTAGTTTATTAGTTACCCTAGAATTCCCCCATATCTGAATACCGTATATTAAATGACAATGGACCAAAGAATAATAAAGGATCTTCATAACATCTTGAGGGAATAGTTTTTTTGCCCTATTTAAGGTATAATTCGCCCATCCAATTTTGGAACATATTTTAGATATATGAGTTTGATAAGATAAGTGTTCATCAATGTGTATACCTAAAAAGTTCAGAGATTTATCTTCTTCATTTGAACCCACTCTTTTTATTTTTTCACCATTCATATAAATATCGGGGTGTGCGCAGCTATTAGCTTTATGGTTCGGGTTAATAATAATGTATTTGGTTTTGGTTGCATTTAGGGCCAGTTGATTTGCTGAACACCACTCATATAGTTTTTTGAGTTCTTGATTAAAAACGATATCTATAGATCTGGAGGATGGGACCGACTGGTGGCCAGTTGTATCATCCGCAAATGACAAAACGTTGAGGGTAGTGGAACGACCGATATCATTTATGTATAATAAAAATAAGATTGGTCCAAGAACTGAGCCCTGTGGAACCCCACATGTTAGTTCTGCTGGTTCAGACTTTTGTTGGCCATATTGAACATATTGCAATCTGTTAGAGAGATAACTGTTAAACCAACTATTGCTAATGCCCCTGAATCCATATTTTTGCATCTTAGTAACCAAGATGTCGTGGTTTATTGTATCAAATGCCTTGGAGAGATCAAGAAATGCAGCTAATGTATTGTTTTTAGTGTCCTTGTTATTTTCTGAACCTATAGATTTCAGTAATTGCATTACTAAATGTATGGTGGAATGATTTTTTCTAAATCCATATTGATGCTGATAGAAGATATCAAATGTTTCGAGATATTTCATGATTCTGTTGCCCATGAGTTTTTCTAATACCTTGGAGAAAACTGGTAAAATACTTATGGGCCTATAATTATTAAATGCATGCTCATCTCCAGTTTTAAAAATCGGAATAACTTTTGCTATCTTCATCCTATCAGGGACTATTCCATGGGTAAAGGACATATTAATGATGTGGGTTAGAGGACGGGCTATTAGATTAATTGATTGTTTTAGTAGGTTCGAAGTAATGCCATCACAGTCCTCACTATTTTTGGGCTTAAAAGAATTGACAACAGCAGCCACCTCGTATTCAGTTGTTGGGGTTATGTAGAAGCTGTGTAGTTGATCATTATCCATGAAGTCTAAAAAGTTTTTCTGAGATTTGTTTATTTGTTCACTAGTGCGTTTTCCTATGTTCGCGAAAAACTTGTTGAATTCTTGGGCTATTTCAGTTGGGCTGTTAATTTCTTTAATATTTTCTATTATAAAACTTTGTGGTAAGGTACTCCCGCGGTTTGTTTTAAGTAAGGCATCATTAATAATTTGCCACGTTCTGCGTAAATTACCTTTGTTTTCTGATAGTATATTTGAGTAGTACATTGCTTTACTTTGTTTTTTAATCTTGTTAAATATCTTACAATAGTTTTTATATTTCCTAATATTCAGCTCAGTTGGGTATCTCAATTTTTTGTTGTAGAATTTAGATTTATTGTTTGATGAGATTAGGAGCCCCTTCGTCATCCAGGGATTTTGCTTTACGAATTTTTTTCTTAATTTAGTATTTTTCAGAGGAAAAGCCGTCTCGAAAGCAGATTGATAGATGTCCATAAAGATGTTGTATGCAGAATTTGGACAGTTAGAATCGAATACGGGGGAAAAGTCGCTTTGTGACAGTAGCGTTTTAAAGACTGCTATACTATCAGGATTAATTTTTCGCTTTAGGGTTATGGTTGGAGTGTCATAGGTTTTCTGAGCTGTTTCAGTATGGAAAGTAGCAAAATGGTCTGAAACATCTGTGATGATTATGCCTGATTGGGATGTTGACAAAATATTGTTTGTAAATATGTGATCGATTAGTGTGGCAGAGTGACACGTTACTCTAGTAGGCTTAGTGATATGCGGCAGGAAGCCTTGGCTGATCATGGTATCTAAATAAGTGGCGGTTTTGGTGTGAACACCCAATTTCAAAAGGTCAATGTTAAAGTCCCCCATTATGTACGATTTTTTGTTCTCCTGGTTTATTTTGTCGGTTATTTCGTTTAATTTGGCCAAAAACAGATCAATGTCAGCCTTAGGTTGTGTGTTGGGTCTATAAATTACCCCTATCAATTTAGCAGACTTACTGGAATTAATTTCGATGAACAGAGATTCAATGACATGTGGGATAAATATCGAAAGATCCTGACGGATCTTAAAAGCTGTATCCTCTTTGATGTACATTCCAATGCCACCACGTCCATCATCGCCATCTGGTCTTGTAATGCTTATAATGGGATGGTAGCCATTTAATGTGTAGGAACATTTGGGGGGAATTTGGAATATTTCAGTCAAACCAATGACATCAAAATGGTTGTGAGAATATTGAGTTTTAAACAGCAACTCTTTAAAAGAATCCCAATGGGCCTTGAGGCTTTGACAGTTTAGGTGAAGAATTGAGAAGTGTTCTTGCTGGTGATGATTAAAACTGGGGGGCATTTCTTCTGGTAAATAATATTTACAGTCATTATTAAGGACAGCTGATGGCAAATAGTTTGTAGATTCTGTCTCATGAGCTCTCTCGTTAAAAATTGATTGTAGATCATAATTCAGATTATTCTGGATCTCGTCCAATGAAATGCTATCCGACGACATAATAACAGGGGGGCCGGTCACCAAGTCCAGGTTGATAGCGCCAACCTGTGTCCACATATACATCCATGGGAAATTGTAGTTGAAAATCAGTATAAGCAAGTTTGAGTGAAGTTGTACAAGATTCAAATCGAGTCGTATGCAGTGTTGGAGTGGTTAAATGTATTGACCAGATAAAAAACAAAAATGTAAACAAAAACATATATACATATTCCATTTTCAAGTAAAGGACGATGCTATAAAAGTTTTGGAGGAGAACCATAGTGCAATACACATGAAGAAACTGTTTATTCTAGGGGGGGGGGGGGGGGGGGTGGAGTCGATAACGAGAGTAGGGTACGGTTTAACCAACATTTGCCATTATTTTTATTTTTTTTATGGTGTAGTCGGATTGTGGCCAACAAGTTACTGGTTTTGATATTTCATTGATTCACCCATCCATCCACCCATCCAACCATTCACCCATTCCCTCGCCCACCCATGCACCAGCCGAGTGCATGGATGAATGAAGAAATGAACGAACGGACCAATGAGCGAACGAACCGATGAATCAATGAGATGACAAACAGAAATCTAAATACTTACTTGTGAACCTAAATTTTATACAATTGATACGTTTTATTACGGTGTATCGGCATTTACTGGAACCAGGGTTCCAGAACGAATATGCTCAGCGTCCAACACGTTTAACATCAGGGTAGATCAAAAATAAACAAGTTTCCAGTTCCAATATTTCTCGCATTCATTTATCCATTCGTGCGCACATCCAGCCATGCACCCAATCACTCACTCACCCAATCATTCATCAACCGAGCAAATAAGAGCATGAATCGATGAATAAGTGAATGAATGGATAAATCAATAAGACGTCAAGCATAATTCTAAATAGTTATGAGCACGAAGTTTATGCAATGAATAATTTATTGGGTTTTTCCAGCATTTTCAATTACCAGGTCATGGAATAAATAAACAAAATCAATAAATGAATGAATAAGTAAATGAATGAACGAATGAATGAATAAAATGTTCTAAATTACATCTGAGCACATTTTTTGGAAAAAAGAATAAGTTTTTAGTTGGTTTTATTGGCACTCTAAACAACCAGGGTCAATTAGTGAATGGAAGAATTAATGAGTTAATGAATAATGAATGAATGAATTAATAAACAAGTGAACAAAAGAAGAAATGAATGAATAAAATGTTCTGAATTACGTTTGAGCACATTTTCTTTTTTTAAAAAGAAGAATAGATTCTATTTGGTTTTATTGGCACTCTAAACAACAAGGGTCGATGACTGAATGGTTGAATTAATGAGTTATGAGTGAGGAGTAAATGAATTAATAGAGAAATAAATAAAATAATGGATGACTAGTTTATATGTTCTAAATTACTTGTGAGCACAAGTTTTGTAGAATATTTAAGTTTTTATTGGGTTTTTATTGGCACTCTGAACAACCAGGGTCCATGAGAGAATGGATTAGTGAGTGACGAGTGAATGAATTAGTAATCGACTGAGTGAGAGAATTGAAGAACACGACTTTTAGCACTTTTAACAGTTTAACATCAGGTCGAATTCTGGCCACACAATTTGCATGAATGAATGGATAAATCAACGAATGAAAGAGTAAATGAACAATTGAGGGGACGAATGACTGAACACAGCATTTAACAGATCAAATGGGATGCGTGGTCAGAGTCGTCATTTTTATCTCTCGAGTGAAAAGTGAGAATATGGGTTCAGACAACTTGCGTATGTACTTTTACCGCTATAAATTCATGATTGAATTCACCCATCCACTCACCAATAGAAAGTTATTTTTTTTATTTATTGGTGTTTAAGGTCACATATGGCTAATCATGACCGCAGTGTTATTTATTTATTTATTGGTGTTTCAGGTCACATATTTATGTTCAATTGTTAATCATGATCCCAACATAGAGATAAAGTCTAGTTTAGTCAATCGTTTATACTTATGTTGCCCATTTTAGAGGACTTCCACTCCAAGCATTGGTGACTGGGTCCTATTTTACCAGTAAAACAGAACTTGTTTACCGCAGTAAACAGGCGCTGCTTCACTTCCCGGGGTTCCACATGGACCAGTAGAATGAGTTAATGAATGAAGAAGTGAATGACTGGGGGAATAAATAAATCGACAAACTTGTTCAAGGTGCCTGTGAACGCCAGTTGTACACATGTACATTGCCATTGGCTCACTCATTCACCCGCGCACCCATTCACCAATACAATGAATGAATGAGTGAATGAATGAATGAGTGAACGAGTGAATCATTCAACAAGTTGACAAACAGTTCTGAATACTTGTGGTTACCCACTTACCTTTATGCAATGGAATTTTTTTTTTTTTTTTTTTTTTTTTTTTTTTTTTTTTTTTTAATAAGTTTTATCGGTACTTTCAACAACCCGGGTCAATGAATGGATGGAATGATGCATAAATAAACGGACGAGTTACAGAGTGAGAGAACACTGTGTAGTACTCAGATCGGATTTAAAAGGCTAAGGAAGCTACGAGTTCTGACAATTTCGGGCTTTCATTCCTCCCTCCATGCACCCATCCATCCATCCACTCACTCGCCCATTCACCAACAGAGTGAATGAGGGAATGGATGGACGAATGGATGAGTGAGTGAACGAAAGAATGAATCAATAAGACAACACACAAAGTTATAAATACTTGTGAGCATAGATTTTATTTGGTTTTTCGACACTCTCCACAACCGGGTCATGGAATAAAATAAATCAATGAATGAATAAATAAGCGATGAATGGGAGAATGATTGAACTCACTTCCAATAACCAGGCTATGGAGTGAATAGATAATAGAGTGAGTTATTGAGTGAAGGAGTGGATGAATGGGGGAATAAATAAAGCGACAGACTTATTTCAAGGTGCCTGTGAACGCTAGTTGTATACATGAACATTCACATTTGTTCACTCATTCACCCACGCACCCATTCACCAATACAATGAATGAATGAATGATTGAATGAGTGGACGAGTGAGTCATTCAACAAGTTGACAAACAGTTCTGAATACTTGTGGTTACCCACTTAACTTTATACAATGAAAAAAAATGAAAAAAAGTTTTAGTAAGTTTTATCGGTACTTTCGACAACCAGGGTCAATGAATGGATGGATGGATGCATAAATAAATGGACGAGTGACAGAATGAGGGAGCTAAGCGTTCAACACTTTTAACACAGTGTAATACTCAGATCGGATTAAGGCTGAACCAGATGCGAGTTCTGACAATTTCGGACTTTCATTCCTCCATCCATGCACCCATCCACCCATTCACTCACTCGCCCATTCACCAAAAGAGTGAATGTGAGAATAAATGAACGAATGGATGAGTGAGTGAACGTAAAGATGAGTCAGTAAGACTACACACATAGTTATAAATACTTGTGAACGTATGTTTTATTGGGTTTTTCCACTATCCACAGCCGGGTCAAGGAATGAAATAAATCAATGGATGAATAACTTAGCGATGAATAGGAGAATGAATGAACTCACTTCCAAAAACGAAGCCATGGAGTGAATAAATAAATTAATAAATGAGTAAGTAGGCGAATGAGTGAGAGAATGATTAAGTGTACCCATCCACACACCAAAAGAATGTAATTTATTTATTTATTGGTGTTTAAGGTCACATATTTATGCACATTGGCTAATCATGCCCGCAACATGGAGATAAAGTCAAGTTTGGCCAATCGTTTGTACCCATGTTGCCCATTTTAGAGGACTTCCACCCCAAGCATGGGTGCCTGGGTCCTATTTTACCAGTGAAACAGAACTTGTTTACCGCAGTAAACAGGCGCTGCTTCACTTCCCGGTGTTCCACGATGGACCAATAGAATGATTGAAGGAGTGAATGAATGGGGGAATAAATAACTCGACAGACTTATTTCAAGGTGCCTGTGAACGCCAGTTGTTTACATGTACATTGACATTTGTTCACTCATTCACCCACGCACCCATTCACTAATACAATGAATGAATGAATGATTGAATGAGTGGACGAGTGAATCATTCAACAAGTTGACAAACAGTTCTGAATACTTGTGGTTACCCACTTAACTTTATACAAAGAAAAAAATGAAAAAATTTTTTTTTAGTAAGTTTTATCGGTACTTTCGACAACCAGGGTCAATGAATGGATGGATGGATGCATAAATAAATGGACAAGTGACAGAATGAGAGAGCTAGGCGTTCAACACTTTTAACACTGTGTAATACTCAAATCGGATTAAGGCAGAGCCAGATGCGAGTTCTGACAATTTCGGGTTTTCATTCCTCCATCCCTGCAAACATCCACCCATTCACTCACTCGCCCATTCACCAACATAGTGAATGAGAGAATGAATGAACGAATGGATGAGTGAGTGAACGAAAGGATGAATCAATAAAACTACACACATAGTTATAAATACTTGTGAACGTATGTTTTATTGGGTTTTTCGACTCTCCACAATCGGGTCATGGAATAAAATAAATCAATGAATGAATAACTTAGCGATGAATAGGAGAATGAATGAACTCACTTCCAATAACGAGGCCATGGAATGAATAAATAAATTAATAAATGAGTAAGTAGGCGAATGAGTGAGAGAATGACTGAGTGTACCCACTCACCAATAGAATGTAATTTATTTATTTATTGGTGTTTAAGGTCACATATTTATGCACAATGGCTAATCATGACCGCAACATGGAGACAAAATCAAGTTAGGTCAATCGTCTGCACTCATGCTGCCCATTTTAGAGGACCACCACCCCAAGCACTGGCAACTGTGTCCCATTTTACCAGTAAAACAGAACTTGTTTACTGCAATAAACAGGCGCTGCTTCACTTCCCGGGGTTCCACGGTTGACCAATAGAATGAGTTAATGAATAAGGAGTGAATGAATGGGGGAATAAATAAATCGAAAGTCTTATTTCAAGGTGCCTGTGAACGCCAGTTGTATACATGTACATTGACATTTGTTCACTCATTCACCCACGCACCCATTCACCAATACAATGAATGAATGACTGAGTGAATGAACGAGTGGACGAGTGAAACATTCAACAAGTTGGCAAACGGTTCGAATACTTGTGGTTACCCACTTAACTTTATGCAATGAAAATTTTTTTTTGGTAAGTTATCTCGGTACTTTCGACAACAAGGGTCAATGAATGGATGGATGGATACAAAAATAAGTAGACGAGTGACAGAATGAGAGAGTTAAGCGTTCAACACTTTTAACACTGTGTATTACTCAGATTGGATTAAGGCTGAGCCAGTTGCGGGTTCTGACAATTTCGGACTTTTATTCCTCCATCCATGCACCCATTCACCCATTCACTCACTCGCCCATTCACCAACAGAGTGAATGAGAGAATGAATGACGAATGGATGAGTGAGTGAACGAAAGGATGAATCAGTAATACAACACACATAGGTATAAATACTTGTGAACGTATATTTTATTGGGTTTTTCGACTCTCCACAACCGGGTAATGGAGTAAAATAAATCAATGAATGAATAACTTAGCGATGAATAGGAGAATGAATGAACTCACTTCCAATAACGAGGCCATGGAATGAATAAATAAATTAATAAATGAGTAAGTAGGCGACTGAGTGAGAGAGTGATTGAATTCACGCACCCACTCACCAATAGAGTGTTATTTATTTATTTATTGGTGTTTAAGGTCACATATTTATGCACAATGGCTAATCATGACCGCAATGTTATTTATTTATTTATTGGTATTTGAGGTCACATATTTATGCACATATTGGTGACTGGGTCCTATTTTACCGGTAAAACAGAACTTGTTTACCGCAGAGTGAGGGGAAACAACTATAAAGCTATTAACAACTAGTCAGTGAATCAGCAATCTAACGAAAAAATATTTACATGTATCAGTTTACACGGTGAAAATATGGAGGTAGTGAATCACAGAAGTATTTTGAAGGATTCCCCTCATAAAAGTAATATTTCTGGCATGGATTTCAGAAGACCCCTCACGAAAAGTCACTCCCCAAAAATCTCTGAAACAGATTTTACCGTTGAAGATTTGTGGGTGGGGGGGGGGGGGGGGGGGTTCTATTTTTTATTCTTACCTTGTATAATTAATCAACCATGATTTGAAAATAATTCTATTTAGTTTCATTGTTAATATAAGTGTTTTAAAATGTTTTAGGTGAATAGTTCCATTAACTCCCTCAGTGACTGTGACCGGGAATCACATCCATATCAACATGTTGACCTGAAGATTGAGATTTTACTTCCAAGTTTGCGAAGTCCGTATCCAAGTCTATTGTAATGATTTTATCGTTTATCAGCTTCACTGTTATTATTCCGTTATTTGACCAAGCTTCTTTAACAAATTTTTGTTTCTTTGCCATCAGTAAGAGTTGTTGATTTTTTCGGGTCAGATCCTCTCTTATCACAATTTGACTCCCTTTTAGAAGTTTTCGCCTTTTTATGGTTTCTATTTTATCCTTTCTTTTGAGGAAGCGCACAATAATGGGTCTATTTTGTATTCTATTTTTATTTGCATTAGGCATTCCTACTCTATGTGCCATGTCTATATCGTCACTGGTTAACTTTGTATTTAACTTTTTATTAATTACTGAACAAACTTTGTCAACACAATCCTCCCAGGTTTCCGTTTTCGAATCACCCTCAATCCCCCAAATTCTAATTGACGATTTCCTGGAGTATTGTTCATTTCTGTTCGCGTGGACAAGAGCGTCAAATATTTCTTTTTCGTGAAACTTTTGTTCAGATTCCATTTTGAGATGTTTTTGTAGCACATTGGTTCGATTGTCACTAGCTTCCTTTTTTAATATTTCTATTTCTTGCTTCAGTTGTTTATTCTCCACTTTTATTGAGTTGATTTCAGAATCCAAGGCGTCACATTTTAGTGTCAATTTTTCATTGAATTTTTCTAAACTATTGATAATTTCTTCTTTCGTGACTAAGTTGTCAATTTTGGCAATAATTGTTTCTATCATATCTTTGGATGGGAGCGTTTCTATCTTTTTTTCCAAGGCCTCCAATCTACTGAACATGGTAACTTCGATTTGGTGCGCCATGTTCTGTCTGTCTTCGTTAATGTCCTCAACAATATTAGTCTCGTTCTGCTCTTTGTGCTTTTTTGTGGTCTTTTTGGCCTTTTTTGATTTTTTTGGCAATGTTTCCTCAACAATAGTACCCTGATCGCTGGAAGATGAACCCGATATTCGAGATCTCTTGTTTTTGTGTTTGATAGGCATGCAATCAGATAGAGTTTTACAAACGCACTGAATAAATTTTTGGTTGAATTTGCTGATCGATAAACTATTGTTCAAAGCTTTGTTTTAGTCTTGACCTTCACACAATAGCAAGACATAAGTTGTACAGAAATGCACCGAGGCATAAATCACACATATCTGAGCACAGATCTAAGATCAGAGTTCATTGCGTCATGCGTTAGCATAACAGCTTGAGTGAGAAGTACAGCACGAACCAAAAACAAAGACGTATCAAGTCTAAATCTTCTAGTTTATCTTGCCGAACTACCGATCAAACTTTAAAAAAACAACAGAAACCGTTTGTGATGAAATCTTGGAACTATATAAAATACATAAACACAGTTTTTCACAGGTCTCTTAACACAATTTCCATGGTAACGTTGTAAATTGGAAAACCTCGAAATCCGGCGAGAAAAAATAAATAATAATAGTCACATTTCCAGGTAAATACAGGTAAATAAAATATACATGTTTTCCCCTAAGTATCCTAGAGGGATCAAAAACTTCCCAGAAACATTCTGTAACAGAAAACCTCTTTTAACAGTTTAAAATGTAAATAACCGGCTCCTCCAAAAATTTAAGTTGCTATCCTACATCCTGGTCCTTTTCCTCTTGCTGGTGAGCAAGGCTCGTAAGGGTGAGACTGGGGCAGAAGAGTGGTTGACTGCTCAGGTTAGGACGGCACAGCTGGGTTATCCTCATGAAACTGAGGATGGACTGGTTGCTGCTGCCTGGATAATCTCTGCGGTCGCTGCTGAGGAGGTGGCGCTGATGGAAACCGGAAGCGCAATACCCCCTGCTCCTAAAGCCTGGTCGGACCTTGTCATAGAAGTTGCATCAAGGGGAACCCCAGGTGCAGCTGCAACACTGTCGAAACCTGAAATTTCCAAGTCTAAGTCACCTGAGAAGAGGGGCGCAAAAGAACAAGGGGGCCCACCATCAAAACAGAAGCGGCTGACCGATACGGGGCGCTCTTCTGTTGGGGAACCCCAAGGTCCCATAATAAAAAGAAAAATGGACCCGGTGACTTTAAAAATTACTGCAGAGAAACAGGGGGCTCCACAATTGAAGCAGAAGCGGCCGACCGATTCGGGAAGTTCTTCTGTGGTGGATTCCTCGGGTCCCTTCGAATTTGAAAGGAAAATGGACCCAGTGACTCTGAAGGTGACAGCCACTGGTAAAGTGAGAGACCTCATAGCTATAGACTCTCACTTTCATCTGAACAGAGTTCGGAAAAGCTTCCGCTTGTCAGGATTGACACTGGATCAGGTGCTGGCAAGGACTCGGGATCAGATGAACCCCCAGGTTCCTGTTCAATTAGAAGCTGCTGTTGACATCTTGTGTGACCCCGAGGAATTCCCGAAGGATCCACAGGCGTTTAGTGGTATTGTAGCAGTAGGTTGCCACCCCTCAAAGTACAATTTGTTAACTGAGGAAGTAAAGCAGCAGCTCAAGGGATTGGTTAATTCCCCCCAAGTAGCCGCCTTTGGGGAAATCGGTTTGGACCGAACCTATGTAAAGGGTCCAGCTGAAATTGAGGAATAGGACCGAATTTTCGGGGAACTGTTGGAAATGGCGCCAAAAGATAAGCCACTGGTGCTGAATGTTCGTGGGGCTGAGGGATCTCTGATGTCCCATGATGTGTTGAACACGGCGCTTATCCAAATCTTGCAGACCGCACATGTAAGTCAGGTTATCCACCTTCATTGTTTCACGGGCCTGGAGGTGGACGTTAAGGCCTGGCTACGTCATAGGCCCAATACATTTTTTGGTTTTACTGGTCTCTGCAGGAGTTTTCCCCCGGAAATGAAGAAAACAGTGGTTGCAATCCCCGCAAATCGTCTGTTACTGGAAACAGACGCCCCATATTTTCCTATGGGGGCCAGAAGGCGCTGGTCAACTCCTGCTCTGATAGGGGAGGTTGCCCAGGCGGTGGCTGCAATCAGAGGAGAAAGCCTTCATGAACTGCTGGAAGTCACTGTGGCTAATACCAAGACAGTTTATGGTATGCCATGAACCCGTTAGTGTATGTGTCAAAATCTCCAGGTTGATGTGGTCTTCAAGTAAAAGTGAAAAGATTCTGTGTTTATCCCTATATTTCTTTTTGTGACTGGGGTAGAGCTTGGGTGGTTAGCCCAGAATAAGTCCTTTCCAGAATCAGTTTCAAAATTACCCTGAGGGGAAGAAATAAACTATTTCAGATTGAGGTGGGTGACTTGGGTAGTTGTCAAGAGTGTGCTGACGGATCTCGGAGGTGCACGACGCTCCCCAGTATAAGTCACATGGGTGCCTCAAGAAAAGGTTTATTAAGAATTATTTCATCAGTTTCAAAATTACCCTGGGGGGAAGAAATAAACTATTTCAGATTGAGGTGGGTGACTTGGGTAGTTGTCAGAAGTGTGCTGACGGATCTCGGAGGTGCACGGCGCTCCCCAGTATAAGTCACATGGGTGCCTCAAGGAAAGGTTTATTACGTGTTATTTCACCTAAGTATTATTTTTTAGTAAATTGGGTGGGGTCATGATTTAAATTTTTCCAGTATTTGAGGTAGGGTGTTTGGGCGGTTGTCCAGACTTGAGGAGGCCCAGAATTGCCTCAAGTGAATAATTTAATTATGGATCCACTAAAGTTTAACAGCAGTTATGCCAGTTTGTCCCATATTGAGGTGGGAGGCTTGGGTAGTTGTGAGGTGCTGAGGGATACCTGATGCGCTGAAACACTACCCAGGATAAGCCTCACGGGTGCCTCAAGGGAAAGTTGCATGAGTGAGGAGGGGAGCTTGGACAAATACTCGGACCTGATGAAGCCTGATGGGAAGAGAGATTGTCCAGTAGGAGCCTCCAGGGTGCCTCACTGCATGGTCAAAATTGGTTAGGTGGTTGAGGTTGAGGACTGGGCTGTGTACGGGTAGTCACTCGCCCAAGTAGAGCCTCAAGGATGCCTCAACGGTTAGTAGAATTTTTTCCTAGATTGAGGTGAGGTTTTTGGGTAGTTGGCCAAAGGTGCATCAAGGCAAAGCCAGGCGAGCTTCACTCACCCAGTTAAAAGCCTCCAAGTTGCCTCAAGGATAATGTCATTCTGCTTTTAAACCAGATTAGTATACTTAGGTACAAAGCCTCATATTTGGTAAACACACTTGGCATATCTCTTTGAAAACCCCTGACTTGGTATATCTTATGAAATATGCATACTTGGTATACGCCATGGGTTAACTTGTAAACTACAGTGTGGAGAAAAAGATGTGTCTTCATCTGACGGATCTCGGAGGTGACGGACACAGTCTGGAAAGACACTTTAAGCATGGATTTCAATGGAGATACCATAGAGGGAAGGCGAAGCAGTCACCTAAGAAATTTAAAAGGGGATTTCCAGTTATAATACCGGGTCAAGTTTCTCTTGAGGAAGACTGATAGAGAAACAAGAAAAAAATGGGACCTAGAAAAGGGCTTTTGGAAATGAGCTGTTCGCGTGTGTGACAGCTCAGCCCTTTAAAATAATTTGGGCTGTTCGAATGTTCGACAGTCCATTAACTGATTTTTAAAAGAAAAAATGAATTTTTAAAAAAAAAAGATTTTAAGTAAATCAGTAATTTTTTAAGATTTGGAACTGAATGCTTAAATACAGAAAATGGCCATGTAAATTAATTAACTGAAGAATGAAATTAAATTAATGATCGGCCAGATTAATATATTTTCTATCAAGTTCCAAAATCCAGTAAATCACTCTTTCCCCGTATTTTTATAAGCAAAATGTAAGAGTAATTTAATTAAAACGGGGAAGAGTGTTGTGAAATAGGGTAAGTGAAAACGTCCGCGTTGCAGCGCTCCAGATTTGAATGGGTATTCCGGAGCAGGCCGAAGTGGTAACGGAGTTTACCGGAGGAAAACAGAGTCAACTTCGGCGAGAAGCTGCAACAGCCCTTGGCACTTTGCTGACGAATACCGGAGGCGAAGTACTTCTTTACCCTACGAAAGGTAACTTTTGACAGAAATAAACGAACTCAGAGAAACCATTACAAGCCATCACTAACCACAGTGGTGAGTATTAATTACCTCGTCATTATAAGGTCATTGTAGCTTTTGATATTAGAAACCAATGTTACTTTAGTGTGTTAATTTTGATCAGAAAATGCTGTGTGCCTCGAAGTTTTATGACATTAATGTCATCGGTTAACAGGAAACATGTACAGTCATATGGAAACAACCAAACAATTGGATTCGCCTGAAGCTGGTTTGCTCCACAGTGGACAACACGTCTTCTTGAAAGTAAAGAACGCGTGTTGCACTATCGCCTCGGATATTTCGTTGGCAAAGAACTGTTCAATTCACCAGAATTCAAGAGGATGTTTTGAGAGTCTGATTCTATCTCTGACATAAAACATTTATTTAGTTATGGTAACTAGTTTTAATTTATTAAATACATTAAATCAGTGCGTTCCTCGTATGGAAAGAAAAAAATAAAAAGCCGCGTGTGTTTATAAAACTTATTTGATCACGCCCACAATTTTTACGTCGTTCGTTTTTGACGTCTTTCTCTGTTTTCATTGGATATCCTGTAAGGTCCCTTTTCGCAGCTCACGGCCCATTAATTTATTATGTGATGTATCCCATGGTAATGGCTGCCATTGGCCATCTTGAATTTCGGACCGGACCCAAAAACTCTCGTTCTCGTCCCACGGTATACCAAAGGTACCCAAGAAGTTTCGTAAAGACGGTTCATAAATACGGTAAAGGTGTAGAATAGGGGACTTTTCGTTTTTTTTTTAAAATAACGATTTTCTCGCTATTTTTTCTCTGTTTTCTTAAAGTAAACTATATTTTGAACAAAATGACACAAAATTAGGTACCTCTATCATGTTTTAACATGTCAGAGAATAGATTTTAAATCCCGTTGAATTGCGAGTTTCCCAATTGCCATTTGTTTCAACCGCTGAAAATTTCACAGCATCTGTTGTTTTCATTCGTTGTTACAAGTGACGTCACAGGGGAGAAATCATTCTAAATTGCATGTGTGGAATACAGAAGAGGAAAAAAAAATAATAACAATAATAATAATAAAAAAAAATTAATAATTTATTGCTGGATTGAGATATCATTAAGAACAGTTTCACAAATTGAAATAAATAACATTAAACACATGCACAATTATTTGACACATATTAAACATGCTGTTTACAGAACAATCATGCAGGAGGGGCAACACTAAGTCAGTGTATATATTGAACAAAACATGTGTAAATGAACATACACATGAATGACTGTTAACTGAAAGCCAAGTAACTGAAAGGCTTTAATTTCTGTTGTCGGGAGATTTTATCCCTTATAAAGACGGATTTTATAAGAAAGAAACCCTCCAAACCAAAAGTGTTGTTCTTATCTTTAAATACCAATCGTCGAATGTTTTTGGCGATACTTTTGGGACAAAAAACCCACCATGCAGAATTTGATCACGTGAATCAATCAAGGATTCAAAAATTCAATACCTGCATTGCCTAACAAGCAATTAATTCATTTGATGCCGTGGCAGCAAATGAACAGTATGATAGCAGGTGCGCTTCGCTTGTGTACATGTTAGCAGGTGTGCTTCGCCTGTGTGCGTGTTCCTCGATTTAAGGTCAGTTCAGTTAGGACCAGGGTGAGCTAATCGGTAAGCTAACCCTGGCCATCACTAGACTGACCCTAAAATTTGATCTAGGGTCAGTTTAGTGAGGGGGCAGGGTTTGTCAGCCGACATTTCAATTACTAAACTCTCCCCCTATGATAGCGATAATGGAACGGAGCGATTGCAGTGAGTTCGACGGCGCTGTCACAATAAAATTGTTAATATTTCTTGAAAAAAAACGCTAAAAGTATGTGATTTTGTGTCATTTTGTTCAAAATATAGTTTACTTTAAGAAAACAGAGAAAAAATACCGAAAAAAGCGTTATTTTTAAAAAAAAAAACGAAAAGTCCCCTATTCTACACCTTTACCATAAATACGGCCTCTAGCCCGAGCCGTATTGAATTGTTGACGGACAGACGGAACAGCTGACCATGGCATAAGCTCAAATTTGGCTTCGCCAAAATTGAGCTAAAAATCCTAAAATCTCAAAGTCAAGAATAAACTAGAGGCTCAATTAAGCCTAAGATGCTCACCTGGCTAAAGTTGTCAAAAGAGATGAGTGTATCAATAATATAAAAAGTGGTGCCCCTTGATACAATCTTGCAGGAATGATCTTTTGTTACAAATCTCTAGAGGGTATTTAAATTTCTAATTCTTCAGCTACATGTACAAGTCCAATTCCGGCTCCTATAGGGAGCTCGAACTTGAAAATCCCCCCCCCCCCCCCCTACAGATGTTTCTATATTATTAAATATTAAATATGAAAGCATTCTGACTGGTAGATCAGGGACATGAAATAATGATCAGTCATTGTGATCTCTATTATAAATTATTGCCTGAACAGTCTACATTCTCTGGCTTAGCAGTTGCGTCTAGGCAAGACTGCCAAGACTTGCCTAAAAACAGCCGGTATGGTTCTTGGAATGTAACTTTCAAATGTATCTAAAAACACAAGGAGTCCCAGAGGGCCTGAGGGCCACCTGACATGGTAGTCTAAATATCAACCCAGGGAATTGATATGATCAAGTTGCATCTGCCCTCGTAAGAAAAGCTTAGACAAAAATATTAAAAGATTCTGACTGGTGAATCCGAAAAAAAAGGATTTTTAAAGAATATTCCTCATGTTGAACTAAGTTCTAATTCGAACTCCCACAGGGAGCCCAAATATGAACCCAGAGACTTGGCTTGTACAAATTTGAATCTCATCTCCCTAAGGATGCTGTATATCAAATATCAAACGATTCTGACAACTGGATCTGAAGAAAAATATTTTTAAAGAATATTCCTCATATTGAACTAAGTTATAACTCAGGCTCCCACAGGGAGCCCAAATATGAACCTGGTTTGAACAAACTTGAATCTCACCGCTCCCCCACTCCCCCCTCAGGATGCTGCATAATGAATATCAAGATTCTGATAGGTGGATCTGAAGATAAGTTTTAAAGAATATTCCTCATTCTGCACTAATTTAAACATTTGGGCTTCCACAGAGAGCCCAAATATGGACCCAGGGATTTGATTTCCGTAAACATATGAAACAATCTTCCAAAGATATTATATGTGAAAATTGAAAGCTTTTGGAGCAGTGGTTTGGGAGAAGAAGAGTCTTAAATGTTTTTCCCCTTGCCCACAGTGTTAAAAAATGCTGACTCAGCATTATTTTTTCCAACAGCCCGAAAATGTACCCTATATGTATGTTAAAACCGATAGTAATTTTTTTTTTGGCCATTCCATTCTGTTGATCCTAAGGAAGCTTCACACCAAATAAGAATTCTAGGTGCCAAGTACTTTTGGAGATATGGGTGCTTTAAATTTTGTCAATTTTTAGCTCCTGCAATTCCCATTGGCTGACGGGAATTTTTTTTTTTTTTTTTGGGGGGGGGGGGGGGGGGCATAAATTAAGTACTCATGACCCAATAAGCCCTCATTTCAAATTTGGTTCAAATCAGCCTCTCTGTTTGGAAAATAGAAATTTTGGGCGGGGTGAAAATTCTTTCCCCTCCCATAACGTCAAAGTATAGTCTCACAAACTTCTCTTGGATAAACCTGACTCTACACCTCAAAAGGAAGCTGCACACTAAATATCAAGTATCTCCTACTGCTGGTTCATGAAAAGAAGATTTTTTAAAGATTTAGGCACACTTTTTGGGTGTGGCCCTACCAAGGGGCAAGGCAACTTGATTTCAACAAAATCAAAATGCGATGTCATAATAAACAAGCATCTCAAATTTTACATAAATTAGTTCAGCGGCTTTGGAGAAGATGCAAACACGATGTTCACAGATGACGGATGATGGATGGTGAGTGATCACAATAGCTCACCCGGACTTTCAGTCAGGTGAGCTAATGAGGTTCCATGAGGCCTGAAGCGCTTACCTTGAACAGAACCATAGGATCCATTGTCAATCATTGAGCCCCTCAGTAGTGACTAAAATAGTCCAAGCATCATGCCTTTTCTTCACTTAATCATTTGTGACAGGCGGGGAAGGGAAATAAACTAAGACAAAGACATATGTGTGATATGGACTACGCCGTATAATACGAAGATAATAACGAGAGTATATACACCTATAGGTGGAACTACAGCGAAGCCAAAAACAATGAATAATTACAAATGGTAACGAATATAAATACAAGTTTAACCTTTTGCGACTACGGTACGTAATATTACGTACGAAAATTGCCGTGCGTTGCGACTACGCTACGTAATAATACGTTCTCCGACTTTGACCCCGAGCGGCCGCTTTTTCGTCCAGAAACATGATACTTCATAATTTCATTAAATGTGATGGATGCTAAGTGCATGTGTGCGGTAGACCAATCAATATTTTCAACGTGCAGCCACAAGGCTGCACGTTGCAAATATTAATTGGTCTACCCCCAAATAATGAATATGGACTCTTCCTGTTGCTGTCATTGAATTGATACGGAAGATACCACCAGAATTCAATGGGCTAACGATTGCGCTTGACGTCGCCAAAACCTGATTCTACGTGACGTTAAAACGTCACGATAACCGTAGTCGGAAAGGGTTAAGCTCCGTTGGGCCAAACCCGCCAAAGATGATCCGCAAAGTGGATCATCTCGCCCAACAAAGCGCAAACAAGTCATCACAAAACACCTACCAGAAGGGCACTGTCCCGACAGTCGGCCCTATACACCCAGGACACTACTGGCTGAACAGTCGCTTTACAAACAAAGCCTGACAAAACAGTCACCAGCCACATGGGCATAAGAAGGGCACTGTCCCAACAGTCAGCCCTATCTATAATGCCCCCAGACACCGACCTTAACAGTCGGTGGAGTAAGAGTAAAAAAAATTGAGCAGTGTCCCAGCAGTCAGCCCACAAATGGAAGTGGAAAACAAAGGTGTGACTTCCCAAAAGCCTAACAGATGTGAGGAAGGTAACCATGCTACGGGATAGATAGAATAGGACATCTTACCACAATAGGTCGGACCTGTCCCGAGAAAACAGTCACCAGCAACACAGGTACAAGAAGGGCACTGTCCCGACAGTTATCCCTACAATGCCCGGGCACTGACTAGCCTAACAGTTGATGCAGGAAAAGAATTTGAGCACTGTCCCAGCAGTCAGCCCACAAGACAAGAAAACAAGAAATGTGGACCCCCCCCCCCCCCCCAAAAAAAAAGAAGAAAAAGAAAAAAAGATCAGATGTGATCGAACGTGCCACCAGCACCGTGGCTACATGCCCAAATACACATAGATACACGAAAGGAACATGCATGCATATGTATGTGGACATGGAACGTTGAGTGCAAACCTCAAAGATGAAGTAACGAGTGGGTAGAAATCAATGAGTGAGAGAGGGTATTCGTATATATTTCTGAAAAGCGTTGGATTCTCCGGTAATAATGTACAAAGTGGAGCTCCTTGATATACAACCTGGAGTTCTGAATTGTAAATTAGAGATGTTGTATACTAAATATGAAAGGATTCTGACTGTTGTATCTGAAAAAGAAGATTTTTAAAGAAATTTCCTCATATTGCACTAAATTAAAATTCTGAGGGAGGGGGTGGGGGTACGGGGGGCTCAATTATCAATCCAGGGACCCGATTTGAACAAACCTAAATCTGACCTCCCTAGCAATTTTATATTCCAAATGTGAAAAGATTCGGGCTGGTGGATCTAAAAGAAAGAAGATGTTTTAATGAAATTTCATCATATTGCACTAAGTTGAAATTTTGGGCTACAATCAAGAGCCCAAATATGAACTCAGAGACTTGATTTGAACAGACTTGAATCTGCCCCACCCCACAAAGATGTTATATACCAAATATCAAAGCATTCTGGCTGCTGGGTCTGAAGAAGATTTTAAAAGATCATTCCCCATATAGCCCTAAATTAAAAATTCAAGCCCAAATATGAGCCGAGGGGGTTTCATTTTAACAAACTTATATCTGACCTCCCCTTTGGATGTTGCAAACCAAAATGTCAAAAGATTCTGATCACTGGTTTTGAAGAAAAATTAAATCTGGCAAATATGCTGACTCAGCATTTTTTGACACCCTCTACAGAACATTCTGTGACAACCGATGGCAATTTTTATACCATTCAGTTCTATGGGTCCTAAGGATGCTCCATACCAACTAACAATTCTCTGTTCTGTGGGGTTTGGTAAATATTGCAGTTTGGAAAAAATTCTTGTTTTAGCTCCTGGGGTTTCCACGGGGACACATGAAATTTTTTTTATGAATCAAGTACTTATGACCCAATAATATCACAAACCAAATGTGGTCCAAATCGGACCACTGATTCAAAAAATAAAAATATTGGGCAGAGCCAAAAATCTTTCCCCTCCCATTACAAAGGCAAATATTGCTCCGTAAACTTCCTTCAAACAAAAACTTGAATTCACACCTCAACAGAAGCTCCATACCAAATATCAAGTCATTGTACCTGCTGATTCATGAGAAAAAGATTTTAAAAAAAATTTTCCCCACCCCCTCCTCATGGGGCTGGGCACATTGAGTTGAACAAAAATGAAATGCTCCATCAGCACCATCACTAACACAAACTTTCACTTGAATTGGTCCAGTGGTTTTGGAGGAGAAGCCCAAAACATGGTGTTGACGGACGGAGAGCAATTAGATTAGCTCATCTGGTGAGCTAACAAAAGGCCTCGAAGAGTTAAAAGAAGAATTAAATTTTTATTTGAATGAGGACCGAGATTGGGAAATATTTCCTTTAAATTGGGAAAAATAATGACAAATTCCCATTGGGAAAGGATCCCATACTCGGACCCTGTAGCCAGCCAAAACGAACCCTGACATATGTCGACCAAAGTTATCAAGATACAGTAAAATCATTCCAAAACAAGTCATCCTACCAAGTTAAAATGAAATCCCTTCATAAATATGACTTGAAGATTTTCCCAAAGGAATGTAGGTGTGTGCCTGTCTGGAGTAATGGCTGACCGATCGTGATCAAAATTGGACAGTCTCATCTACATATCATCCCGAGTTATCCTACCAAGTTACTGTGAAATCCCATCATAAAAACAACCTGTAGACAGTGCTTAAGGAATCTAGGTAATGTGATCAAGCAACGGTAACAGTGATGTGAAGTGACAGACGTGACCTTTCATCTGCTTCCCAAGATGCAAGTTGTGACGTCATAACCCGCCAATTTGTGACAGATACATTATTCAGCTAGACTTCTTCCAGATTCCAACGCTTGAAACACACGCTTACATTTCATCTCTTCGCATTTCACTTGTGCAATTTCTCTACGCAATCGGTAAGTACTCTTGTAGTAAATATCTCATGTAGCATCTATAAATACAAAGGCAATTTCGCTACATTTGGCGTCGCTGCGAAAAAAATTATTTTTTGATCGTCTTGTGCGTTTATGCAGATAGGAACGGCCATGATGAATTTTTGTTTACTTTTCTCTCACTTCAATTTTTTTAACGTCAGTTATTCGTTAATTATTTAATAATCTGATGTTATTTTGGTATTAAACATTAATACAAATTACTTGCAAGCGATGTTACTTGCCGATTTGTGAAATTTTTGACAGAAATTGTGTTTTTGGTGTTGAGAAATTACAATTTCCGTAACCATGGTGATTCGTGTGTGTTTCGAGTTTGTTTTCGAGCGTTGAAAATCAAACGTCGTGCTGCGATGCTTTGAAGTCTAGCATAGTCGATTTAATTTCATTTTTGGGCATAATTAAATTCGATTTTCACAAAAAATAAAATTTAATTCCATGCAGTCGACCAGTAACATGAAGGTCGATTAACACTACTTTCGATTTCAATTGTGTCCCGTCGCTAAACAAAAATAAAACCGGTGTTCCTGCGATGATCCGCAATTGAAGTTGAACCGTCCGGACATATTTTAAAAGTGACAAATTTCAAAATTTCTACAAACACGCAATGTTTTCTTTAATTAAAACATTGTGATTTCATTAAACCAGGTTTAACAATTCTGACAGTCGCTCTATCCTGTGATAGAGTGTACTTACCTTCAATTTTCAAAGAAAAGGGAGGAGATTGGTAGATTTATTTTTGGTTGATTTTGATTTTGGTTATAAGTCTCTTCCTTATTATAAAGTGAACAAAAGTATAAACAATATGTCAAAGAAAGTTTTTATAAATTCTGCTTCTTATGAAGAGCTGGCACAAATAAATCAAATAGGCTCTTTTGCTGCTACACAAATTGTTAACCGTCGTCGTGATGTGGGTTATTTTACATGTAAACAAGATCTTGATGAAATAGCATTGTTTCGTGGCACCCGTAGTTTATCGGCGATGATCGATCTCAGCACACCACTGGTGGGACAGGTGGTAAATAATAACGTTCCACTAGGGAATGGATCATCTAGTCCACCAATGACAGAGCATCAGCTAATTGCCTCGGCACTCACTCCACCTGCTACGGTTGATAAAAGTGTCAGACCAAAAAATATAACAGGAACAGATCCACCTTTTGGTTTTAGCGAAAGTAAAATACAGTCGCCGGATCGGAGAACTTCGATCTGTGCGGATTCGACTTTCGTTCTTGCAACTGTTCCAATTACAACGTCACCTATTGCGCAGTTAACAACTGTGACCACTTTGGTGCAGCCACGGACTAGTACTGTGGTTAGAAGTTCCTTGGGACCAGACACTAATCGATCTAAGGACCTTGATTCTTTCGCCATGAGTGATGAGCGCAGTAGGCTTCTTGAAACTGTGAGGGTGATGAATACTTCTTTACAGACACATTTTAATGATACGCCTTCCGTTCAAATAACTCAATCGGAGGTGACCCAACCTATATCTACTTGTGATACTTTTACTGGATTACCAACAAGTTCTGCTCATTTGTCCTTTACCCCACCTCTTCCAACTCAGTCTTACTCTGTGACTCAACCCTCACTTCTTCAACAGACAAATTTTACCCCCGCCTCTCATCCATACAATACTAGTATGGGAGGTGATGCTACTAGGTATCCTAACCCAACTTACTCTGGTTACCCTTCTGTAACTCAAACCCAAGGTTTTACAGAGCAATCCAGATATCCTAGCCAGACTTTCTCTGGTTATCCTCCCTCACCACCTAGCCATGTTTTTGGACAACCTTCAGGATTCCCTAGCCAGGGTGGACCTGTCTATCCTGGTTCAACTTATCCCAGTTCTGGTTACCCACCTGCATCCCACAGTCTGGGGTGGGTAGATCACTCCAGATTTTCAAGCCAGATGAATTCTGGTTACCAGCCTCATTTAGGTCACATGGGCCAACCTTTGTATGATGCCTATGGAAATGTGGTGTACCCTCCTTATTTTGGACCTTCGGCTCCCCCTGCGCCACATTTTAGGCCTCCACCTTTTTCTCAGCCAGCCTATAGGTCTGGTTCCGATTGGGGTAGAGAAAGGAGGACACCTTGGTTGCCCCGTGGTTTCAGTTATGATGGATCTGAGGTTTGGCAGCCTTTTCAATTGAAATTCAAAAAATATGCAGAGTATCAACAGTGGAATCCTGAAGAACAAAAACAAGTTCTTTGCTGGTCTTTGTCCGGTCGCGCTAGCGAATATTTCACTCTAATGAATGAGCGTGACCCTAATATGTCAATCGACGCTTTGTTAAAGGCGTTGGAAAATCGGTTCGGGTATCATGACTTACCCGAAACCACTCAATTACGGTTCCAGCAGTCTAGACAGAAGCCAAACCAGTCCTTAGAGGAGTGGGCAGAAACTGTTTTAACGCTGGCAACGCGTGCTTTCAAAGATTGTTCGCCTGATTTTACTTTTCGGCAAGCCATTCTTAGGTTTTGTCAGGGCTGTAATGATCCACATGCTGCGGTGGCTGTAGCTATGGAAACGCCGCAGACAATGGAACAAGCCATAAATAGAATCAGGTGGCACCAACATAACTATGCAGCTATTTTTCCGCATAAATCAAGAAAAGACATACGTCGTGTTTCCTCAGACAATGAACAGGAAAGCGATGACGAATATGATATCCGAGCTGTGACATATAAGTCACGTGATTCTTACAAGAGTAATAAGACAAAAACAGATACGACTGATATCGCTGCTCTCAAAAGTCGGACGTTGAACATTGAAACGACGCTCGACAAAGTTGTGTCGCAGTTGGATCAGTTGACAAAATTGGTCACCAATTTGGCTAGCAATCCATCAAAAACTTTTATAAAACGTGAGTCGTCCCCACAGTCGAGGTCGCCCTCACCTTCAAGAAAATTTACAATTGAATGTTTTACTTGTCATGGTCCACACTATCAAAAAGATTGTCCAACAAAAAATCCTTCAAATAGACCTAACAAGGACAATCGAGTTAAATTTGGAAAGTTAAACGAGAACGGGTCAGATCATCGAGAGGTCTGATTCTGGCCCCTTCTCTCTCCAACGACCTCGATTTTCAATCGGACTCACCGCCCATGATTACTCGGTTGAAATCTACTTCGTCAATCGCAGTACCTATATCACTTTCTGGACATCAAATAAATGCTATAATAGATACTGCGGCTGATGTTTCTTTGATCTCGGATAAACTGTTTTATAATCTGAATCCCACACCACAGTGTATTAAGACAATACGTTTTAATACCGCAGCTCGTGATAGTCACATGTTTGGTAAACTGGTAGGGCCAGTTTCTATCTCAATTGGTAGTTTAAAATTTGAAGAAAACATTTATGTAGCTCCAATTGAAGATGATATGTTGTTAGGTATGGATTTTCTGAAAAAGTATAAAGCTCAAATTGACATTTTAACAGATACGATCACTTTGTGTAATCATGTTTTTCCGACTGTGTCTACTGACACTGTTGCCACAAAAATTGCTCGTGTTTTTGCGAATCACGAAACATTGGTTCCTCCCAACTCAGTTGTTCTTCTTGAATGTTCTATAAATCCGCCATTGAATGATTATGTCATTGAACCGCTTCATAGTGTAGAATCTGTGTTATTACCAACTCTCCATGAAGGTTATACGACACCTCACGTCTGTTTTATAAACTCAGATGATCGACCAGTGTTGATAAATAAAAACAAATATATCGCAGATGCCTATGAAGTGTCCGAAATATGTTGTGATTTTGACAATTTTGAATCTGCTACTGTCAGTCAAATCGGCAGTGATGATTCAGGAATTGATTCGTCTGAAATGCCAGAACATTTGAAAAAATTATTTGAGCGGTCCTCTAAACTAATTTCAGACAAATATGTTTCTCGTCTTGGTGAACTCTTAATTGAATATCAAGATGTTTTTGCAAAAGATGAGTTTGATTTAGGGAATTTTGAACAAATCGAACACACTATACCGCTAATAGAAGGTGCTCGTCCAATCAAACAGCCAATGCGCAGAACACCTGCTTGTTTTGTGGATCAAGAGGAAGCCCATTTGAAAAAATTATTGGCAGCAAAAATTATTCAACCCTCTACATCTGAATGGGCTAGCGCACCTGTATTAGTGAAAAAACGTGACCCAGATAACAAACATTCAATGCGCTGGTGTATTGATTATCGTCGTGTAAACGATGTAACTCGAAAAGAAGTCTACCCATTACCGCGAATCGACGATTGTCTTGACACGTTGAGTGGTAATTCTTGGTTTGGCAAGGCTGACTGTCTTTCGGCTTATCATCAAGTTTCGGTGAAAAATTCGGACCGCCCTATCACAGCCTTCTTAACCAAATATGGGATTTTTGAGTATTTGAAAATGCCATTTGGGTTACAGGGCTCGCCATTTACTTGGTGTGGGGTGATAAATCTAGTACTACAGGGATTAAATTGGGACATATGCCTTGGGTACATAGACGATGTAGTTCTGTTGGGTAGTTCTGAAAATAACCACTTGGAAAATATACGCAAAGTGCTTGATAGGTTTCGATTACACAATCTGAAGCTGAAACCAAGCAAATGTGAATTTTTTCAAAAGGAAATTGAGTTTCTTGGTCGAAACATTAGTGAAAAAGGAGTGAAAATGTTAGATTCATCAGTTGATGTGGTATTAAACTGGCCGGTTCCCACAAATACAAATGAAGTTGAACGGTTTTGTGGCCTCGTCAATTATCACCGCTCCTTTATTAAAAAATTCGCTGAGATAGCTCGTCCTTTATATGAAATAACTGGGAAAAAACCTTTCAAGTGGGAAGCTGCCCAACAAGAAGCATTTGATAATTTAAAACAACAATTAACTTCTCCACCTGTTTTGGCTCTTCCAAATTCAACTGATTTATTTATCCTTGATACTGACGCCAGTGCTCATTCTATAGGTGGCGAACTGCTTCAAATTCAAAACGGTGAAGAGAAAGTAATAGCATATGGTAGCTATGTTTTGTCCCCTCAACAAAAAAGATATTGTACCACTCGTTTGGAATTACTCGCCGTGGTAAGATTTGTTCGTCAGTTCCGTCACTATCTGCTTGGTCGAAAATTCATTTTAAGAACTGATCATAGTAGTCTACGCTGGTTGTTAAATTTCAAGGAACCTCAAAACCAACTTGCTAGATGGTTAGAAGAACTTAGTCAATATGACATGGTGGTAGAACATCGTAGGGGTATCCATCATACAAACGCCGACGCTCTATCAAGAATTCCGGTGAACGCTTCCTGTGAAAATTATTTCCCAGGTTGTGATTTAACTGAACTCCCTTGCGGTGGATGTAAATATTGTACTAGAGTTCATAACAGCTGGACCAAATTTGAACAAGAGGTCGATGACGTCGTGCCTTTATCTCAAGGTGTAATTGAAGTTAGGAACGATGACTTTTCTAGTGAGTCCTCAGTGAAACAAACCACGGTGGATATGCCGTTAGAAATAGAACCCGACCCAATCAAAATTGATCATATTTCTCAAGAAACTGGTTGGCTGAATACCAATCTGAATTTGGAGTATGCACCTGAGTCGTCTCCAAATTACAGAATTCTTAAAATTTCTGATCCTGAACAAATTAATCTATCTGACGTCTGCTCCGCAGATGAACTGGTTGACGTTCAGCGAGCTGATCCTGACCTCAAGCCAGTTATTGATTGGTTAGAATCTGGAGAAACTCCAACTGAAGGAGAACTTTTCCGGTGTAGTCCAGCAACAAAATATTTTTGGATAAATCGGAAACGATTTTTGATAAAAAACAATCTTCTGTATAAAATTTGTAGAGATGATAGTCAAGTTCTGGTAGTGCCAAGTAAATTCGCACCAGATCTTTTGCATATCGCTCATGACATACCGTCCTCTGGTCATTTAGGAGTGTTCCGAACTCGTGAAGGACTTCGAAAACAGTTTTATTGGTACGGCATCACTGATGACATCGACAGTTATGTTGCTGCGTGTTCTCAGTGTGTCAGGAGCAAAACCGGAGGCAAACACGCTAAGTGGGAACAAATAATATACCAGTCAGGTGCACCAATGGAAAGAGTGCATATTGATTTTCTCGGACCTTTACCACTTAGTGATAATGGAAATAAATATATTTTGGTTCTAACATGTCAATTCACAAAGTGGGTTGAATTTATCGCCTTACCTGATCAAACCGCCGAAACAGCAGCATGTGCCGCTGTAAATGAATTCTTTTCCCGGTTCGGTTGTCCTTTACAACTATTTTCGGATCAAGGTTCATGCTTTGAATCTAATCTTTTTCAAGAGATGTGTAAAGTGTTACAAATTCATAAATCTAGGACAACGCCGTACCGACCGTCAGCTAATGGCTCGGCGGAACGCCAGAACAGAACGCTGATGAATATTGTACGGTGCTATGTAATTAAAAATCAGAAAAATTGGGACAAATTTTTGCCTCAGTTAGCCGGAGCAATTCGATCCTCTGTGCATCGAATGACCGGTTTTACGCCAAACAAAATGATGTTGGGTAGGGAAGTAAATCATCCCAGCGACATCATGTACAATTTTCATCTTGGTGAAACTGAGCACAAAAATACTGGCAAATTTGTCCAAAATTTGGTAGAAAAATCTAAAGAATGTCACCAGTTAGCCAGGTCAAGATTAAAAATGGCATGTCAAAAGATGAAACGTGATTACGATGTGAAAACTCATAAATATGAATACAAGGTGGGAGATCTGGTTTTCTTATTAGACGATTCATCCAAGAAGGGCAAGTGCAGAAAATTATGTCCTTTCTGGAAGGGACCAGGAATCGTTTCTGAGGTTTTGACCCCATACTTGTACAAAGTGCTTTTCAAGAACTCCCTGAACGTCGTTAATCATGACCGTCTTAAGAAATGTTTTGATAAGTCTTTACCTGTTTGGCTGACTAAAACGCTTGAACTTTTCCACCAGACTGGTGAAGTGAAAGTGGAATCTCAAAAAGGAATATTTTGTATATGCCGTCAGTCCGCCGGTAAAAGATTCATGATACAATGTGATTATTGTTTTGAATGGTATCATGGAGATTGTATTGGTGTTACATCACAAGATGCTGATGCTATAGATTTTTATAGATGTTCCAAATGCTAAATGATACTTTTCTTTCTCTTTCAGATAAACATGTCTGACAAAACCTTTACCGCTGTAACTGAATCATCAATTACAGTGCCCACTAGTAGTGCTACACAGGTAACATCTACGCCTGATGCCTTCTCGTCAGGTGATCTCATATCATTTCCTTCTCCTTCGCATGATGTTATTTCGTCATGTGTTTCTTCTGCATCTATGCCTGATGTCTCTGCGTCAGGTACTTCTTTGCCTACCTATTCGCTTGATGCTATTACGTCAAGTGCTCTATCTCTGACATCCTCTCCCATGCCTGTTTTCACCTTAGCTTATATACCGCTGAATCCTGTCAGTTCAGTGCCGGAAACTGTCACAATGCCAGTACCGATAGCTACAACTACTACTACTGCTACTGTTGTTTCAACAAGTCTTGGACTATCTGTCGCTCCTCCGCCTGATGTTTTTTCGTCAGGTGTATCCCCATCACTCTCTGTGACACCAATGGAATTAGACCCACCAAAAACAACTAACACTGCAAGCACCACACATACCACACATCCTTCTGGATTATCCCGCACTGAAAGACGGCGCTTGAGATTTAAAAACATGTTAGCTGGAAGGAAAGCGTCAGACAACACAAATGGAAGCACTGCTGTTCCAAAACCTTACGACAAACAGCCATTATTATCCACTCCACCTGTAACACCATTAATGGCTGAAGCAGTGACTTCTAAGGTCAAGGCAGAACAAGAAACATCTACACATGCACCATCTAAATCTAAGGTCAGCAAACCAGAAGTACAAAGTGCAGGTAAAGGTCAAGGTGCAAACACCAAAACAAAGCCCCCAAAACAAAGGTCTTTGACAAATAAACTGTATGACACGCATTTTCACTTGGATCGGCTACACAAAAAATTCAACATTAAGTCACTACAGACTGCAGCACGTGCCATCCAAGCCGTCAACCTCAAGGTTGATGTTCCTACTTCTGTTGTGGGCGGCGTTCAAGTTTTCTGTGACCCTGAAACTTGGCCATCTTCCGCAGAGCTTGTGTGGCACCCACAATGGAAAGTAGCAGTAGGCTGTCATCCTAAAAAATATAACTGTTTATCTAACCCTGAGGTCAGAAACAAATTAGAGTCCCTAGTCCGACATCCTAATGTTGTTGCATTTGGGGAAATAGGCTTAGACAGGTCAACAAATTCACCTGTTGAAACCATGCTACAGCATGATGAAACATTCCGCCGGCTTCTGGGACTGTCCAGGCTGGTGTCTAAACCACTAATATTGCACATCAGGGGACACATGGGGGATTCACTTTCCCACGACGTGAGTTATACCGCCCTAGAACACATAAGGTCCCAAACTCACGTTGAACAAATCATACACCTGCATTCATTCATGGGGTCCAGATATCAGGTTCGTGCCTGGAGTTTGGCCAGACCCAATACCTATTTTGGTTTCACTGGCGCACTCCATAACTTCACAGAGATCCAGAGGGAGGGCGTTCGCGCTATCCGACTCGACCGGATTCTTTTGGAATCTGATGCTCCCTATTTTGGCAGACAGGACCGTCCATGGACGACCCCGTCTGTAGTCGGAGAGAATGCTAGGGAACTGTCCCGTATTCTCTGCATGGACTTCAGGGTTCTAAGTGACCAACTAAACGCCAATGCAACACGTGTCTATGGTTTTCAGTAAATTGACCATAGACACACTTTTTTTGTGTTTAGGCAAATAATTTCGTGGAACCTTTTTTCATATTATTTATTTAAAATATTTTTGTTGCATTGGTGACTTTAATCCATATACTTTTCAACCAGTACTCTATCGTTTACTCCTTTAAGAGTAAACTTGGCTATTGCCTCACTGACAGCAATATATTTATTGCTACATGTTTTCTCAAGAACAAGTAGTTTGAACATTCAGTTCTTTTTAATTCAGACTGCTTCCTTGAGAAAACTAGTTATATTCTTAATTCATAGTGTGAAGTAATTTGAACCAACATCACACAACATTACAGTTCAAATTACTAAATTTCATATAAAAAATGTTTGTATTGCTTTTCCTTTTTCAAGCAGTCTGAAAAATGTTGTTCAGACTGTTTTCACATATCAAATATTGTAAAGCAGTTTGAACAATGTTCAAACTGTTTCCATGTTATTTATTCTTCTTTTAAGCAGTTTGAACCTTGTGTTCAAACTGTTTCCGTTTTATATCATGTCTCGGGTGAGTACTCGAGAAAAAACACTTCACAGCTTGGAGCCTATTCTTCAAAAGAAGGGAACAGTGATGTGATGTGACAGACGTGACCTTTCACCTGCTTCCCAAGATGCAAGTTGTGACGTCATAACCCGCCAATTTGTGACAGATACATTATTCAGCTAGACTTCTTCCAGATTCCAACGCTTGAAACACACGCTTACATTTCATCTCTTCGCATTTCACTTGTGCAATTTCTCTACGCAATCGGTAAGTACTCTTGTAGTAAATATCTCATGTAGCATCTATAAATACAAAGGCAATTTCGCTACAACAGGTGACCAATCGTGGCCAAAATTGGAAAGTTGCATCTAAACATCACACCGAGTTATCTTTCCAAGTTACTATGAAATCGCTTCATAAATATGAGCTGAAGACTGTGTTAAACAAATTTAGGCTAAAAGCCTGTGTGGCCGTCACAGTTGACCAATCAAGGCCAAACAGGATGTTCTTATCTTGACATTGCAATGTATACTGAGTGTCATATTTTGGTCGGGTTCAGTCAACTGTGGCGGCTGCAGGAGCATGTTACATAGATTCCTTTAGCACTGTTCACAGCTTTTATTTATGAAGGGATTTCTTTGTAAATTGACATTATTCAGAATCATCCTATCAAGATACAATGAAATCTCTTCATAAATATGACCAGTAGACTGTTCTAAAGGTTTTGAGGTTTTGGACCCTTGCAGCCAAACTTGCATATGAAATATTGTGATAGTCGGACAAGAACTACACAGTGTAGCCTGTGCTAAAGAACATGTGAACAGACTTTTTGGTTCTACTGATCGAAAGATAAGACATTTTTGGGCGATAATGCCTCATCAATTTAGTCGAAACATCAATTTAGTCAAAACAGCACATTAATTTGGTCAAAATGTCACATCACAGAATGACTGAGAAAGAATACTCTTGGTTTCATATTTGTTGCATCTGAAGCCAATTAATGTTGAAATGGTAAATTAACTGGATGGATACCTAAAGGGGTAGTCCTCAACCACCACCACCCCCCCCCCCCCCCCCAGCTTCCCCTAGCAGCAGGAAATTTTACAGATAGATTTTAGGGCATTCTGAGAATATTTCCAAACAGTTTGAACGGATCAGTGTTGGTGACACTGCAGCTCAACTTGACAAACTTGAACTTGGTAAGTTATAAGTGTGGAAATTTATAGTGAGGAAAGTGATGAGGCAAAAAAGGCACTCTACATAACTCTGTGTCTTTTAATAATCAGGGTTATTATTTTAGAACAAAAATTTTCTTTTGATGACGTATCCATTAACTGTGATTTGATTCAAAGTTCGATTCAAAATTTGATTTGAAATTTGATTCATTTTCACACTGCAATTTGATATTTGATTTAATCAAAATTGGCAATTTGCAGATCCCTACCATCATGATTGACAGATCGCAACCAAAAGGGATCGTTCTCTTCTGGACATGATCTCGAACCTGCATATAAAATTTTGTGACGATCGATCAAGAACTACTGGGTATAGCCTGTGTTAAAGAAAATGTGAACAGACTTACAGAATGACAGATTAGCAGACTGACATACTTCCGCTTGAGCGATGGTACTAGCTTATCTTGACTTTGTTAAGTTAAGCTAAAAACTTGCATTGATTGATAAGAGTTCTTCTGTGGGTGTCGGCGGTTGGAATTTTCATGGAAATATAATATAACATTCTGAAAAAGCCTCTGCCACATGTACATATACAACAATGCTTCAAATTTCCAACTGCTGGAATTTCTGTCAGAATAACTTCCAACTCTCTTGATTTTTTAACAAATATTGGGAGTGAGACACCCACCCACCCACCCCCCCCCTCCCCTGTCCCCATAGCACCGCCCCTGGTTCCTACTACTTGTATATGCAGAATGGCGCAAAGGTAAGATACCATATTTTTATCTTTAAAACATAACTTTTCTATTGGGAGACTACATTTTAGTGAGAATTAAGTCTTGTGATACGTGATTTTGTCTATAGTTTTATATTCCTTCACGACTACCATTATTAATAATCATTAATAATCATGTTCATCATGAAGGAATGTAAACTATTGTCAAAATCACATATCAGAATTCTCACTAAAATCTAGTTTTCCAAAAGAAATGCCCAACTAGTTAACTTTTGTCGATTCCTCCTGTCAACCAGTCGACTTCCCAAAATAGCCAATCCTTTCAACACTAAAACCAATGTTTGTCAACTGATGGAATGTTCATGCTTGGAGGAAGATAGAAGAGGGGCAAGGAAGAGCACTGGGATAGAGAAACCTGTGACATACCTGACGAAAGCATTTTTATCAGAAATATTTCCCACCTGCAAAATGAGGAAGGAGAGAAATTCTAAGAAAGGATCAATCTGTCAACAGTTGAAAAAGGCGGGTGGACCTGTGGTATTATTGAACAATTAAAAATATACATTCTGGAAATTTTTGTAATTGTAGGTGTCTATTAAGGGGTCATTCAACAAAACTTTTTTTGAAATTTTCAACTGTGCCCAAAATACTGATAAAAGAATTAAACAGAGTCATATTAAACTAATTTATATATCAAATTAATGACTAGTGAGCAAGGAAATGGAATATACTTAGTTTTTCCTTTTGGGCGATTTTCACAACAGACATGCTTCCAATGAGATAAGTAATGAATTGCAAAAATAACAAATAGAGTGGCAAATCCAATGACAGGGCTTCAAATAAATGACTTACATGTAGAACACCTGACTCGGAGAAGGCATATTTTACCATATCATCTCCAATGTGTTACAGACACCCCAAATAAAAAAGCAGGAAAAATTAGGTTTCCATTTCCAAACCAGGCGGAAAAATCAGCAATATAACATTTTGTAACTGTAAAGTGCAAATTCTGAACATGGGCAAAATATTGTTTTCGTGGATCTGGGAATTGCAGAAATGGCTACAATCTTTTCAATCGAGCAAGGTGATGGAATTGAAAACGCCCAATACATTTACAGGGGAATGTAATACTGACAATCGCATTGATTATTGGTACATGTAGATAAAGTCGAAAATACAGGACACTTTTTCAATTTCCTTATCCAGGGATGCCATTTTTAGAAATGGATACCTAAGCCAGTGTTTGGTAATATCCTAATTTTGTTATTATCCATACGTAAAACATTAAACTGGATAAATAGGTTTCAAAACAAAATCATATCCACACAAATATTTAATATTATTTGTCAAACTTGTGTTTGTACAAAAATATCACTTGATTGAATGGCAAACTATGTTCAGCACAACCTTCTGTTTCCATTTCCATGTTTGTCTTCTACCCAAATGAATTAAAAGAAGAGGCCAGATGGAGCCTTAGGCATTCATTCACCAGACAATAGTTGTTTAAAGGAGGATTCAATAAGCATCTATAGTTAGTTAACACTACAGAGGAATGGAGTTATTTAATTTTTTATAACTTTGCTGTCCATACCAGATGATTATCTTTCTAGTACTAGGATGCTACCACCAACATAATGCCCCGATTTCCGGTAATGTAAAACTTGGGAGTCCAAATATCAACCTTGGAACATAACTTGAACAAACTTGAGTCAGAGCTCTTCTCTTCCACCACTAGGATGATGCTTGTGAAAGCATTCTGACTGGGGGATCTGAAGGTTTTTAATAAATTTCCTCATACTGCACCAAGTTGAAATTTTGGCTATCATAGGGGGCCCAAATATTAAACCAGGTCCCCAATTTAATCAAACTTGAATCTGAATCACACCCTTCTAGAGTTGTTGTATACCAAATTCAAAAGCATTGTGACTGGTGGATTTGGAGAAGATGATTTTTAAAGAAATTTCCTCATAATGCATTAAGTTACAAATCAGGCTCCCATAAAAAGCCCAAATATTAACTCTGGGACTCTATTAGAACAAAACTGAATTTGCCCCCCCCCCCCCCTCCCCTCCTCCCCAAAGATGCTGTATTCCAAATATCAAAACATTTTATGAAATGGTTCTGGAGAAGAAGACTTTTGAAGAAATCCCCTCATATTGCACTAAGTTAAAATTTGGGTTCACATAGGAAGCCTAAATATAACAAATTAGAATGTGACATCCCTCCCCCACCCCCGAAATGTTGTATATCAAATACAAAAGTATTCTGACTAGTGGATCTGAAGAAAAAGATTTTTGAGAAAAATTCCTCATATTGCATTATAAAAGTTAAAATTTGGGCTACCATAGGGAGCCCAAATATTAACCCAGGCACTCGATTTGAACAAACTTAAATCTCACCTCCCTATAGATGTGTACACCACAAAATTAAAAAAGTATTCTGACTGGCGGAACTGAAGAAGTTCTAAGGTTTTTAAAGATCGTTTCCCATATTGTCCTAAGTTGATAATTTGGGCTCCTGTACTGAGCCCAAATATAAACTGGAGGGGAGGGGGATCATTTTAACCCACTTGTATCTGACTCCCCCCCCCCCCCCACACACACAATCCTATGGATGTTGTTTTCCAAATATAAAATGATTCTGATCAGTGGATGTGGAGAACAAAATTGTTTCAATTTTTACAAATATGCTGACTCGGCATTTTTTAGGCCTTTAATACAATGCCCTGACACAACCAATGGCAATTTTCTTCACCATTTAATTCTACTGAATGCTTCATACCAAATAACAGTTCTCTGTTTTGTGTGGTTTTGGAAATATGGGCATTTGTAAATATTTCTATTTTTAGCTCCGGGGGGGGGGGGGGGATCATAAATATATTCCATTACTGTGTTCCATCGTCATAATTTTGGGTTGCAATATGACTTTGTTTTATCAGCATTTCGGGCACTGACTGGTGAAAACTTCAAACAATTCACCCAAAGTTTTGTTGAACAACCTGGAACAACCCCATTAAAAGGAGTACTTATTACAAAAGATAGAGTACCTACTTTTAACCCTTTACCAACATAACGTCCAGAACCGGACAGCGCTATTCTCAAAAAATGCCAATTAATTTCAATTATTTTCTTCATTTTTGTCTCAAAAACATAGGTTATGACCACTCGTTGGAACAACTCATCGAGCTCATTCCAATGAGGGGACATAACCTATGTTTTTGAGACAAAAAATTGGTTATTCAAGAATATTTTTTAAGAGTCGTCTGCTTTTCATGTTAGGTAAAGGGTTAAGTCCATGTTTGGATGATGTACATAAACAGACTGGTCACTTTCCATGCATGCGCTACATGTATATTTCAACAAATGCAATAATATTAGATTCCAAACACTAATTATAGGTATATTTATGAAAAATTTAATCAATGAAGTACCGAGTACAAACAGGTGCTTCATTAAGGTGCAATATAATTCAGAGAAATTTGTTTACTTTGAATCTCCAACCTCTAATATTCCATGAACTCAAATTAAATATACACAAATTATACATCAAAAAGTAGAATGAGATGTATCGAACACAAAACATATATGTAATCAACTCATAGAGTTGACTGTAGGCATCAATGGTTCCTGGAATTCTGCTACCATATTCGTACCAGAACTGATAATAAAATAATATTTCCAGAACAACTTGTGGCGAAATGTACTTCACATATCCAAGAACAAAGCTAGGCATTCAAAACACTTTAGAGTGACACAATTGGAATGCATTTGGGAAAAGGACAACATTGTCTGCAGTTTAATTGAAGATAAACTCTATGTGTGATGGACATGCGCACATCACTTGATACTCAGGAGTCAATTTAATTTTTAAAAATTAAATAGCAGTTTAGTAACGTGGATACATTTTGATTAGCTTTTCCTATTATTTGTTTTTGTCATGGAAAATTGATTAGCGATAGTTAAAAATTCATTCAAAAATCGCTATGCGGATCCAGTAAAATCGAGCCCTGTAGATTCCACGAATTTCCATTGAAAAACAAAATCATAATTCTTAGAAATTTCAACAGGTGTCGTGATACTTTGCATAGACTATGGCAACAGTGCAGTCTCTAATGAATAATAGTATGCCATATTTAGGTGATCTTTCTCATTTTTTATTTTACACAGTGTTCTATACTGAGGCTTTTTTTCCGTCCAAAGACATTGACCAGAAAAAGTAATTTACATTGTAAACAAAACTGATAGTTCTGAAATTTAACCCCACACAGCTCTGTCACTGCATTTTGAAGAACTCTGATGGACTAGCTTTCTTCTTGTATATCTGAAGCTTGCACATTTGGCCGCAAGAGGTTTGCCTGAAAATTTAGTTCTGGTATGAATACTGTAGCAGACTTCCAGGAAGCATTGTAGCCTACATTCACCTCTAAGAGTTGATTTCATCTATGATTTGTGTTCAATACATCTCAACCTTCATTTTGATATATAATTTGTGTATATTTATTTTGAATTTATGGAATATCAGACTTTCAGAGGTGGGAATTTCAAAGTAAACAAATGTCTCTCACTTATAAGTAATGTAGGAGTTACACCCAAACCGTCCGCTGGCCGAACCGTCCTCTGCAATTTGACCCAAACCTGCCGCTACATTTTGACATAATGGATCCGAACCGTCCTCTAGAACAACTATTCATTCCCATCTTTTTTTTAATATTTTTAACTTAATTTTTATTATTTTGAGTAAATAATACGTTATTTTTGAAAGTTTGAGAGTTTTTCAAAACCATTTTTCATGTTTGTTTTCGCTAATTACTTACATGTATCACCAATTGTTTGCCTTGTTATCACGGGAGACGACTAATATTAGCATTAAGCTTTCTGTTGAATCCCTTCGTCATTTTGCTTCATTTATTTATACAACTGTATACTGCATCCATTATCATAAAATTGTATCTGTACGTTTTTTTGTTTTTTTTCTGTTATTGTTGCAAACTATATTGTATGCAATTGCAGTGTTTCTGTCAATAAATATTGTTTAAACTAATTACTTACATGTATCACCAATTGTTTGCCTTGTTATCTATGTGTCCTTGTTTGTATTGTCCTAGTAGTTATTTGTAAACATTATCATATCTAACCTCGCAACAGTTCATAAATATCGTTTTCTTACCAAATGTTTAACATCTGACAGTAAAATAATATTTATAAACATTGCTCTGAAAAGTCTTCAGAATTAAACATTAATTATTCATATCTAACCTAGCGACAGTTCATAACTAACATTTTGTTATCAAATGTTCAACATCTGGTGGTAAAATAATATTTATAAATGCCAATCTGATAATTATTTAAAATTAAAAATTAAATTATTCATATAAAGATCAAATGAAAATGTCGCTCCAACCAGAATTTATTTAAAATGATTCATATCTAACCTAGCGACAGTTCATCATTATGTTATCAAATGTATTGTATGTTAATATATTTTTCTGGACATTTTTGTTGACAATATGTTGGTATGCTTTTCGAAATAAGAGCAAATGTGAAAATATTATTCCTTTTTCTTGGTTACCACAAAGACCTAATGGTCACCACAATGTCTAAATTGAATAGATGGTGGTTCATGCACTGTTGAGGACAGTTTGGGTGCTCTGGAGGATGGTTCAGAGTAAATGTTGCGACCGGTTTGCATCAAATACTAGAGGACAGTTTGGCAAGAGAAAAGTTTGGGTGTTTCCCTAACAATAGTAACATAGCACCTTAATTAAAATTTTGCTGTTGATGATTCTCATTACCTGGTGAATGCATGCGTGGACATCACTGTCCACGTGTGTATTACCACCAGTCCATGGCGACTGTACTGTGATGATGTGGGCTCTTACGAAAACGAAGTTTGGACAGATATGCCAAGTTGGGATTGCATTCTTCGGAATCGTGCTCTTATTATCTGATAAAAAGAAGTAACAAAATGCAATGAATGAGGCAATTTTGGTAGTGGGAATACTTGTATCGCTTGGTTTGTCGGAGAAATGGGTAGAAACTTGGGTCGACATTAGTTTCTTGAACCCTGGCAGCTTGGTTCGAAATTAGGTGATAACATCAACCTCAACGCAACACTGAGCGAATATTTAATTTATTTGGAAAGGGAGCGCGGTGGCTCAGTAGGTAGAGGTGCAGGCTTCAAGCCGAGGGGGTCCTCGGTTCGAATCCCACCTGCGGCGACCGCGTTGTGTCCTTGGGCAAGACACTTCATCTCCATTGCCCGCGTGGGGGCACGGTGGCGTTGTGTACGAATGCGTACTGCACGACGATGGTGCACTTGTCTCCAACCAACGCTAACCCTGCTTGTGTGTAGTTAGTATGTTGGGGAGCTGACAGTTGCTCGCCGTTGCTCGGTGGTTCTCTCCGGGTACTCCGTCTTCCTCCACCCGTAAAACTGTCATGGTCATGATTAGCCATTGTGCATAGATATGTGACCTTAAACACTAATAAATAAATAAATAATAATATTTAGCTGAAACCAACAAACATAAACAAAAAAATTCTCCGCACATGTAAATGCCTGATTACAGGATATTTTGTTATTTGTAAGCGCGTGGAATATTCGAATGTCCAAATTACTTCCAAACACGCCTTCGAAATTGTCAACAATATAACTTTACAAATAGAATTTTCCTAAAAGTTCCAAGTTCCGTCAGTGGGGCAAAATGAGAGACTGGGAGAGCGTTGTGCGGTAATTTCTTGCGATATAACAATCTTCGTTCTGCAAAAGTTACGAAGCATCACTGACCAAACAAGCATTAACATAATAAAATGTGCTGTTGAAGCTGTGAGTTAACATTAAAAACAAAAGAATTTGTGTCCGATACAGTGCGCGACAGACTGATGAAACCCACCGTAATTGCGGGGACATGGAAATGTCCGCGCAACGTCTCTCAAATGACTCGCGGTGCGCGTAACGTTGGTCTAAAACAGAGAAAATGTGCGCACAGTTACGGTACCGCCAGTCCTCTCTCTCTCTCTTTCTAAAAGGGAAGTAACTTTTTTATGACACATAGAAATTTGAACATTTAAAATTTTCTTTACTTACATCCAATGAAGTGTACAATGCTGCCTTACACTGGTGCAGCCTTCTTTGGGAACATTCCCATTGTATCCTGTTCACATCAGTAGACTTTTTGGTGTACAGGTAATTGTTATAACAGACTTTAACTCTCCCTTTATTGTTCTTAATTAACTCGATATTGCAGAAAAATCGTTCGAAATTGAAGAGATGAGCTCATATATATACTGACACATCCAAGGCACAGTTCCATTTTTTATGTTGTTTTGTTAAGAATCTACTTGTAAATGTTGCCTGTTTAATACAAAGCATCAGACGAATAAACTGCCTCTTATCTGCTTAAATTACCTTTCAGTACTGTCAATGTTTGCAAAACAATTACCAAATTACCAAAGATAATTGTTGTAAACACAGCTCATTGTGTTTAGAAATTCAAAAATATTACCAAAACATTCCTCACTGTTCACTTGTCTTAGACTTCCACCTGTCCATGTTTGTAAATTAATTAATGTTGTTGTTGTAAACATATGAGCCAAGCCAAAGTCTATTGCAGCTTTTACCTGAATTAAAATAAAAGTGAATGAAAATTAAAGGTTTTATTAATTTAAAAATAAACATTACACAAAGAATGAAAAAAACTAGACAAAAAAGGTGATTACTGCACAAAAAACCCCAGACAAAACAGTGAATAAAGAAAAAAAAAAGAAAAAAAAGAATAAAATATGTGATTTCATATAAAATATAATGAATAAAAAAATAACAGAAAAAAATATGAAAAAAAAATGAATCAGGGCTTTTCTCCACTCCATGCAAAAATGGACCAGGGCTTTCCTCCTCATATGCAATTTCAGGGCTTTTCTCCTTAGGGCTTTTCTCCACCAGGGCTTTTCTCCATCAGGGCTTTTTTCCGTTCACCCTTTGACAGGGTTCGTGAAGTTGTGTTCGGGTTTTCACCAAGTTACACAAAATCAAGTCACCTTCTTTTTAACAAGGGATCTTCCCTAGAAACTGAACAGATGGAGAGATCGAGAAAATGAATAGGCCTACGTTAAAAATTAGAGTTACGTGTGGTTTAAAATACAGAAAGCGCGCGAACAAGGAATCGTTTGTGAACCATACAGAATAAATTAGCGATAGCTAATATTTATGAGTTTAGGAATAACATAACTCATCACATTTGCATTATTCTGCATATGTAGCAGAAACAAGAGGCCCCAAGGGGCCTTAAGTCGCTCACCTGAAAATTAGTTCAAAGAAATAGTTTGTGTCACTTTCAGCTGGTTATGGCTCATCAGAACTATAGAGGAAGTCATGAAATTATTCATACTTCCGATGTCCATGTCGAATGATTATTACCATAGGCCTCTCTGAATGGGTCCAATTCTAACAGCTGTAGACAAGCACTACCAAACTTCCAAGGGTTGTTCGAAGGGAATCATTAATGGAAAACACCGATGAATGGATTTAAACAAACTTGAATCTGCCCCTTAGGGATATTGATTACCAAATATCAAAAAGGTTCTGAATGGTGTTTCTGAAGAGGATTGTTAAAAACTGTTCGCACATTGCCCTATGTTAAACTATGGGCTCTCATAAGAAGTCCAAATATGAACCCAGAGAATTGATACTGACCACCTAAGGGTGATGCATTCAAAATATCAAAAGATTTTCCCTGGCAGATTTGAAGAAGAATTCTAAAGAATATTTGTCATATTGTACTAAGTTAAATTTCGGGCCCTCATAGGGAGCAAAAATATTAACACAGGGACTCGATTTGAACAAACGCTAATGAGAGCTCCCCAGATATCTTTGGTGGGCGATCAAAACGTCGTATCTGCAACTTTTCAAAGTTTTCAGGATAGACAAAAAACTTTACAATTCCCAATATCGGGAACCCGGGGCAAATGTAACTGAGGAGCAACAACTAGAAATATGTATTGGATGCTTTAGGAAAGATTTGGAGGGTATTTGGTGTTTTATGTGTGAGAAAAAGTACATTTGTGTGTTTCTACGCCATTTTAAAAATCTTTACTTGATAGAAATAGAGCGCCAAAGGAAGTAGATATGACTTATTTTGAAAAGTTTGTATAACTTTCTTGGTAGCCTGGCTGGTCAATGTTGAGATACGACATTTTGAATTAGCACTCCGGTGATTTGGAACATTTTTCCGAGATACAACATTTTGGAATTACAAGTCAATATTTCTGAGAAAAAGACCCACTCCCCCCCCCTCCCCCCCCCCCCCCAGTCATCGTTCCTGTTTTTGTGCAGCTTTGTACAGTAATCGGATCCGTAGATTCAGAATCTATTAAAAATAAGCCGATGAAATCGTCAGATGTGTACCTATACTCGCAACTAGTAGAAAGCTGTATGACGGAGGGCCACCCCGGATGCCGACATTATGTACACAATACATGGTATGGGTACATATAGAAATGGATTGGGGGAGTGCCTAATTTGATGGATAAAGGGTCAATATCTCCGGATCGAATTATTAGATTTACACAAATAACTATACAGCACAGCACATCAGTAACCTGAATACATATATAAAGTAATCTGATAATCGGATTAATATGTTTTGAGTTATCGCATGCCGAAGAAATTAAATTATTTTAGAAAAATTTGTTTCTTAACATACTTACCACAATTGTTTACAATTCGCTGTAACGTAAGTGCAAGCCCTACTTCGGAACTAACTCAAGCTTTTAGAAACTTTTCCAAACAAGATGGAAAAGTAATAGAGTGCAAAAGCACGAAAACGATCGAAAAAAGGTCGAGCGAGACCAGCGCACGAAATTACAGGTATTCTCTCTGCACACCTCTTGCGTTTACCGAGCGCATGCGCAACAACCGTGACGTCAATTCCGAATTTCCGCCAACGGGAAGTTTGTGATTTAGCGGGCAGGCATCGATATCAAAGATATCGCCAAGGAGGGTGGGCCTCCGGTAAACAATTGTGGTAGGTATGTTAAGGGCCTATATAAGTAATGGAATTTTGTTTATTTTGAAATTTTCACCTCTCATGTTCCTTAAATTCAGATTAAATATACACAAATTATACATCAAAATGAAGGTTGGGATGTATAGAACACGAAACACATAGGTAATCAACTCATAGAGTCGACTGTAGGCACCACTGGTTCCTGGAAGTCAGCTACCGTATTCGCACCAGGTTGATAATAAAATAATATTTCATCAGAGCAACTTGTGGCCAAATGTGCTTCATATATCCAAGAACAAAGCTGGGCATTCAAAACACTTTCGAATACAGCGATAGGACTGCATTTTGGAAAAGGACAACACTGTCTGCATTTTTTATTGAAGATGGTTTCCATGCTCGATAGACATGCGCAAATCACTCGTTACCACGAATTTCCATCGAAAAATAAAATCGTAATTCCAAGAAATTTCAACAGGTATCATGATACCTTGCATTGAATATGGCAACTGTGCAATCTCTATCTAATAACAGTATACTGTATGAAGGCGATCTTTTTCATTATTTGATTTTAGACGGCGTTGTTTTACATGCTTTTTCTCTCTGATGGCGTCGACCGGAAATCGAAAGTATACTCATAAGTAAACAAAAGCAACGGCTTTGGGATTTTCCCCAATGCAGCTCTGTCGCCGTGTTTTGAAGAATTTTATTTTTATCCGCTAGCTTTGTTCTTGAATATGTAAAGCACATTTGGCCACAAGTTGTTTTCGTGAAATAGTATCTTATTATCAGTTCTGGTTCGAATACGGCATAGACTTCCAGGAACCAGTGGTGCCTACAGTCGACTATGAGCTGATTAGACATGTGTTTCGTGTTCTATACATCTCAACCTTCATTTTGATGTACATTTTGTGCATATTTAATTTGAATTGAAGGAATATCAGAGGTGAGAATTTTCAAAATAAACAAAATTTCATTACTTATATAGGCCCTTAAAAACAAAATGCACTAAAAAAATTTAATTTCTTTTCAGCCTACTCACAATTGTTTACAATTGGCTGAATAAACAATAGGAGGGGTAAATCACATAACCAATACCAACAAGAGCAGCAGAAAAAGCAAGGAGGGCAGAGAACAATAGCGAAACCTGTAATGAAGAAAGAGAGAAGACACCTGAAAAGAACAAGGCTGAGGGAAGCACAACATCGAGAAAAACAATTTAACGAGGGTGCAGAACAGCCTGAGCAGCAACGAGAGGGCCTAAAGAATAAAGGTCCTCAGATTGCTGCTGTAGGTGGCGGAGATAGAAGGAGGAGAAGGTAGAAGCATTCGTCCAGTAAGCTGCATTCATAACATCCCAGAGCGAAACAGAATTGGAGAACGCCCAGGATGTAGAAATGGCACGAACCTCATGAGCATTAAACCGGTGCGAAACAAGATCCGAAGCAGACAAGCGGGAATAAGCCAGCTTGATTGCAAGACAGATCCACCTGGAAATAGAATGGGAAGAGACAGACTGCCTGTTAGGAATGAGAGACAGAAATAATCTCTTCCGACCCTCCTAATGAACTGAGTGCGATTAATGTAAGTCTTGATCGCACGAACAGGACAAAGAAGAGGTCTCCGACCATCGACAGCGGGGAGAGCCCAGATGGGAGGAGGTACCGAATCAGTTTCCTGATTCTTAGCCAGAAAAGACCAATCAGTAATGAAGGTGACACTGTTAGCCTCATTTCTGAAGAAAGCAGAATCAACAGATAGCGCATGAAGCTCACTGACTCGTCGAGCAGAAGCAAACGCTAGAAGAAAAACCGTCTTATACGTGAGAAAACGCATATCAGTCTCAGATAAAGGATCGAATGGCGCCCCCTCCAAACAGTGCAACACCCATGCCAAGTTCCACTTGGGTGTAAGACTCAAAACTCGAGGCCTCTTCAAAGAAAAGTGTCGAATGAGTTTGGAGAGAAAAAGATTATGACCGATGCACCGCTTTCCCACATAAGAGAAAGTATCAGACAGCATAGACCGATAGCCCTTAATCGTAATAGGCTGGAGGCCCTTGGAGTCAAAAAGATATACCAGAAAATCCGCAATTTGAGTGATTGACGGATCACGGTAATCCATATTGTGATCTGCACACCAGCGGCAGAAAACCTTCCACTTCGCAGCGTAAGTCATGCCAGTGGAATGTCGCCGCGATGCAGAAATGCACTCCACTGTTCGTCTCGAAAAACCTCTACGTCGGAGACAGGACCTGATAAAAGACAGGCGTGAAGGGACAGGCTCGCCAGGTTGCGATATTTCCTGGGATGACCCTGGGAAAGAAGATCGCGACGTAGAGATAGCCGAATCGGCCGATCTGCCAACACAGGCCGCGGCTGATTGATCCACACCCGCTGTGGAGACAGAGGTGCGATCAGAATGATCCTGCAACTTCAAGCACGAATCTTCGCTAATACGTGAGGAAGAATCGGTGTAGGAGGGAAGGCATAGCCGATCTAAGCCGATCAGCCTATGGACAAAGCGTCTACCGCAAATGCCAGACGTTCTGGACAAGGGGAGGCAAAGGTCTCTACCTGATGATTCCAGCGAGTAGCTCGCAAATCGCCTGAAACACCGACCGATGTAGCATCCATTCGGTTGGAAGGACACTGTCGCGTCGGGACAGGGAGTCTGCTAGGACGCTGAGACGCCCGGGAATGTGTCGAATGGACACCCGAGCGTTTACACCCCGCGACAACAGAAGAAGATCCCGAGACAGCCGATACATGGGAATCAAATGTGTGCCTCATTGATTCCGTATGTAGGCCACTACTGTCGAATTGTCCGAAAGAAGTAGGACAATATGGTCCGACAGGTGAGGGATCCAAAGCCGAAAACTCAACAGAAGATCAAGGAGCTTCTTCTGGTTGATATGAAGGCCCACCTGCTCGCTGTCCCACTCGCCGTGAGTGGACAGACCGAGAGGATCCAACGTCGCACCCCAGCCCCGATCGTTGGCATCCGCAGTAAGGATGCGATAGGCCAAAGGAAGATCCAACGGAACACCCTGTTTCAGCCAGGGAACATCGGCCCAAGGGTGGAGGTGACAAAGCAGGGACCGAGGAATTGGAAGTTCCAGGTCCAGCGGATCTACGTTCGGACGTCAATGATCCAACGGGAAGTGTTGGAGAGGTCGGACAAACAAGCGACCGAGCGGAATGAGATCTGTCACCGAACTGCAAAGGCCCAGCATCCGAAGGAAAGTCCTGGCCGAGACCGAGGAAGACTCAAGCAGGTTCCGAGTCAAGGTGGAAAGAATCGTCGCCCGAGCATGGGGGACCGACACTACATTGTGAAGAGTGTCGAAATCCATCCCCAAATGACGAAAGCAGTATGTAATGTGGTTTTCACCCCTAGGTTGCCGGTCCTCGGTGCCGGTCCTCGGTGCCGGACCTCGGAAGTGACGTGATGTCACGTGACCTAGTGGCGCCATGTTGTGTTGTCATGGTAACCTGCGTGAGCGGCCATGTTGTGATGTAGATATACGTGGTGTGAGTGCGCATGCGCAGTGCGCGTTGTTAGGGTGGTACGTGTTTCCGTCGTCCATTTTGTATACTGGAGGCCGCCATCTTGGTTTTTATGGTAGCACGTGGTTGCTATGTTACCTAAACCCTTCTTATAGGACAGGGGTATGTTCGTGGGTATGTTTATTTGTAGAAGAGTGTTTTCCCGATTCGTAGAATTACCGCAAACAACCCTACAGGTTTTACTATTTCGAATTCTTTCAGAATCCTCTGCTTATATCTATATATGCAATAATTTTCGTTTACCTAGGCATGTTCCTTTGTTCTGGAGTATACTCCAGTAGCGTAGAAGAGCCTATCCACTGGAACAGCTTTACTTATTACTATATTTAGCTTTTCTGGTCTATTCCTGTTAGTTCTGACCATATTTCGTGAACTCTTGTTGTTTCATTTATCTAGATTATAACTAACCAATCAGATGGCCTGATTTTCCATAACCTGTTTGCAGAGTTATCTCCCTTCTGTATAATAAAAGCCTATATCCAATGGCAATATCCCCGGGCACCCCGATTTCGGCACCCCTTTTTGTCGTAAGAGGCCATGAGGGCTATGTAAAAGCCCTCAATAAGTCCTCATATATTATGCCTCATTGAATTTTGAGGTTATGAGGACCATTAAAAATCCCCCAATGAGGTATAATTTACTACGACTCTTAGCCTCATTGGCCTGTTATTGTGTTATTTGAGGATGCCTATCGATAATACCTTTTGGAGAATCCCTTTTTTGTCGTATGAGGCCATGAGGGCTATGTAAAAGCCCTCAATAAGTCCTCATATATTATGCCTCATAGCCTCATTGAATTTTGAGATTATGAGGACCATTAAAAATCCCTCAATGAGGTATAATTTACTACGACTCTTAGCCTCATTTCAGTATTTGAGGATACCTAGGGTTAAAACTAGAAGTCCTGTCACGAACAGTGCGCTTATCTTGGCTTAATTGCGCGTAGGAATTGCGCGCAATTGCCATGTCGAATGACACCCAAAGCACGGCAGGTTCTCCTGGTTACTCATAGCAAACACAGGCAATGATTTTGCCAATGGACCTCCGGGTTACCCGGAGGTCCATTGGCCGAAGTATTGATTGTGCACAGGCCATACGTACAGAATTGGATAGCCTTACTAGGGTCATAACGCGTGGATTAACGCGCAGATCAACGTGCTATTTGTGCGCATTTCGTGACAGGACTTCTAGTTTTAACTGTATGACCCAGGTATTGTATTATTGGAGGATACCTATCGAGGATACCTTTTGGAGAATCCCTTTTTTGTCGTATGAGGCCGTGAGGGCTATGTAAAAGCCCTCAATAAGTCCTCATATATTATGCCTCACAGCCTCATTGAATTTTGAGGTAACGAGGACCATTGAAAATCCCTCAATGAGGTATAATTTACTACGACTCTTAGCCTCATGTCAGTATTTGAGGTTACCTATGGCCCTGGTATTGCATTATTTGAGGATACTTATCGAGGATACATTTTGAAGAATCCCTTTTTGTCGTATGAGGCCATGAGGACCATGAGTAATCCCTCAATGGGGTCTTATGTAGATTTACAAACCGCTTCCATCTTGTCGCCAAATCTCCATGGCCACTACTGGTGTATGGTCTACCTGTCCTATCATTAGCTTCTACAACAGTCTTGTTCTAGTGCGGCCTTGCACCAGTACTATTGGCTTCTGTTATTCTGACCCATATCTCATCCATTACTTCCTACCTATACCTATTTCAGTCTCGACTATAACATTGATCAAGGTTGAATCAGATTTCCCCTGTATACATATAAGGCATTCCGTATTTGAGATTCCTAGCCGATTCCGTCAAATTTGGATCCAGAACAGCGGCATCGTGGTGCCGTTGGAGAATGTCGTCCAGGTAAGCTGACGAAGTCACAGCCGACTGAGTACGATGGAAAGCAAGCACATGTGACATCAGTCGGGTGAAGGCCCAAGGAGCCAGGTTCAAACCGAACGGGAGAGCTCTGAATTGATAGACTCGATCCCGAAAGAGAACCGAAGGTATTTCCGTGACGCCAGACGAATGGGTACATGGAAGTAGGCATCCTTCAGGTCGATACTGGCAGCAAAGTCGCCCTGATGAACTGAACGTCGAACCGACCAGAAAGTCTCCATACTGAAACGAGGAGCTATTATGTACTCATTCAGGAGACTCAGATCGATGACAAGACGAAATTGGCCGTTTTCTTCTGCACCAAGAAAAGTCTCGAGTAAAACCCCGGTGAAAGGGTATTCCTGACCATCTCGATCGCCCCTTTGGAGAGGAGATTGACGATCTCCTGCACCAGAAGGTCCCGACGTAGAGAATCGGAAGGGACCCGAGTCGGGAGGGGCACCCGAGATAAACTGGGGTGCCGATGGAAGGACAGTCGCAGACCGGATTGTATGACGTCGAGGACCCATGTGTCCGACGTTATCTCTGTCCAACGGTCGTAAAACAGTGACAGCCTTCCCCCAACTGGAGGCGAATCGAGGTGAGAACCTTCACTTGCGACCTCGACGAGGCCCCCGAGAGGAGAAACCACCACCTCGGGAAGTGACAGAGTCCCGAGACTTTCCTGCTTGAGGCTGCCAGCGAGCCTGGCCGAGTCGGCGCTTCTTCTGAGCAGAAGGAGCAAACGGAGCCGAAACGTCGCCGACGAGGGAGACGCAGCAGGACGCTTGGCGGGCCTGGAACGACCACCACCCACATCAGCAGGTTGGTCCAGCTGTCGTAGCAAAAGCTGGTCCTTCGAATGACGAAGAACCTCGCCACGGACAGCTTCCACGGAACCTTGGAACAACTGAGGTCCAACCAAAGAGGCAGACCTCAGAACAGCACGCTGCTCAGAAGGAAGGGATGGAGAAGAATCCAACACCGCATCCCGGCGTGCCAGCTCCAAAATAGCCGTGTTACAGGCGAGAGCGTGTGTCAAGTTCATGAGAGCCTGTGACAAAACGCGAAAAGGCGCCTGAGTATCATCAAACTCCCCTGGTGGAAAATATTCAGCCAGGGCAGCAACGACATGGTTCGCGAGAGATAACATACCAAGCATCTCTCGGGACAAGCCCGCCATAGATTCAACTACCGACATCGGGAGAACTGCCGACTTGGGCTTAGTTAACCCGAGGGAAGAAGAATCCTCATCCACAGTAGTCATCCCTTGGAAGACTGGTGGACAGACGGAATCGTGAACACGAAACCGCGATGGAGGCAGAAAGGCATCAGCTCTAGAAAACAAAGAACCCGTGAGGGCCTTAGAACGCATTTTGGCGTCTAAGCCCTGGAAGGACTCAACAAGCTGAGCCGATTGCAGAGGACGCAAAGCCCCAGAGCTAGAAGGCTCAACAGGGTTACGGCGCTCCACAGAGGACCGCAGCCGGACGGTCACAGATGGCTGGTCTGAAGGTTAAATGTCCGGCAATAAGCCAAAGACGAAATCCAAAGCCTGCCCCAAGACTGACGGGGGGGGGGGGGGGGGGGGAGGAATGGGTGGCATCACCTTCAAGAAAATCGCCATTCTCTGTCGCAGAGGAGACGTATCCCAACTCGGGCTGACCAGCAGAAACCTCCTGTGAATACTGTGCAGTATCCAAGGGGCCAGGAGAGACATCTCGGCGACCGACCAAAGGAGGTTGTGCCTCAGGAGGCACAGGGAGGCCAACTTGAGGGTTCCCAGAAAGCAACCGGGTGAGCGCCAAAACGGCCTGACGCAGGTCACCCTGACAATCCGTCGCAGCAGCATCGCCCGACGGAGTGTCCTCCCAATGGACCCTTCTGGTAGAAGAACCCAAATCCTCAGAAGAGACCGACGTCGAACGTCGATCGGCAGACAGAATAGGGAGACGGTGAGAAGACACCGGAGGATAGTCCCTATTGTGAACACCCAGGGGCAATCACTGACCTCTGCGGAACAGAAGGTCCTGTCTGCAAATCCCCTAAAGAGACCGACGGCGTACGTCGATCGGTAGCTGGACCTGGGACACGGGGAGAAGACACCGGAGGATAGTCCCAAGAACGACAGGAACCTGTCATTGGCCCCTGCGCGGCAGAAGGCTCCAACTGTCCATCCTCTGAGATCTACGGCAAGCATCGATCAACATCCAGACTCGGGACACAGTGAGGAATAACCGGAGGAAGGTTCCGAGAGTGACAGCTAACAGGGCTGTCAATGACCTCTGCCGAACTACAAGCCCTGGATGTCAAAAGTCCCAACCCCATCCTGTTAGTCGGCACACTAGCAGGGGAAGGAGGAACAATCAACGATTCGCTCGAGGGGCGAGGAATCGCTGTCGAAGCGACCGAAGGGCTCAACCGACTAGAAGCAAACCTTGCCAGATGAGACGGAGCAGACAGCAAACCCACAAAGCTTCGCCGCGAAGCCAGGGGAGGCTGAGAGCTCACAGACACACCAGCAAATACAGCCTCGGTCCCCCGAGACTATATACCATCCCAGAGGAGATGGAAGAGCCACCATCATACAGAATAGGATCTGTAGTAACAACTTCCTCAGCAACTGTCGACGGCGTAGGAGGCAAATCGGAGAGGGCCACCGAGCTGACCTCGGAGAAGCTCTCTACGAAAACAGACGCCTCAAGAGTGACATCAGAAGACAAAGAGACCACGGTCTCCACGTCAGGTATCACCGAACTAACCCCGTCAACAGTTGCAGAGGAACTCGCCACAGAAAAAAAACAGATCAGTATCCTGTGTGACAGAGTCACCACGTGCAGTAACAGAAATGTCTGAAAGGCACGGCTACCCTTACCCCGAGAACGAGGGGTTCTAGCTCTGGACAGAACCACCTTGTTAACAGAAGCCCAGAATTTTGAGGACCAAACCCTACAAATACCACATGATTGGGCCTGAGTACAATTGTTGCACATGTGGAATGAGAGTCGTCCACATGTTTCACTTGCAAGCGAGAGGTACAAGGAATAGTCTTTGGCATAATATGAATTTGAATAATGAAATCAAGCTTCCCGCCGACGGAAAACAAAACAAAGGTTGTGTTTACACGTGGGGGGAAACAAGACTATGTGCGAAGAAACAAGCAAAAATGATCAAAATAGCATTAAATAATAACAATTTTGAAAGCTTGAAAAAGGATACAATCCTCTTGCACACAATCAAATGAAGACAGCACACACAATAAGTTGTTCACGAAGATAACAGCAAAGAATAGCACGAGTCACAAAAATTTCCGACCATGTACAATGGCGGAAATTAAAGGAATTGACGTCACGGTTGTTGCGCATGCGCTCGGTGAACGCAAGAGGTGTGCAGTTAGAGTACCTGTAATTTCGAGCGCTGGTCTCGCTCGACCCTTTTTTGATCTTTTTCGTGCTTTTGCGCTCTATTACTTTTCCAGCTTGTTTGGAAAAGTTTCTAAAAGCTTGAGTTAGTTCCGAAGTAGGGCTTGCACTTACGTTACAGCCAATTGTAAACAATGGTGAGTAGGTTGAAAAGAAATGAATTGGAGAACTTCTCAATTCGAAGGATAAAGGGTTAATATCACAGGATCAAATTATCAGGTTTACACCAAAAACTATACAGCTCTGTACATTACACATATACGAAGTAACATGACAATCGGATTGATATTTGTTGAGCTATCTCATGCCAGAGGGATTGGAGGAATTTTCAATTTGAAGGATAAAAGGTTAATATCTCAGGATCAAATTATCAGATTTGCACCAAATACTATACAGTTCGGAACGTCAGTAGCCTCAAGATATATATAAAGTAACATGACAATTGGATTGATATTTTTTTAGTTATCTCATGCCAAAGGGATTGGAAGAATTCTCAATTTGAAGGATAAAGGGTTAATATCCCAGGATCAAATTATCAGATTTACACCAAAAGCTATACAGCTCGGCACATCAGTAACCTGAACACAAATATAAAGTAACTTGACAATCCAAGCAATATTTTTTCAAGTTATCGAATGCCAAAGGGATTGGAGGAATTTTCAATTTGAAGGATAAATGTTTAATATCATACGATCAAAATAACAGATTTACACCCAAAACTATACAGCTCGGCACATCAGTAACCTGAACACAAATACAAAGTAACTTGACAATCCAAGTAATATTTTTCAAATTATCGAATGCCAAAGGGATTGAAGGGATTTTCAATTTGAAGGATAAAGGGTTAATATCTCAGGATCAAATTATCAGATTTACACCAAAAACTATACAGCTCGGCACATCAGTAACCTGAACACAAATATAAAAGTAACTTGACAATCCAAGCAATATTTTTCAAGTTATCGAATGCCACAGGGATTGGAGGAATTTTCAATTTGAAGGATAAAGGGTTAATATCTCAAGATGAAAACAACAGATTTACACCCAAAACTATACGGCTCGGCACACCAGTAACCTGAACACAAATGTAAAGTAACTTGACAATCCAAGCAATATTTTTCAAGTTATCGAATGCCAAAGGGATTCAAGGAATTTGCAATTTGAAGAATAAAGGGTTAATATCTCAGGACCAAATTATCAGATTTGCACCAAATACTATACAGTTCGTAACGTCAGTAGCCTGAAGATATATATAAAGTAGCATGACAACTGGACTGATATTTTTTTAGTTATTTCATGCCAAAGGGATTGGAAGAATTCTCAATCTGAAGGATACAGAGTTAATATCTCAGGATCAAATTATCAGATTTACACCAAAAACTACACAGCTCGGCAGATCAGTAACCTAAACACAAATATAAAGTAACTTGACAACCCAAGCAATATTTTTCAAGTTATCGAATGCCAAAGAAATGGATTCGGACGGACGGACGGACGTTCCAACTATTTGGGTTTAAGGGCTACGAAAAAAACATTTTATATGTCCATCACCTTATTTTAGCCAGAACCCCACCCCCTCCACCCTAGAACTTATATTTAACCCTAACCCCACCCCATCCACTCAAAAAACACACCCTAACCCTACCCTGGCCCTAAACCCTAAAACCCCACCCCTGACCCTACCCCCACCCCCTTGGGACCTAACCCTCCCCAACCTTAAGATCTACTCTGGGGCTAACCCAACCCCAACCCTGACTTAACCCCACCCTAGCCAGACCAAAAGGATTAGGGGCTATTTTGGGTTTAGGGGCTATAAAAACTAAAACCCCACCCCTGACCCCAACCCCCACCCCACTGGGTTCTAACCCTCTCCAACCTTTAGCCCTGCACTGGAGCTAACCCTAACCCTAACCCCACCCCTCTCTTAACCCTAATACTACCCTAATTTCGACTAACCTCCTAAAAATAATACCTCTTAAACAGGTTTAGTTGGTCCGGACAGACAGACAAATAATTGACGAACGACGGATAACTCAACTAAAACTAAAAGATAACATTATTGATCACGCCTCTGACCACGTCCAACATAATGTCACATCACTGTACAGTGTATTGTAATGTACTGTAACGTGTTGTACGCACATGTTAGTACAGTTACGCGCAGCGCCGCACATGGTCATCTAAGATGATCTTCAAAGTTGTCAAACTGCAAAGGGTTAGTCATGTCACGAAACAAGAAATGACAGCATGAATAATTTGATTGGTTGCGTACATGTATGTAGAAACGTGTGATGACAACGCTCGGACAGGATAGGGTGGGGGTGGGTTGGGGGATTTATCATTATGATGTTCAGTTTCTGATACGTGAACACCTGATAAAAGCCTATAAATTGTAATATATAGAAATATTTATTGCCCAAACTGCCCATTAGCACGGGGGATTAGGCTCTATTCCTGGGCGGCTCCATATTTAACTCGTCAGTGCATGTTGAATATCTTATTGATTTGTTAAATACCAATCCATCCAGGAGATCGAGAGTAATCCCCCTTGCTACAATCGAGAGTAATCCCCCTTGCTACATGTACTACTACTGGTCAAGACATTGCTGTTAGTCCTTTCCTTTTTTTCTGAAATGGTTGCGAGAGTGAAAAATAGGTCGCGCAGTCATGAAGTTGTGCAACCTCGGCGTAATCTGAAGATTGATTCCCACAATATTTGTAGGCCTGCGACAGCTTATTTTTCAACCTATACATGTAGTACATGTAAAAAAAAATCAAAATAAACCAAGGCTCATCTCAAGTTTCATTAACTAAGTTACTTTAATTTACATGTAATACAATGTACATATTAACTACTTTGTGTGGAAATAGTGGTGAGGTTTTATTCACTAATTGTCAGATAATTGCAAATTATTAAAACTTTTTTTCTGGAATCAAAGTTATCAGAAGTGTGGATTTCACATGCAGCAGTATTCAAATATTGGTAGGAGTATATAATGATCAGTATTAATTGTCTACATGTATTTATTGGTGTTTAAGTTCACATATTTATGCACAACAGCTAATGATGACCGCAACATGAAGATAAAGTCAGACTCTTTCAATTGTTTATATTCCATGTTGCCCATTTTAGAGGACTTCCACCTCAAGCAATGGGTCCTATGTTACCAATAAAACAGAACCTGTTTACCACAGTAAACAAGCACTGCTTTACTTCCCGGGGTTCCCACGGGGTATTAATTGTCTACATGTACATGTACTCTCGAGATCCAAATAATTGTACATGTATGATTATTTATTTTCGGAAAAAAATCCACCCTGTATGGTCCTTATTTGGGTCTGTTTGATTATTTAATTTTGCCTTTGTAAAGTTTGTATACCCTGCAAAACTTTATGTTCATCAATCTAAATATAGCTGCCTACAAAGAGTAAATACGGCAGATGTCACGTGACTTATGGTGGTCGGACGCTGATTTTTTTCTCTTGCTTCGAAGTCGCTTTAAATGTCAAAATAGGTGATATAGTGGATCGATCTTTTGTTATGGATGGTTGAATGGATAAATAGTGGACATATGGAACATTTTCATGGGATTTGTTGATTCCGAATGATGTTCTTGATATGTTTTGCTTGATGTGAAAAATGTCAACTAAATGGAATTCAATGTTTCGTCCTCCATAACTGACTGTTCAGTTGTTTACAGTGGTTACCTGTTGCTAACGCTGTGATTGTTGTGAATGGGCTCGGAGTGCTGTTAAAACTTTACACAAAAACTTTACAAAAACAGAAGCTACATAAGCTACATAAGTTTACATTCGAGTTTTTGATTTCTTATTGATGTTTACTGATGTTTCAGACTCTCATTTACCAGATTGTTAAATCTAGTCCAGTCAAGCTTCACTTCACTGTCCCCAATGTACTCTGTGTGATCACTCGTGTGTGTCGGTCATCCAGGTGAACAATATATCTTAATGTAATGTGAGTAACTGCTCAGCTGGAACTGCAGGTCTTGCAACTCACCAGAGACGACAATAAACATTTATTTTCATAGCTCTTGTAAACTTCGTAATTCCTTCCATAATTACTTTCCACTGCAAGCCAATTTTAACTAATTCAATTTCATAATGGACAACTCACAGAATAATACAGCGACGGTTAACAATGATAATAGCGAGAAAAGACCTTGGAATGCTATCGACCACACACCCTCCCCTGGGGATTACAAGAAAGCGAGGGGTCCGCTAAGCCCTGATTCTGATTTCGATATCTCAATTCTCTCTGACATCATGACAGGGCCTGATTCCACTCCTGAACCTTCAGGTTCCGACGATCGTTTGTGTATGGCTTTCATCAGAGTCTGGGGAAGACGTCAGTTCGGGACAGCTTGAAGTCCATCTTTCTGGAGGCAGCTAACGAAAGCACCGAAGCCTTGGAGGGTACTGTAAAAAAGGCTGGAAAATGATCTCCAGGACAGAGACAAAAAGATAGAAAGATTAAGTGAACAAATAGACGATCTCGAACAGTACGGGCGAAGGACTAATCTTAGATTATCTGGTATTCCCGAAGTGGAGAACGAAAATACTGATAATATTGTTTTAGACATCGCAAATACAAAAGGAGTAAATATTACACTCCAAAACATATCCCGAAGTCATCGCGTCGGTGCAAGGGTTGTGAATGGAAAACCAGTGAGAACTAGGCCAATTATCTTTAGATTGAACGATTATCGTACGAGAGTTAAACTTTATCGATGCAGGACAAAACTGAAGGCAGTAAAGTTAAATTCTCAGTCGTCGAGTAGGTCAGAATGGCGTTTTTGTAAATGAGGACCTAACGAGAACACGTGCATCACTTGCTTATAGAGCTCGACTCTTAGCTCGCGACAGGAAAATACAGGACACCTGGACATTTGACGGAGTTATTTTTGTGAAACTCAGAGACGGCGCCACTCATAGAATAACATCAATGCGACAGATGAATGAACTGGAAAGTAAATTCAGAATCGTGCAAAGATTCGATCTCAGTAGGTCACAATCTACTATTCTCTAGGATCATATAGTATATAGCTAGATGAGTGGTGATAACGAATTTTGAATGTAATATGCGTTAGCCCTTTACCTAGCCTAGTATTTCTTAATTTTCCCTCATACTTTCTTTAACAAAGAATCTTAATCTTTCGGGAAACCGTGCAAACCTGCATATCAATGGAATCGTCTCAACGAGTCCCCGGTAAAGTGCCATATGCCTTCCTTCTCAGACAGACGACACTTTATTAGAGACAGTGGCTTAGAATTTACGAAGTACCAATCGTTCTCTATATCGTACTGTTATTGGAGTCGTCAATGCCAGGGCACCGGCTGTATTCAGTTACGTTCAAGTGTATCCAAAATAATTTATACATAAACCAGCCAAAGTGACAGTCCTGTTTGTACCATCCCTTCTCTAATAAGCCGGGTTAAAATGTGCGAATTTTATCAAAGATCTCGTAGACCTTGAAATTTGTCGCCTAAGGGGTGTTCCTGGTCGGATTTCGTCTGCCTTTTGTGACAGACGTCACCTGGCCAGTAACACCTGGTTAGACTGCACGCAACTACGGCTTTACACTATTATCTAGAACTGCTGTATTCAGTTACGTTAAAGTGTATCCAAAATAACTTATACATATACCAGTCAAAGTTTGTAAATCACGTTCCAGTGTATTAAAAATCCCCTGCAGATTCTCTAGTTCTACTCCTATAAGCCCAGGTGAGAATCCTCACCTATCCAAAATTCAAAATCAACTGCTGATACACAAGCCCGAGACCAGTGTTTTTTCGTATTAGCTCAACATTCATTAGCGAGGTAAACAGTGCGAAATTGATGAACATCAATTCGAATCTGAGAAGCATGGTCTAGGAGGTGTTCCTGGTCGAGGGTCGTCTGTCTGAAAAGATAGACGGCTCTCGACCAGAAGCACCTCATAAGAGTGTACCTACGTTTGTTTCTTATTATGCACAATTTCTATTTTAGAGGCCTTAACCAACATACACCCTTGCCCCAGATGGGACGCCCTTGACTTCTTCTTGCAAAATGTGTCTGGAATAGCATCACCGCATATAATCTTCTGCTGGTACTCGAGAATGAGTAACAGTAGTGTTTTCGTAAGCCCAACTCTTATAAGCCCGGCAAAACCGTGTGAATTCACTGAGCATCATATCTATCTTGAGACTTATCGCCCAAAGGGGGGGGGGGGGGGGGCTCCTGATCGAGTGCCGTCTGCCTTATTACACAGAGGGCACTTGATTAAAAACACCAGCCTAGATTTCCCGACTCTCTCATTTTTATCCTATTATCACGAACGCCAATGCTGTGCACTTCATGTAACTAACCACATTCTAGTGTATTCAAAACATCTTGCAGATTCACCAGCTCTAATCCTTGAATAAGAGGCGTATTGTCTGGAGGTGTGTTCCTGGTCAGATGTCGTTTGTCGGACAAGCCAGATGACACTTGACTAGAGACACTTGTTAAGAGTTTTCCTATCATGCACAACCTCGTGTCGAATGTAGAGGTCTGGACTAACATATACCCTCGCTCCAGATTCATCAGCTATAGGTGGGACGCCCTTGACTCCCTCTTGCAAATACTTGTCTAGAAAAACATCATTTCACCATATCAGTTGCAAGATCGAAATTATTCAGGGCGAAGTCCCCCCCCCCCCCCCCCCCCCACCCGTGCCACCATAACTTTAACGCAATAGCATCCCTTCTTTCCAACTTTCGACTTTTTCGTGGCAAGAAGGGTTTGTCTATCCTATCCTTACCAAATATGCATATACTTTGTGGTAATGGCACCCAATTACTGATGGATCCTGCGCAACAGCCAATCATCACAAATAGACCTCTACTTTAACAATCCTGCGACCGAAGTTAATAGTAGAAAAACCAATAATTAACACAGGTAATATTCCTAAAAACCTACACCCCGTGATCCCCCCCCCCCCCACCTACATCATTTCTTACGGCGTATTATTAGTCTTCATTGCATGTCCCATGGCTCCTCGTTGGAACGAACTCAATGAGCTCGTTGCTGTGAGGCGTCATGGTGGTATATGACTTGAGGCGAAGGACAACGCTCTTAGTTCGTTATCAAATGTTTATAGAAGCGGCACCTACTACTTACTGTTCGCATAGACTAATGGGGTTAATGTTCGTAATTGCTACCACATGGTAACTTCTTATAACATATTATCAAGCTACACGAAACTCGCCAACGTTTCATCTTATAACAAACATGTGACCCCCCCCCCCCCCTCCCGCCCATATTTTGTTTTGGGAGCACTTGCTTGAGCCCCTTCAAATCTTGCTTCACCGTAACTCATCTGACAAATTGACGTATTAATATATGGAACCCACACATCACCTAAATACGGTAACTCCTGATTTTCTCCAAACAGACTTCATCCTAAACTTACATATATATAAACACTTTACATTTATTCTGTATATACTTACATTCTTATTTGTGTCTTTCGTATCACCTATTCTTTAGTCTATCTATCTTATTCTCCTTACTCTCTTCCTCACTCTCCCTCGCCAAGCCAGATTGAATACTTTTTTGCTTTCGAATATAAACTATTTGCTTGAATATAATTTAATTTCAAACCTAATCCTACATATAATGTGCTCACTCGAATCATACCGAGCCCACATATGAAATTTCAACTTATTAGTTTTTTTTCTAGTAACTTAAAGCTTTGTCTGCCAAAAGATGGATCCATTTGTGTCCTAAGCTACCTCATCATGCGTCTCGGTGGTGTTGAGCTGCTCAAAAGCTTCACTTTGATGATTTGTCAGTTTTTTTATGCAATTCAGTGAGACAATTACACCCTACTCACTAAAATCCCCCCAAATACTTAGCATTGTTGCAAGCCCTACCGTGTCTCAAAGTATACGTCTACATTGAAAGTATTGACCACACTTGTCCTATTTATTTTGTTTTCCTGCCACATGACCATAAGCTTGTTGCTATCTGGGGACATTGAAACCAACCCTGGTCCCCACTCTCAAATTTCAGTTCAAAATCAGAACACTCTATCAATTGTCCACCTCAACATTCAAAGCCTCAAACCAAAACTAGATATTATTCAATGTTAATTCGCTTCATTTGATATTGTGGCTTTGAGTGAGATCTGGCTGGATCCTAACGATTCCGCATCCGATGTCCAACTAGATGGCTTCCATGAAACATTGAGATTCGACCGCTCGTCAAGGGGAGGCGGTGTTGCCATCTACATTAAAGATGGTATATCGTTTCGACAAAGACCTGATCTCGATACACCAAAAACGAAATGCCTATGGGCTGAGATATTTACGAAAAAGGGTAGGTCGTTATTATTAGGAGTATTCTATCGTCCACCAAATAGTCCCTCAGATACATGGGATGCCATATCATCATCTATTGAAAAAGCTAGAGACACGTCAATTGATGACTTAATTGTAACAGGTGATTTCAATGATAACCAAATATTTTCCCCAAGAAGTAGCTTTTCTGACATAACTAATTATTTTAACCTTAGACAGCTTGTGAGGGAACCAACTTGTTTTACTGAGACATCAGCAACATTGCTTGATCTCTTTGCTGTCAGTGACATAATACACGTGAAAGTATGCGATGTCCTTGAATCAGTTATCTCAGACATGATCCGCTATCACTGTCCAATTTCAATCGAAGTCGAATTCCCTAAACCAAACTCTCCTGCCTTCAAAAGGAGGACATGGCTTTATTCTCATGGCAATTATGAGGCATTGAACGAGGCTTTCTCCAACACCGACTGGAATTCTGTCTTCGATACTCAATGTCTCGATACTATAGTTTTCAGTCTCGCCGCCATAATACTCGATACTGCATCCTCACATATACCCAACAAAATCATTACCTCGAGACTAAATCAACCAAAATGGATGCATAATGAAATAAGATTACTAATAAGACAACGTAAACGTCTGTATCGCATTGCTAAACGTACGAATTTCCCACATGCCTGGGCTAAATATAAACTTAAACGCAACGAAGTTGTTTCGGCTATTAGGAAGGCCAAATACCTGTATCTCTCAAAAGTCCAGTCCATATTGAGGAGCAATGTCACCCCAGCATCACTGTGGTGGAAGACTCTTAAAACACTAGTCGGTAGCAGCCACGCGACAGGTATCCCCACCATGGTCCACTTGAACAAAATATACTCCTCAAGTTCTGAGAAATCTGAAGTGTTCAATGAATACTTTAGTTCTATCTCGTCAGTTGATGACTCGGCTGCCTCCCTACCGGACGCTCCACCCCGTGTTTCGCATGTTATTGATAACATTATTTTACACTGCAGTGAAGTATATGCCGCAATGAAGTCGATAAAAGTGTCTAAAGCGTCTGGTCCTGATCAAATAAGCCCGCCCCTCCTAAAAGAATGTAAATCCTCTCTCTGCGAACCACTCCCAATTTTATTTAATATACTACTGAATAATTTGTACTTTCCGTCACTATGGAAAAAAGCTAATGTCACCCCAATTCTAAAAAAACAGCCGTCTAACGCAGTGACCAATTATCGTCCGATATCGCTTATCAGCTGTGTTGGTAAAATATTTGAAAAATGTGTACTTAAACGTTTATGGCAGTTTTTTGAGCGAAAATAATGTTCTCAGCCAATTTCAATCAGGTTTTACACCAAGAGATTCAACTGTCCTCCAACTAACTGATATCTATGACGAATTCTGTCGGGCTCTTGACGAAGATAAAGAAGTTAGGGTTGTATTCTGTGACGTCAGTAAGGCCTTTGACAAGGTATGGCATGCGGGCCTAATCTACAAGCTGGAGAGTATTGGCGTCTCAGGGGAACTTCTGCAGTTTTTGAAATCATATCTTGCGGATAGATCGCAGCGGGTTGTGATAGCTTCGGCGGAATCTTCATGGAGGCCCATCAATGCTGGTGTACCCCAGGGGTCAATACTTGGACCCCTGCTGTTCCTGATATACATAAACGATATAACCAGAAATTTACTTAGTAGTATACGCCTCTTTGCTGACGATACTTCCTTATATTTAATTATTGAGAACCCGGAGCAAGCCTCGGTCATAATCAATCAGGATTTGACCACAATCGAGCATTGGGCCAAACCTTGGTTTGTTGAGTTCAATCCCAACAAAACAGAGAGTATGTTAATACCGCGTAAACGCAACCCCAACTCCCACCCACCCTTATATTTAGGTGACTCGGCGATTGCGGAAGTTTCCAACCATAAACACTTAGGCCTTATACTAAACAATACATGCACATGGAACGATCACATTGACCATATCTGCTCCAAAGCCTGGTCCCGTATAGACCTGCTGAGGAGGCACAAATTTAGTCTAGATCGCAGTGTCTTAGAAAAGATATAGTTTGCCTTTATAAGACCACTTCTTGAATATGCGCATACTGTCTGGGATAATTGTTCGGTGACTAATGTCGCTGAACTTGAAAAAATACAGATTGCAGCTGCAAAAATAATCACAAGAGCCACATTGAGTGCTAGTAAGTCTCTGCTATACACGGAAACACGTTGGAACTCACTGCAAGAAAGACGCCGCAAACATAAATTAATTCAGTATTTTAAAATGTTTCATCATATGTGTCCCCCATACATCTCAAATAAAGTTCCCAGACTCGTCTCCATGACGAATTCACCACTTAGTCTCCGATCTAGTCAGAACCACCGACTTCCTTTCTGTCGAACGCAATTGTATCTGTCCTCTTTTATCCCAAGCGTCACTGACCAGTGGAATAATTTGCCCATACCTGTCCGCCAGAATTCATCGTTGACTAACTTTGAAACTTTCCTGAGTAATGGTAACCAAGGACCCCCTAGGTTTTACAACAATACGAAATCTCACAGGGCCCAAATATACCACTGTAGGCTGCGGTTACACTATAGTAACCTGAACTCACACCTCTACGAAAACCACTTAATACCTACCCCATCGTGTCAGTGTGGCGAGCGTGAAACTACTGATCACTTTCTCCTTCATTGTCCATTGTTCTCGAACGCTCGTAACAACTCGATTAATTTACTCCCATATAGAGTAGATACATCCATACTCTTGTTTGGATCCGAATTCTGAAACAGTGAGGACAACTGCCTTATTTTTGACGTAGTACATGACTTCATTTTATCCAGCAAAAGATTTCAGTAAATTTTCACTCAACATTATATCTCGTTCGTGGATATCCCAGCTTTGGAGCTCTGTTTTCTCTTTATGGTATCATATCATATATACAATTAATCAAGTAACCAATGCCTCAAGGCATACACTTACAGCCTTTCGCAGTTCAACACCGCCGAAACTCTCAACTCATAACATGCCCATCTCTATAGTAATGATCTAAAAACTAAGTCTCCGCCCTTTTACTCTCTCCACTTCATGCATTCAACCTGGCTCTTGTAATTTTTCTCCATTATTTTCTTCATTCTTCTATCAGTGTTTCGTACTTCCACAACTTTATTCTATCTTTTTTATTTCCATTTGCAGTTTAAACAATCTCACATATCGTTGCCTGGTGGCCGAGGTCGCTTCACCGCCCCGTCTCTGGATGCCATTGGCCTGAGAGGGTATGTGTGCCTTATTTTATAGGGTTAATTTAATCTACAATAGTAGCAATATCGTCCTAATTAAAATACAACGGGGGGCGAGGTGCTTTCGGCATCCATGCGACGATGTGTGAGTTCTTCGACTGATATTACACCACCTGCAGGAGTATCTTTAACCTACCAGGGAGACGACTTACATAAGCTGTAAGCTTTCTGTCGGATCCCATCTCAAACTGTAACTTGTCTACTCGCAACTTGTATACAATTGTATTGCTTGCTGTTCACATTTTGTTTACTTCCATTAACTGTTATTGAATATTGTATACATATCAAATTCTTTAATAAAAATTGTTTAAACTAAATACGGCAGTTGAATTACATGACCTTCATCAAAGTAGTTACTAGTAATTATGCTTTCATATAAAATCCCACCAAAAATAATCTTGAAAATGAATATTGAGGCTATTTCTGAAAAAAAATCCACTCTGTAATATTATTTGGGTCTGTACTATTATTTAATTTTGAGGGATTTCCCACCCTGTACTATTATTTGGGTCTGTACTACAATTTAATTTTGAGGGATTTTCCACCCTGTACTAATATTTGGGTCTGTACTATTGTTTGGACCCCAAGAGTATGAAGGATTAAATAAATAGGATATAGCATATGCTATCACACGTATTTATCAGTTTATGTATTTTGCAAGGCCGTCGGAAGGTAAAAAATAATGGTCCGGCTACCAGGGAATACGATGCAGAACGCATCATCCGAGCCCACCTCCACCCTTTTAGGGACATTTGATAAGTTCGCCGGGGAGAACTTCTCACTGCAAGCTTGATTAATGTTTTCACCGGGGTGGCGCCAGAAAAACAGTCACCCCACTCGTATTGATAAACTCTTCTTGCTTCAAATGACTAGATTTTAGAAAATTGTTGTACAGAGATGCCTTTATTTTTTAGGTTTTCGCGACCTCAATTCTATTTATCTGAGCGAGTAAATGGAGCATGTCAAATACTGAAATTAAGCCTATGAAAAGTGTCATTTCCACGCTCCTAGAAATAGAATTTATGACCTCTCGAAGAAGTGTATTTCTTCTCTGGCCCTCACATGAAATGGCAAAATATCTAGCAGCCCCCCCCCCCCCACCTTGTCGTGAATGTTCTAGCACAAACCATGCATAAATTATAAGGTTTTTGACGACTTTAAGAACCATTATTTGGCAAATTATTGGTCCGGTCATGGCCGGGGGAGTCGGACCCAGGACCCACTCTGTCAGCCCTGGTATTTTGGTAAAACAGACTCCAGTAAATATCAATTATATTATTTTAGTATTGACCAGCTCCAGTGAATTTACATTGATTGTGCAGCAAAACTGTCCCACATGTACAGTTAAAACTAGAAGTCCTGTCATGAAATGTGCACAAATAGCACGTTGATATGCGCGTTAATGTACGCGTTATGGCCCAAGTAAAGCTATCAAATTCTGTACATATGGCCTGTGCACAAGCAATGTTTCAGCCAATGGACCTCCGGGTAACCCGGACGTCCACTGGCAGAAACATTGCATGTGTCTGCTATGAGCAACCAAGAGAGCCAGACGTGCTTTGGATGCCATTCGATATGGCAATTGCGCGCAATTCCAACACGCAATTAAGCCTAGATAAGCGCACTATTCGTGACAGGACTTCTAGTTTTAACTGTATTGTATGTAACAATTCAACTGAGACATCATATGGACACAACTGTTTTTGTTTCCAAAACATGTTGTTTACATTTGACATATTACAGTTGAGTAACTACATGTACATGTATGACATAGTCAATAAAATACCAGGTGTTGGGTCGTTCGCCCGAATTCCCATTCACCCTGGGTCATGTTGTGCCCAATATTAGGGCGAATGACCTGGGTATGATGAGTGAAATTCACTGTGACACTTCTGATAACCCTGCAGCAATACAATAAATATATTTGCAAATTAACAGGTAATTAGTGGATAAAATTTCACAGAATTTGTCACACGAAGTTAGTTAATATTCACGCGATAATTTCTGTAAAATGTGTATTCACTGCATTGCGTGATAAGAATATTCATTTTGAAGTTTCCCCTTCGAAGGCTGTCAGTTATTGTTATTCACCTTCCAGGGCCAAAGTCGGAACTTCTGTATATGTCTGTATCTGTACATTTGTATACAAACTCTTTCAACATGCATAACAGTATTTAAGAAGATAATGTCACGGTGAATTGAGACGTTGTCTGGTCAGTGTCTTTTTAATTGGTTCAAATTTTCTGCCAAGACAACCTGAAGATTTTCTTCTAATAAATTACATCCAATCTTCGACTGTTCCGAAACAAAGTCTCTTACATGTAGTAATTTGAAAAGGTGAGTTTGTTTTTTTACCATTTTGACGTCATCTTCTGGAATTTGGATCAATGTGAATTTAATCATCAGGAGGAATTGACACCCAGCCTTCAATAATTTTGAAAAGTAATTTTTATAAGTAAAACTGAATGATACGATGTTCTTTCCTTTCTTCAAGCATAATTTCCAAAATCATTGAAGCTGAATCATACATGTAGTGAATGTTAAATGGGTGAAAATGTTGGTAAGAAACATACAACAGCCATAATGTTATATTTTCAAGTCTGAAGTCGTTTGGTACCAGGGTTTAATTGAAGTAGCGGTCGTGTCCGACCAAATTAGTATGGGACAAAACAAATTGAGTTGAATAAACATGGGGGAAGAACGAAAACTTTTGCAAGGATCTGAAAGATTTTAAAGAATTATTGTTCAAACTGAAATGAAATGCGACTCATACAGACGTCAGGCTTTCTACCCTTTTATTTATCGAGAGACGTCTCCGAGTATTTCGTTTCTGTGTGAACAGCCAAATTTTTTTATTAGGTAACAAGGGACGGGTCAATTTCCCCGCCTAGTAGGAAAGAGTTTTTACGGGTTGTATATCCGCGGGGAACGATGTGGGACTACGTGGGACGACCCGTTAGCGATATTTTTTTCACTTTTTCGGTTTTATAATGTCAGCTAGGCTTGTGGAATGTATCTCTGCAGCCCCGCCCCAGGCTACCACAGAGAGATGTTTAGCCTGCACAGGTTTTTTTTCACCCTGCACAGAGGTCAGCCATTTTACGTCCCCACCGATAGGACGGTGCACTGTGACAGCATCCACCCCACAATTGATGCTGGCAGAGAGTGTTCGGTCACCACGGAATCTTTCCCCGACCGCGGATTGAACCCGGGGCCTCTGGCTCGAGAGACCAGCGTACTAATCCACCCGGCCACTCTCTTAACAAGGGATGAGTATTTGGCAGTGGGCTTTAGTAACAGTGTGGATGTATTGAGCACAAATCCTATTCACTTCTACTGTTTGGAAAAAAAATGGTGTTCTCTGAAAGGTCCGTGCTCCCTGCACCAATCACCATTCAGTATTCACCAATGGAGCAAATTTATTAGCTCCGCATAAATTATAGCGGCAGTATGCGCTTTTTTGTTACTTGGAGCATAATACATCGTCATGACCCAAAAGTTGGGATATCTTTAATGAAAACCACGAAACCACCAAATCGTCCAGCTTTCATGTTACCGTTCGATATGTATGTGCCCAAATACCGTACTGAATGACAGTGCTGTCATCTGGTGGCTGCATTTTTCATTGCATGTTAATTGTTCTTGCCAACTACTCGACCATCACTCCCAAGTATTCTTGTCAAATAATTGCCGCCGTCAAATCTTTTTTTCTAATCGACGGGGCTGGATGCAGGATAGCGCGCCTCACTTCAAATAGTAACGAGCTATGTATAACGCGATACGATTTTTAAAATCGAAAGACTGATAAGGGGGGGGGGGGGGGGAGGCGTAGTGTGGGGCGGGGAGCTCCCCAAAGAAAATTTGAAAATTGAACATCGTTAAATGCGACTTCCTGGCATGTCAGGGCCACAATTGCGTGAAGGTAAATCAAGGGCGCCGGAAGAAGGGGGCAGGGGGATCAGCTTCTCGAGCATAATTAGAAATGTATTTAGTATATAGGCCGATCCAGTGAATAAATTAAATTGCAGCTATCTCAAGTATTTGTTTCCAATACAATTCGAATGAGGGGGGGGGGGGGGGGGCTACGTATACCGGTATTATCCTAGAAGCCACCGGGGCGCTTAATTTAAACATTTAGAAACGTTTCGAGTAGTGAGTTGTGGCCAATGGCGTAGGCAGGGTGGGAGGGAGGGGGGGGGGGGGCTAGGCGGGCAAGTGCCCCCTCCCCAATCTAGCTCTGCCCCCCCCCCCCAATGTTTTCCTCCTGTAGTTGTTTCAATGAGAAGAACAAGAGTGAGTGAGCGAGACAGAGACAGAGACAGAGAGTCTCACAGAAAGACAGTACTACGGCCCCCCTTCAAGAATTTATTACCAATAATGTATGTGAACATTGTTTTAAAATAAACTGTGAAATTATTCAGGGTTTATTGCCAATAAACCCTGAATAATTTTACAGTTTTTTTAAATGAAGGTTCACTGGTAATTGGTAATGCTGGTTCGCCACATAAACGCAGCCTAAACTGGGGCCGCGGAGCCGGCGGGTGGGGGAGGGGGCTCTAGCGCCCGAAGCTTCCAACGCATGACAGTAAATACAGTAATTTAATTAAAGAACCTCCCCTCCCCCCCCCCCCTCCACAGGCTCATTTGCTGTGCGTTGAAAAAGTAGCTTGAATTGGTTTGTTTTTTTTTGCCTACATCTTTAAAAATTTTAGCAGCATCATAGTAAAAAGTATCCAGTTTTGCTACCGTGAAAAAGAAGACACTTTTTACCCCAAAACCCACCAGAATGCACCATTGGAGACTTAGATTTTGAAATTTTCCTGGGGAGGAAGGGCGGGCGGGTTCGGCATCTGATGGCTATGCTCCCCCCCCCCCCCCCCCCCCAGTTATCGATCGCCACCCCCCCCCCCCCCCACACCACCGGACATTTTTTTCTGGCTACGCCCCTGGTGGTGGTGTGGGCGTTTCCGGGAATTACAATTGAAAATACCCAAACCCCCAACCACCCCTGCCCACACATATATCATCTCACAATTCAACTATTGCCTTCATTACCCAGAACGTGCGTTCGGCATTCTTCGTTTTTTCAGTTGTACCAAAAAATACCTTTCTTAAAACATCGATAAAATTTACGACATTCAGTTGACTACTCACACTTTCACTTTGCAAGATTATTGAACAGTGTCACTGCAGTCACCGAAATACAATTCCCACCTTCCAAAGACATCGGTGTTAAATACAATACTTTACCTTCATCCTATTAAGGTTTGGATAAAAGCAAGTTAAACAAACATGTCACAGTTCTGCACTGAAAATATTCTACATACACTTGCAACGTCAGTTTCGATTGGTCTACTTGAAGATTCTCGTTGAACGTATATTTCTACTTTTAGGAACCGGGTGCACCTGCATCTACCAATTCTCATTGGCTAACTCACAATGTACGATGGACGTGCATCTATTTTTAGAAACACGGTGCACCTGTAAATGTACTTTGGACGTGCATTTTTCATCGCGATGAGATTAAAATGTACGTTGGACGTGTATTTCTATTTTTAGGAACCGGGTGCACCTGCATCTACCAATTCCTACTGGCTAACTCAACATGTACGATGGACGTGCATCTATTTTTAGAAACATGGTGCACCTGGAAATGTACGTCGGACGTGCATTTTTCATCGCGATGAGATTAAAATGTACGTTGGACGTGTATTTCTATTTTTAGAAACCGGGTACAGCTGCATCTACCAATTCCTGTTGGCTAACTCACAATTTACGATGGACGTGTATCTATTTTTAGAAACGCGGTGCACCTGAAAATGTACTTGGACGTGCATTTTTTCATCGCGATGAGATTACAATGTACGTTAGACGTGTATTTCTATTTTTGGGAACCGGATGCACCTGCACCTACCAGTTCCTATTGGCTAACTCAAAATGTACGATGGACGTGCATCTATTTTTGGAAACGCGGTGCACATGGATTTACCAGTTTCCATTGACTGAATAATAAATGTACGCTGCGTACATTTCTCATCGCGATGAGATTAAATGTTCATCGTACGTATGGAAACCCCTAACCGACACGTCAATCGCTATTCGTTAATCACCAATCAGGTTCACCGACGTGCAACACAACACAATTTTGCTCATGATCATTTCGGCCTTCGATTGCCGAGCATGTTACCTTCAGTATAAAATATTTCAACCACCTTGTGAAGTGAAATCAAAATTAATAAGGCACAAAAAACGATTTCCAAGCTTTATGGCGTACCATTTGGGTAAAAAGTCTATTCTCATCACGATGAGATTAAATTACACGTCCAACAGGTACGCCATATTAGAACGGCAACTGCAGCGTCCGGTAGGCAGGTGAGATTTAGGGAACGTACGGATTTCAAAACGGTGAGGAGAGAAAAGTGCAGATCTGGGGAGGGGTGCACGTCTGTATTTACTGTTGGAGTTCTGTGAAAATGCTTTCCTATCGACAACTTGTGCTCCCTTGAAAATGAGTAGACGCTCCTTTATAAATACATGTATTGCTCACATCACTTGGATTTATGGTTCCAAGAATAACACTTCAAGTAATAACTTGGAAGAAGGTCATGTACAACAGTCTCTGAAGTATTGAGAATACGATGTTTGAAAGTCTTTTTAAAAATAATGTTCCAGAAAGAAGGACTCCCACCAAACGACACGGAAAATATCCTCTCGTAATCCCCCACCCCTACCAGTAGGCCACTGCTAGTCTATTTATGCCGCAGTCCAACACTGAATGCCTCAATGTAATTTCTTTTTGTTTGTTACTCCCAGTGAACGTACTAAACTAATAATTTTTTATTGCGGATTTTGAGCTTGGACTAACTGTGTGGGTAATTAGTGCTACTTTAAAAAAGTCTTGATCCGCTGTGATGTGCACTGTACTTACGAGCAGCCAAGAAATGGTTTTCTTAGATTGTAAAAAATATATGTCTGAGTTCTGACAGTGTGGGGAGGGGGTGGGGGAGGTTGCAGCCTAGAGTGGGAGCATGGATTTGTAGAAATCATAGTGCTTCTAGACATATACGTGAAGATGTGAGCTCAGTCTAGCTACAATAACAACAAAAAGGTTCATATAGCGATAGGTTCAATGTGGGCAAAAGTGTGTTTAAAAGCGATTTCGGATTTTTTCAATTTACGTGATTTGAATGTTGCGTTGATTTCTAATGCCCATTTGCCCGGTGTTTGCATTCTGTTGGATAATTTACAAGCAGGCATTATACACATATATTTACATACACATATATTTACAAACACATATATTACATACACGCTTATTAATAGCTTAGTTGCGTTGGTACATATTCGGTATTTTGGGACGGGGCATCGTTCAGGCGGTCACGTAACAAGGATCGTTTGGAGCGGTTGTATTTCGTTATCGTTAATGCCCTTAATTGACATAGTAACTTCACACATTCAAATTTTTCAGCTTGAAAAATTGGAGGGCACATTCTCAGTCCAACCTTGTCTTATACTTAAGTTTAGAAACCTAATATGGGTCACGGGTCAAATGTAATTTGTTTGGTATCAAACTGTACTATTTGTATTGTTATTATAAATTTATCCCCTTTAAAAGTAGTTTTGTCATATCATGATTATGTACAATTAATGAAACATTTCAAGCCATTTTAAAAGAATCAACTAAGGGGGCAAACGATTTCATTGTTCACATGTTGCCTAGTTTTAACCCACGCGTGGGCCTCTCAAAGAATTGGCGAATAGCTCACAAACGAACGGCAGTTATCTTCCAGCGATTGACGAATGGCGATGAACAATCACACGAGTCGCCATTTCCAATGTGCATACCGTTTTTTACCATTCGCTCATCGCTAAATGCCATTAGCTAATCGACAAATGCTAATCGCCATTAGCTAATCGACAAATACTAATCGCCATTAGCTAATCGACAAATGCTAATCGCCATTGACCAATTGAAAATAAAAAAAGTAATCTCTAATCGCCATTTGTGCCTCACCAGTCGCTGATAACAAAAAGAAAATTTAATCGCTATTCGCCATCAGCCAATCACCAAACCCCTCCCAACCATTACTATTTGGAAGAGTAAAGGGACAAAAATGATTGAAACATTATTGTTTGGTGTAAAAATTGAAATAAAAAAACACTCTTCAATCATTTCCTTCTCTTTTCTATCTTATGATTACTAAGTAGGTCCATACTGTGTACTTTAGATAAAAAACAAATAATCGAAACTTGGGTTCTGCTACACAAGAAATATAAAAGCAATTCACCTTCATTGATATATATTATTGTGCTGTTGAACACCAAATTCGCTTGGTGTTTTCATTTGAAGACACTGTTATGCAACTGACTAAGGAGTGGACCTTTGCACCCCCCACCCCTCCACCAACAACAAAATCCAACCAAAAAAAAAAACCAAAAAAAACATTTCACACAACTTAAGAGCCCCATAGTGCTCCCCAATATATGGCTACAGTGCTTAGATTGATCCGATCTTGGAGTACAAGTCTGAACTGTGTAAACGTGCAAAACTTTATCGGGGGTGTCTTGTCCCATCTACGAAACGCCCCGACCTTTATTCCCTACTCCCACTACCCCGTCCTAACTAGGATCTTCCCGTCATTTCACCCTAGTCAAAGTTAGACTAGAAGAGAACTCCTGAAGCCCCACAACAAGGTTCCAAATATCATGGTAGATCCCTTAAAATTGCCTACCATCCTCTCCCCATTATAAAATTCTGGCTACGCCCCTGTTAAGAAGTAGGGTCGGTAAATGGCGATTGGAAATTAAGAAATGACGACTGATTAGCGAAAAACGATTGGCGATTAGCAATTAACTACTGGAGATTGGCATTGTTTCAGGGCCACAAAACCAGTTTGCGACTGGCGATTGGCGAGATTGACGATTGGCGAATAGCGAATCTGCAGAGCCACAAAAGAGCGGTTAGCGATTAGCGACTGGCGTGTCGATATAGGAGCATTTAACTAGAGATTAGTGAATGGCAATCAGACTGGCAACTGGCGATTGTGGATAGGATTGGCGACTGGCGATTTGAGAATAGCGATTGGCGTGTCGGTTAGGAGTTTCCATACGGGCGTGTAATTTATCGATGCACCTGGAAATGTACGTTGGACGTGCATTTTTCAGCGCGATGAGATTGAATGTACGTCGGATGTGTAATTTAGCGATGCACCTGGAAATGTACGTTGGACGGTCATTTTTCATTGCGATGAGATTAAATGTACGTCGGACGTGTAATTTTAGCGATGCACCGGGAATTTATCGTTGCAACGCTATTTTTGAATGTAGGTGCACCTGTAAAAAATACAGGTGCATCGCTATTTTCTGTTTAGAAAAATCTCATCGCAATGAGAAATAAACGTCCGACGTGCATTTACACGTCGGACGTATAAAATACAAGTTTGACGAGTTAAATGCACGTTGGACGTAGATTATTTTCCAGGTGCATCGATATTATAGTTGGTGCACCTACATTCGAAAATAGCGTTGCAATGCTAAAATACAGGTGCATCGCAAAAAATGCTCGTCGGACGTGTATTTTGGCTAAAATGTACGTTGGACGTGTATTTTTTCCTAAAATTGCATGCTGGACGTGCATTTTTCATCGCGATGAGATTAAAATGCACATCGGACGTGTAATTTTAGCGATGCACTTGGAAATTATCGTTGCAACGCCATTTTTGGAATGTAGGTGCACCTGTAAAAAATAAAGGTGCATCGCTATTTTCTGTTTAGGAAAATCTCATCGCGATGGGAAATGCACGTCCGACGTGCATTTATATGTCGGACGTATAAAATACAAGTTGGACGTGTCGAATGCTCAGTGGACGTGGATTACTTTCCAGGTGCATCGATATTTTTGTAGGTGCACCTACATTCGAAAATAGCGTTGCAACGCTAAAATACAGGTGCATCGCTAAACAATACACGTCGGGCGCGTATTTTGGCAAAAATATATGTTGGACGTGCATTTTTGCCATAAATTGCATGTTGGACGTGCATTTTTCATCGCGATAAGATTGAAATACACGTCGGTTGCACCTGGATTTTATCGTTGCAACGCCATTTTGGAATGTAGGTGCACCTACAAAACATACAGGTGCATCGCTATTTTTTTATTTAGCGAAATCCCATCGCGATGAGAAATGCACGTCGGACGTACAAATTGCACGTTGAACATTTCGAGGATATTTCGAGGTGCATCGCTTTTTTTCCCAGGTGCACCTACATTTAGAAATAACGTTGCAGCGATAAAATACAGGTGCATCGCCAAAAATGCACGTTGGACGTGTATTTTAATCTCATCGCGATGAGAATGGACTTTTGACCCAAATGGTACGCCATAGTTTGTGACTCGAGCACAGGCTCGAAAGCGACATCGTGTGCACAACACAAAATATATTGTTTAGTTGAATACAAGAGAATCAAAATTAAAAAAGAAAATCACACAAAAAGTGACAATTGAAGATCAAAGTATTAGGAGGACACGTATATGTCCCGCTAAAGTTTATGTCTCCTTAATGTATGTTAGAGTAGGAAATTTGAAACTCAAGTTTCCAGTTGGAAATAAAAGATCAAAATTTCTCATCATTAGTTGGAATTTTAGTATTTCCAACTATTTGATTTTTGACCTCGGAATTTCCAACTATTGAAAAAAATACGTCTAGCTGAGGGGGGGGGGGGTGAGGTGGGTTGGGGCCCCCACACACACCCCTCCACTGTCGCCATATCCCTGTTTATACATTAGGAACCAGCAGCAACGTCTGAATGGAACTCTGAACGAATCCTCTTTTACATGCGAATAATTACTTCTGTCACAAGAGTTTAATCACGTTTCGGAAAATCTCAAAGATCGACCCGTTTTATTATAAAACACGCATGTTTTAAAATCTCAAAGATCGACCCGTTTTATTGTAAAACACGCATCTTTTAAACTCTCAAAGATCGACCCGTTTTATTATAAAACACTCAGCTTTTAAAATCTCAAAGATCGACCCGTTTTATTATAAAACACGCAGCTTTTAAAATCTCAAAGATCGACCCGTTTTATTATAAAACACGCAGCTTTTAAAATCTCAAAGATCGACCCGTTTTATTATAAAACACGCAGCTTTTAAAATCTCAAAGATCGACCCGTTTTATCATAAAACACGCATTTTTTAAAATCTCAAAGATCGACCCGTTTTATTATAAAATACGCATCTTTTAAAGTCTCAAAGATCGACCCGTTTTATTATAAAACACGCATCTTTTAAAAACTCAAAGATCGACCCGTTTTATTATAAAACACGCCAAAGATCGACCCGTTTTATTATAAAACACACCAAAGATTGACCCGTTTTATTATAAAACACGCCCAAAGATCGACCCGTTTTATTATAAAACACGCATCTTTTAAAATGATTAAGACATTTTTGATTGTATTTGCCAGTGAAACGTTTCAGTGTAACTTGACTTTTTAGTCTATTGTCATTGTTTTTTATTCACTTATTATTTAACTTTCTGATGCTTATTACATACTTTTTTTAAATGTCTTTTACGCTTTATAACCGTTTTGAGAACAATCTTTCATACACGTAGCATCAATTTGTAAACAATAGAAATGAAACATAATTGACAAGGATCTATAATATTTGACAGAATGTACAGTAGAATAACAGTGCAGGATACTATCTCAATCATATCGACTACTGCGATGTTCAACCTTTTACCTAACATGAAAAGCAGACGACACTTGCAAAAAAAATTCTTGAATAAGTAATTTTTTTAATTTTTTGTTTCAAAAACACAGGTTATGACCCCTCATTGGAACGAGCTCGACGAACTCGTTCCAATGAGGGGTCATAACCTATGTTTTTGAGACAAAAAATGAAAATAAAATGAAAATTAACTGGCGATTTTTGAGAATCGCGCTGGCCGGTTTTGGCCGTTACGTTGGGTAAAGGGTTAAAACATATTACGACGTTGATTTTTTCCGCAGTATCACTAAACACTACCCTACCTGGCTTAATTTTTTGAAACTAAGAGGCCTCTTTTCCGGTCTAGGAATATGAGCCATCGCGGAAGGATCAAACTTGAAGCTTGCAACCTCTCGTTTTATCCTTCCGCGCAGACACTCGTGCCATGTCGATTAACTCATTCACTCGCGTATGTCGTTCTGTGTATTTCCCCCTAAAATTTAAAAAAAAAAACAGACTAAAAAAAACAAAAAAACAAAACAAATATTTGTATCGTACTTCTGCCTACTAGCGGGTATGTCCAAGGACCTCCAAATAGGCACACACAAAACTGTCACAGATGGATGTTAATTTCGTCAGCTGGGAGTCGGACCAACTCTAAAATGTAGCCACGACCAAAAAGCAATAAAAAAAAACGTGCCAAAATACCAAGACTTCCACGTTGCCGATTTAAGCGGTTAATTATGGTTATTGTAAAATTACATTTCTAAACAGCCCACCTTGAAGCGAAGGTGTGTGTTGTATTGTGGAAGTAAGAACAAATTCGGGTCATGGTTGATCAAGGTTGTAACATTCCCCAATATTTGAGGAGAGTCACGGGCGTGATGGGTCTGCCTCTGAAACTTCAAACAAAACTTTTTTTCAGGACAAACTGATTAAGTCTATATTATTACGCCGATAAAATTGAGCAGAACATATATTTTGATTTTCTTGTTGTGAATCATAATCTTGCATATCAAGTGTACAAAATAATATGGTCTATTTTCTCACCCAAATTTTGAAATAGACGAGGCAGTATCAATTATGGAAATTACGCAATCAAACGTTACTCAGTCTACAACTGATAAACAGACTGCAGAAGTAGTCCCAAACGTTACTCAGTCTACAACTGATAAACAGACTGCAGAAGTAGTCCCAAACGTTACTCAGTCTACAACTGATAAACATACTGCAGAAGTAGTCCCAAACGTTACTCCGTCTACAACTGATAAACAGACTGTAGAAGTAGTCTCAAACGTTACTCAGTCTACAAATGATAAACAGACTGCAGAAGTAGTCTCAAACGTTACTCAGTCTACAACTGATAAACAGACTGCAGAAGTAGTCTCAAACGTTACTCAGTCTACAACTGATAAACAGACTGCAGAAGTAGTCTCAAACGTTATTCAGTCTACACCTGATAAACAGACTGCAGAAGTAGTCTCAAACGTTACTCAGTCTACAACTGATAAACAGACTGCAGAAGTAGTCCCAAACGTTACTCAGTCTACAACTGATAAACAGACTGCAGAAGTAGTCTCAAACGTTACTCAGTCTACAATTGTTAAACACACTGTAGAAGTAGACTCAAACGTTAATCAGTCTACAACTGATAAACAGACTGCAGAAGTAGTCTCAAACGTTACTCAGTCTACAACTGATAAACAGACTGCAGAAGTAGTCCCAAGCGTTACTCAGTCTACAACTGATAAACAGACTGCAGAAGTAGTCCCAAACGTTACTCAGTCTACAACTGATAAACAGACTGCAGAAGTAGTCCAAATCGTTACTCAGTCTACAACTGATAAACAGACTGCAGAAGTAGTCTCAAACGTTACTCAGTCCAACTGATAAACAGACTGCAGAAGTAGTCTCAAACGTTACTCAGCCTACAACTGATAAACAGACTGTAGAAGTAGTCCCAAACGTTACTCAGTCTACAACTGATAAACATACTGCAGAAGTAGTCCAAATCGTTACTCAGTCTACAACTGATAAACAGACTGTAGAAGTAGTCTCAAAGGTTACTCAGCCAACAATTGATAAACAGACTGCAGAAGTAGTCCCAAACGTTACTCAGTCTACACCTGATAAACAGACTGCAGAAGTAGTCCCAAACGTTACTCAGTCTACACCTGATAAACAGACTGCAGAAGTAGTCTCAAACGTTACTCAGCCTACAACTGATAAACAGACTGTAGAAGTAGTCTCAAAGGTTACTCAGCCAACAATTGATAAACAGACTGCAGAAGTAGTCCCAAACGTTACTCAGTCTACACCTGATAAACAGACTGTAGAAGTAGTCCCAAACGTTACTCAGTCTACACCTGATAAACAGACTGTAGAAGTAGCCCCAAACGTTACTCAGTCTACAACTGACAAACAGACTGCAGAAGTAGTCTCAAACGTTACTCAGTCTACACCTGATAAACATACTGCAGAAGTAGTCCCAAACGTTACTCAGTCTACAACTGATAAACAGACTGCAGAAGTAGTCTCAAACGTTACTCAGTCTGCAACTGGTAAACAGACTGCAGAAGTAGTCCCAAACGTTACTCAGTCTACAACTGATAAACAGACTGCAGAAGTAGTCTCAAACGTTACTCAGTCTACACCTGATAAACAGACTGTAGAAGTAGTCTCAAACGTTACTCAATCTACAACTGATAAACATACTGCAGAAGTAGTCCCAAACGTTACTCAGTCTACAACTGATAAACATACTGTAGAAGTAGTCTAATACGTTACTCAGTCTACACCTGATAAACAGACTGTAGAAGTAGTCCCAAACGTTACTCAGTCTACACCTGATAAACAGACTGTAGAAGTAGTCCCAAACGTTACTCAGTCTACAACTGATAAACAGACTGCAGAAGTAGTCTCAAACGTTACTCAGTCTGCAACTGGTAAACAGACTGCAGAAGTAGTCCCAAACGTTACTCAGTCTACACCTGATAAACAGACTGCAGAAGTAGTCCCAAACGTTACTCAGTCTACAACTGATAAACATACTGCAGAAGTAGTCCCAAACGTTACTCAGTCTACAACTGATAAACAGACTGCAGAAGTGGTCCCAAACGTTACTCAGTCTACACCTGATAAACAGACTGCAGAAGTAGTCCCAAACGTTACTCAGTCTACAACTGATAAACATACTGCAGAAGTAGTCCCAAACGGTACTCCGTCTACAACTGATAAACAGACTGTAGAAGTAGTCTCAAACGTTACTCCGTCTACAACTGATAAACAGACTGCAGAAGTAGTCTCAAACGTTACTCAGTCTACAACTGATAAGCATACTGCAGAAGTAGCCCCAAACGTTACTCAGTCTACAACTGATAAACAGACTGTAGAAGTAGTCTCAAACGTTACTCAGTCTACAACTGATAAACAGACTGCAGAAGTAGTCTCAAACGTTACTCAGTCTACAACTGATAAGCATACTGCAGAAGTAGCCCCAAACGTTACTCAGTCTACAACTGATAAACAGACTGCAGAAGTAGTCTCAAACGTTACTCAGTCTACACCTGATAAACAGACTGTAGAAGTAGTCTCAAACGTTACTCAGTCTACAACTGATAAACATACTGCAGAAGTAGTCCCAAACGTTACTCAGCCTACAACTGACAAACAGACTGCAGAAGTAGTCTCAAACGTTACTCAGTCTACACCTGATACACATACTGCAGAAGTAGTCCCAAACGTTACTCAGTCTACAACTGATAAACAGACTGCAGAAGTAGTCTCAAACGTTACTCAGTCTGCAACTGGTAAACAGACTGCAGAAGTAGTCCCAAACGTTACTCAGTCTACAACTGATAAACAGACTGTAGAAGTAGTCTAAAACGTTACTCAGTCTACACCTGATAAACAGACTGTAGAAGTAGTCCCAAACGTTACTCAGTCTACACCTGATAAACATACTGCAGAAGTAGTCCCAAACATTACTCAGTCTACAACTGATAAACAGACTGCAGAAGTAGTCCCAAACGTTACTCAGTCTACACCTGATAAACAGACTGCAGAAGTAGTCCCAAACGTTACTCAGTCTACAACTGATAAACATACTGCAGAAGTAGTTCCAAACGTTACTCCGTCTACAACTGATAAACAGACTGTAGAAGTAGTCTCAAACGTTACTCAGTCTACAAATGATAAATAGACTGCAGAAGTAGTCTCAAACGTTACTCAGTCTACAACTGATAAACAGACTGCAGAAGTAGTCTCAAACGTTATTCAGTCTACACCTGATACACAGACTGCAGAAGTAGTCTCAAACGTTACTCAGTCTACAACTGAAAAACAGACTGCAGAAGTAGTCCCAAACGTTACTCAGTCTACAACTGATAAACAGACTGCAGAAGTAGTCTCAAGCGTTACTCAGTCTACAATTGTTAAACAGACTGTAGAAGTAGTCACAAACGTTCCTCAGTCTACAACTGATAAACAGACTGCAGATGGAGTCTCAAACGTTACTCAGTCTACAACTGATAAACAGACTTCAGAAGTAGTCTCAAACGTTATTCAGTCTATACCTGATAAACAGACTGCAGAAGTAGTCTCAAACGTTACTCAGTCTACAACTGATAAACAGACTGCAGAAGTAGTCCCAAACCTTACTCAGTCTACAACTGATAAACAGACTGCAGAAGTAGTCTCAAACGTTACTCAGTCTACAATTGTTAAACACACTGTAGAAGTAGTCACAAACGTTACTCAGTCTACAACTGATAAACAGACTGCAGAAGTAGTCTCAAACGTTACTCAGTCTACAACTGATAAACAGACTGCAGAAGTATTCCCAAACGTTACTCAGTCTACAACTGACAAACAGACTGCAGAAGTAGTCTCAAACGTTACTCAGTCTACACCTGATAAACATACTGCAGAAGTAGTCCCAAACGTTACTCAGTCTACAACTGATAAACAGACTGCAGAAGTAGTCTCAAACGTTACTCAGTCTGCAACTGTAAACAGACTGCAGAAGTAGTCCCAAACGTTACTCAGTCTACAACTGATAAACAGACTGCAGAAGGAGTCTCAAACGTTACTCAGTCTACACCTGATAAACAGACTGTAGAAGTAGTCTCAAACGTTACTCAGTCTACAACTGATAAACATGATGCAGAAGTAGTCCCAAACCTTACTCAGCCTACAACTGACAAACAGACTGCAGAAGTAGTCTCAAACGTTACTCAGTCTACACTTGATAAACATACTGCAGAAGTAGTCCCAAACGTTACTCAGTGTACAACTGATAGACAGACTGCAGAAGTTGTCTCAAACGTTACTCAGTCTGCAACTGGTAAACAGACTGCAGAAGTAGTCCCAAACGTTACTCAGTCTACAGCTGATAAACAGACTGTAGAAGTAGTCAAAAACGTTACTCAGTCTACACCTGATAAACAGACTGTAGAAGTAGTCCCAAACGTTACTCAGTCTACACCTGATCAACAGACTGTAGAAGTAGTCCCAAACGTTACTCAGTCTACAACTGATAAACAGACTGCAGAAGTAGTCTCAAACGTTACTCAGTCTGCAACTGGTAAACAGACTGCAGAAGTAGTCCCAAACGTTACACAGTCTACACCTGATAAACAGACTGCAGAAGTAGTCTCAAACGTTATTCAGTCTACACCTGATACACAGACTGCAGAAGTAGTCTCAAACGTTACTCAGTCTACAACTGATAAACAGACTGTAGAAGTAGTCTCAAACGTTACTCAGTCTACAACTGATAAACATACTGCAGAAGTAGTCCCAAACGTTACTCAGCCTACAACTGATAAACAGACTGCAGAAGTAGTCCCAAACGTTACTCAGTCTACTACTGATAAACAGACTGTAGAAGTAGTCTAAAACGTTACTCAGTCTACACCTGATAAACAGACTGTAGAAGTAGTCCCAAACGTTACTCACTCTACACCTGATAAACAGACTGCAGAAGTAGTCCCAAACGTTACTCAGTCTACAACTGACAAACAGACTGCAGAAGTAGTCTCAAACGTTACTCAGTCTACACCTGATAAACATACTGCAGAAGTAGTCCCAAACGTTACTCAGTCTACAACTGATAAACAGACTGCAGAAGTAGTCTCAAACGTTACTCAGTCTACAACTGATAAACATACTGCAGAAGTAGTCCCAAACGTTACTCAGCCTACAACTGACAAACAGACTGCAGAAGTAGTCTCAAACGTTACTCAGTCTACACCTGATAAACATACTGCAGAAGTAGTCCCAAACGTTACTCAGTCTACAACTGATAAACAGACTGCAGAAGTAGTCTCAAACGTTACTCAGTCTGCAACTGGTAAACAGACTGCAGAAGTAGTCCCAAACGTTACTCAGTCTACAACTGATAAACAGACTGTAGAAGTAGTCTAAAACGTTACTCAGTCTACACCTGATAAACAGACTGTAGAAGTAGTCCCAAACGTTACTCAGTCTACACCTGATAAACATACTGCAGAAGTAGTCCCAAACATTACTCAGTCTACAACTGATAAACAGACTGCAGAAGTAGTCCCAAACGTTACTCAGTCTACACCTGATAAACAGACTGCAGAAGTAGTCCCAAACGTTACTCAGTCTACAACTGATAAACATACTGCAGAAGTAGTTCCAAACGTTACTCCGTCTACAACTGATAAACAGACTGTAGAAGTAGTCTTAAACGTTACTCAGTCTACAAATGATAAATAGACTGCAGAAGTAGTCTCAAACGTTACTCAGTCTACAACTGATAAACAGACTGCAGAAGTAGTCTCAAACGTTATTCAGTCTACACCTGATACACAGACTGCAGAAGTAGTCTCAAACGTTACTCAGTCTACAACTGAAAAACAGACTGCAGAAGTAGTCCCAAACGTTACTCAGTCTACAACTGATAAACAGACTGCAGAAGTAGTCTCAAGCGTTACTCAGTCTACAATTGTTAAACAGACTGTAGAAGTAGTCACAAACGTTCCTCAGTCTACAACTGATAAACAGACTGCAGATGGAGTCTCAAACGTTACTCAGTCTACAACTGATAAACAGACTTCAGAAGTAGTCTCAAACGTTATTCAGTCTATACCTGATAAACAGACTGCAGAAGAAGTCTCAAACGTTACTCAGTCTACAACTGATAAACAGACTGCAGAAGTAGTCCCAAACCTTACTCAGTCTACAACTGATAAACAGACTGCAGAAGTAGTCTCAAACGTTACTCAGTCTACAATTGTTAAACACACTGTAGAAGTAGTCACAAACGTTACTCAGTCTACAACTGATAAACAGACTGCAGAAGTAGTCTCAAACGTTACTCAGTCTACAACTGATAAACAGACTGCAGAAGTATTCCCAAACGTTACTCAGTCTACAACTGACAAACAGACTGCAGAAGTAGTCTCAAACGTTACTCAGTCTACACCTGATAAACATACTGCAGAAGTAGTCCCAAACGTTACTCAGTCTACAACTGATAAACAGACTGCAGAAGTAGTCTCAAACGTTACTCAGTCTGCAACTGTAAACAGACTGCAGAAGTAGTCCCAAACGTTACTCAGTCTACAACTGATAAACAGACTGCAGAAGGAGTCTCAAACGTTACTCAGTCTACACCTGATAAACAGACTGTAGAAGTAGTCTCAAACGTTACTCAGTCTACAACTGATAAACATGATGCAGAAGTAGTCCCAAACCTTACTCAGCCTACAACTGACAAACAGACTGCAGAAGTAGTCTCAAACGTTACTCAGTCTACACTTGATAAACATACTGCAGAAGTAGTCCCAAACGTTACTCAGTGTACAACTGATAGACAGACTGCAGAAGTTGTCTCAAACGTTACTCAGTCTGCAACTGGTAAACAGACTGCAGAAGTAGTCCCAAACGTTACTCAGTCTACAGCTGATAAACAGACTGTAGAAGTAGTCAAAAACGTTACTCAGTCTACACCTGATAAACAGACTGTAGAAGTAGTCCCAAACGTTACTCAGTCTACACCTGATCAACAGACTGTAGAAGTATTCCCAAACGTTACTCAGTCTACAACTGATAAACAGACTGCAGAAGTAGTCTCAAACGTTACTCAGTCTGCAACTGGTAAACAGACTGCAGAAGTAGTCCCAAACGTTACACAGTCTACACCTGATAAACAGACTGCAGAAGTAGTCTCAAACGTTATTCAGTCTACACCTGATACACAGACTGCAGAAGTAGTCTCAAACGTTACTCAGTCTACAACTGATAAACAGACTGTAGAAGTAGTCTCAAACGTTACTCAGTCTACAACTGATAAACATACTGCAGAAGTAGTCCCAAACGTTACTCAGCCTACAACTGATAAACAGACTGCAGAAGTAGTCCCAAACGTTACTCAGTCTACTACTGATAAACAGACTGTAGAAGTAGTCTAAAACGTTACTCAGTCTACACCTGATAAACAGACTATAGAAGTAGTCCCAAACGTTACTCACTCTACACCTGATAAACAGACTGCAGAAGTAGTCCCAAACGTTACTCAGTCTACAACTGACAAACAGACTGCAGAAGTAGTCTCAAACGTTACTCAGTCTACACCTGATAAACATACTGCAGAAGTAGTCCCAAACGTTACTCAGTCTACAACTGATAAACAGACTGCAGAAGTAGTCTCAAACGTTACTCAGTCTACAACTGATAAACATACTGCAGAAGTAGTCCCAAACGTTACTCAGCCTACAACTGACAAACAGACTGCAGAAGTAGTCTCAAACGTTACTCAGTCTACACCTGATAAACATACTGCAGAAGTAGTCCCAAACGTTACTCAGTCTACAACTGATAAACAGACTGCAGAAGTAGTCTCAAACGTTACTCAGTCTGCAACTGGTAAACAGACTGCAGAAGTAGTCCCAAACGTTACTCAGTCTACAACTGATAAACAGACTGTAGAAGTAGTCTAAAACGTTACTCAGTCTACACCTGATAAACAGACTGTAGAAGTAGTCCCAAACGTTACTCAGTCTACACCTGATAAACATACTGCAGAAGTAGTCCCAAACATTACTCAGTCTACAACTGATAAACAGACTGCAGAAGTAGTCCCAAACGTTACTCAGTCTACACCTGATAAACAGACTGCAGAAGTAGTCCCAAACGTTACTCAGTCTACAACTGATAAACATACTGCAGAAGTAGTTCCAAACGTTACTCCGTCTACAACTGATAAACAGACTGTAGAAGTAGTCTCAAACGTTACTCAGTCTACAAATGATAAATAGACTGCAGAAGTAGTCTCAAACGTTACTCAGTCTACAACTGATAAACAGACTGCAGAAGTAGTCTCAAACGTTATTCAGTCTACACCTGATACACAGACTGCAGAAGTAGTCTCAAACGTTACTCAGTCTACAACTGAAAAACAGACTGCAGAAGTAGTCCCAAACGTTACTCAGTCTACAACTGATAAACAGACTGCAGAAGTAGTCTCAAGCGTTACTCAGTCTACAATTGTTAAACAGACTGTAGAAGTAGTCACAAACGTTCCTCAGTCTACAACTGATAAACAGACTGCAGATGGAGTCTCAAACGTTACTCAGTCTACAACTGATAAACAGACTTCAGAAGTAGTCTCAAACGTTATTCAGTCTACACCTGATAAACAGACTGCAGAAGTAGTCTCAAACGTTACTCAGTCTACAACTGATAAACAGACTGCAGAAGTAGTCCCAAACCTTACTCAGTCTACAACTGATAAACAGACTGCAGAAGTAGTCTCAAACGTTACTCAGTCTACAATTGTTAAACACACTGTAGAAGTAGTCACAAACGTTACTCAGTCTACAACTGATAAACAGACTGCAGAAGTAGTCTCAAACGTTACTCAGTCTACAACTGATAAACAGACTGCAGAAGTATTCCCAAACGTTACTCAGTCTACAACTGACAAACAGACTGCAGAAGTAGTCTCAAACGTTACTCAGTCTACACCTGATAAACATACTGCAGAAGTAGTCCCAAACGTTACTCAGTCTACAACTGATAAACAGACTGCAGAAGTAGTCTCAAACGTTACTCAGTCTGCAACTGTAAACAGACTGCAGAAGTAGTCCCAAACATTACTCAGTCTACAACTGATAAACAGACTGCAGAAGGAGTCTCAAACGTTACTCAGTCTACACCTGATAAACAGACTGTAGAAGTAGTCTCAAACGTTACTCAGTCTACAACTGATAAACATGATGCAGAAGTAGTCCCAAACCTTACTCAGCCTACAACTGACAAACAGACTGCAGAAGTAGTCTCAAACGTTACTCAGTCTACACTTGATAAACATACTGCAGAAGTAGTCCCAAACGTTACTCAGTGTACAACTGATAGACAGACTGCAGAAGTTGTCTCAAACGTTACTCAGTCTGCAACTGGTAAACAGACTGCAGAAGTAGTCCCAAACGTTACTCAGTCTACAGCTGATAAACAGACTGTAGAAGTAGTCAAAAACGTTACTCAGTCTACACCTGATAAACAGACTGTAGAGTAGTCCCAAACGTTACTCAGTCTACACCTGATCAACAGACTGTAGAAGTAGTCCCAAACGTTACTCAGTCTACAACTGATAAACAGACTGCAGAAGTAGTCTCAAACGTTACTCAGTCTGCAACTGGTAAACAGACTGCAGAAGTAGTCCCAAACGTTACACAGTCTACACCTGATAAACAGACTGCAGAAGTAGTCTCAAACGTTATTCAGTCTACACCTGATACACAGACTGCAGAAGTAGTCTCAAACGTTACTCAGTCTACAACTGATAAACAGACTGTAGAAGTAGTCTCAAACGTTACTCAGTCTACAACTGATAAACATACTGCAGAAGTAGTCCCAAACGTTACTCAGCCTACAACTGATAAACAGACTGCAGAAGTAGTCCCAAACGTTACTCAGTCTACTACTGATAAACAGACTGTCGAAGTAGTCTAAAACGTTACTCAGTCTACACCTGATAAACAGACTGTAGAAGTAGTCCCAAACGTTACTCAGTCTACACCTGATAAACAGACTGCAGAAGTAGTCCCAAACGTTACTCAGTCTACAACTGACAAACAGACTGCAGAAGTAGTCTCAAACGTTACTCAGTCTACACCTGATAAACATACTGCAGAAGTAGTCCCAAACGTTACTCAGTCTACAACTGATAAACAGACTGCAGAAGTAGTCTCAAACGTTACTCAGTCTGCAACTGGTAAACAGACTGCAGAAGTAGTCCCAAACGTTACTCAGTCTACAACTGATAAACAGACTGCAGAAGTAGTCTCAAACGTTACTCAGTCTACACCTGATAAACAGACTGTAGAAGTAGTCTCAAACGTTACTCAGTCTTCAACTGATAAACATACTGCAGAAGTAGTCCCAAACGTTACTCAGCCTATAACTGATAAACAGACTGCAGAAGTAGTCCCAAACGTTACTCAGTCTATAACTGATAAACATACTGTAGAAGTAGTCTAAAACGTTACTCAGTCTACACCTGATAAACAGACTGTAGAAGTAGTCCCAAACGTTACTCAGTCTACACCTGATAAACAGACTGTAGAAGTAGTCCCAAACGTTACTCAGCCTGCAACTGATAAACAGACTTCAGAAGTAGTCTCAAACGTTACTCAGTCTGCAACTGGTAAACAGACTGCAGAAGTAGTCCCAAACGTTACTCAGTCTGCACCTGATAAACAGACTGCAGAAGTAGTCCCAAACCTTACTCAGTCTACAACTGATAAACATACTGCAGAAGTAGTCCCAAACGTTACTCAGTCTACAACTGATAAACAGACTGCAGAAGTAGTCCCAAACGTTACTCAGTCTACACCTGATAAACAGACTGCAGAAGTAGTCCCAAACGTTACTCAGTCTACAACTGATAAACATACTGCAGAAGTAGTCCCAAACGTTACTCCGTCTACAACTGATAAACAGACTGTAGAAGTAGTCTCAAACGTTACTCTGTCTACAAATGATAAACAGACTGCAGAAGTAGTCTCAAACGTTACTCAGTCTACAACTGATAAACAGACTGCAGAAGTAGTCTCAAACGTTATTCAGTCTACACCTGATAAACAGACTGCAGAAGTAGTCTCAAACGTTACTCAGTCCATTGATAAACAGACTGCAGAAGTAGTCCCAAACGATACTCAGTCTACAACTGATAAACAGACTGCAGAAGTAGTCTCAAACGTTACTCAGTCTACAACTGTTAAACACACTGTAGAAGTAGTCACAAACGTTACTCAGTCTACAACTGATAAACAGACTGCAGAAGTAGTCTCAAACGTTACTCAGTCTTCAACTGATAAACAGACTGCAGAAGTAGTCCGAAACGTTACTCAGTCTACAACTGACAAACAGACTGCAGAAGTAGTCTCAAGCGTTCCTCAGTCTACACCTGATAAACATACTGCAGAAGTAGTCCCAAACGTTACTCAGGCTACAACTGATAAACAGACTGCAGAAGTAGTCTCAAACGTTACTCAGTCTGCAACTGGTAAACAGACTGCAGAAGTAGCCCCAAACGTAACTCAGTCTACCTCTGATAAACAGACTGCAGAAGTAGTCTCAAACGTTACTCAGTCTACACCTGATAAACAGACTGTAGAAGTAGTCTCAAACGTTATTCAGTCTACAACTGATAAACATACTGCAGAAGTAGTCTCAAACGTTACTCAGCCTACAAGTGACAAACAGACTGCAGAAGAAGTCTCAAACGTTACTCAGTCTACACCTGATAAACATACTGCAGAAGTAGTCCCAAACGTTACTCAGTCTACAACTGATAAACAGACTGCAGAAGTAGTCTCAGACGTTACTCAGTCTGCAACTGGTAAACAGACTGCAGAAGTAGTCCCAAACGTTACTCAGTCTACAACTGATAAATAGACTGTAGAAGTAGTCTAAAACGTTACTCAGTCTACACCTGATAAACAGACTGTAGATGTAGTCCCAAACGTTACTCAGTCTACACCTGATAAACAGACTGTAGAAGTAGTCCCAAACGTTACTCAGTCTACAACTGATAAACAGACTGCAGAAGTAGTCTCAAACGTTACTCAGTCTGCAACTGTCAAACAGACTGCAGAAGTAGTCCCAAACGTTACTCAGTCTACACCTGATAAACAGACTGTAGGAGTAGTCTCAAACGTTACTCAGTCTACAAATGATAAACAGACTGCAGAAGTAGTCTCAAACGTTACTCAGTCTACAACTGATAAACAGACTGCAGAAGTAGTCTCAAACGTTATTCAGTCTACACCTGATACACAGACTGCCGAAGTAGTCCCAAACGTTACTCAGTCTACAACTGATAAACAGACTGCAGAAGTAGTCCCAAACGTTACTCAGTCTACAACTGATAAACAGACTGCAGAAGTAGTCTCAAACGTTACTCAGTCTACAATTGTTAAACACACTGTAGAAGTAGTCACAAACGTTACTCAGTCTACAACTGATAAACAGACTGCAGAAGTAGTCTCAAACGTTACTCAGTCTACAACTGATAAACAGACTGCAGAAGTAGTCACAAACGTTACTCAGTCTACAACTGACAAACAGACTGCAGAAGTAGTCCCAAACGTTTCTCAGTCTACAACTGATAAACAGACTGCAGAAGTAGTCCCAAACGTTACTCAGTCTACAACAGATAAACAGACTGAAGAAGTAGTCCCAAACGTTACTCAGTCTACAACTGATAAACAAACTGTAGAAGTAGTCCCAAACGTTACTCAGTCTACACCTGATAAAGAGACTGTAGAAGTAGTCCCAAACGTTACTCAGTCAACAACTGATAAACAGACTGCAGAAGTAGTCCCAAACGTTACTCAGTCTACAACTGATAAACAGACTGCAGAAGTAGTCCCAAACGTTACTCAGTCTACACCTGATAAACTGACTGTAGAAGTAGTCTCAAACGTTACTCAGTCTACAACTGATAAACAGACTGCAGAAGTAGTCTCAAACTTTACTCTGTCTACAACTGATGAACAGACTGCAGAAGTAGTCCCAAACGTTACTCAGTCTACACCTGATAAACAGACTGCAGAAGTAGTCTCAAACGTTACTCAGTCTACAACTGTTAAACAGACTGCAGAAGTAATCTCAAACGTTACTCAGTCTACAACTGATAAACAGACTGCAGAAGTAGTCTCAAACGTTACTCAGTCTGCAACTGGTAAACAGACTGCAGAAGTAGTCCCAAACGTTACTCAGTCTACAACTGATAAACAGACTGCAGAAGTAGTCCCAAACGTTACTCAGTCTACAACTGATAAACAGACTGTAGAAGTAGTCCCAAACGTTACTCAGTCTACAGCTGATAAACAGACTGTAGAAGTAGCCCCAAACGTTTCTCAGTCTACAACTGATAAACAGACTGTAGAAGTAGTCCCAAACGTTACTCAGTCTACAACTGATAAACAGACTGTAGAAGTAGTCCCAAACGTAACTCAGTGTACAACTGATAAACAGACTGTAGAAGTAGTCTCAAACGTTACTCAGTCTACACCTGATAAACAGACTGCAGAAGTAGTCCCAAACGTTACTCAGTCTACCAATGATAAACAGACTGTAGAAGTAGTTCCAAACGTTACTCAGTCTACAACTGATAAACAGACTGTAGAAGTAGTCCCAAACGTTACTCAGTCTACAACTGATAAAACAGACTGCAGAAGTAGCCCAGACGTTTCTCAGTCTACAACTGATAAACAGACTGTAGAAGTAGTCCCAAACGTTACTCAGTCTACACCTGATAAACAGACTGTAGAAGTAGTCCCAAACGTTACTCAGTCTACAACTGATAAACAGACTGTAGAAGTAGTCCCCAACGTTACTCAGTCTACAACTGATAAACAGACTGCAGAAGTAGCCCAAACGTTTCTCAGTCTACAACTGATAAACAGACTGTAGAAGTAGTCCCAAACGTTTCTCAGTCTACAACTGATAAACAGACTGCAGAAGTAGTCCCAAACGTTACTCAGTCTACAACTGATAAACAGACTGTAGAAGTAGTCCCAAACGTTACTCAGTCTACACCTGATAAACAGACTGTAGAAGTAGTCCCAAACGTTACTCAGTCTACACCTGATAAACAGACTGTAGAAGTAGTCCCAAACGTTACTCAGTCTACAACTGATAAACAGACTGCAGAAGTAGTCCCAAACGTTACTCAGTCTACAACTGATAAACAGACTGCAGAAGTAGTCCCAAACGTTACTCAGTCTACACCTGATAAACAGACTGTAGAAGTAGTCTCAAACGTTACTCAGTCTACAACTGATAAACAGACTGCAGAAGTAGTCTCAAACTTTACTTTGTCTACAACTGATGAACAGACTGCAGAAGTAGTCCCAAACGTTACTTAGTCTACAACTGATAAACAGACTGCAGAAGTAGTCTCAAACGTTATTCAGTCTACACCTGATAAACAGACTGCCGAAGTAGTCTCAAACGTTACTCAGTCTACAACTGATAAACAGACTGCAGAAGTAGTCCCAAACGTTACTCAGTCTACAACTGATAAACAGACTGCAGAAGTAGTCCCAAACGTTAGTCAGTCTACACCTGATAAACAGACTGCAGAAGTAGTCTCAAACGTTACTCACTCTTCAACTGATAAACAGACTGCAGAAGTAAACTCAAACGTTACTCAGTCTAAAACTGATAAACAGACTGCAGAAGTAGTCCCAAACGTTACTCAGTCTACACCTGATAAAAAGACTGCAGAAGTAGTCTCAAACGTTACTCAGTCTACAACTGATAAACAGACTGCAGAAGTAATCTCAAACGTTACTCAGTCTACACCTGATAAACAAACTGCAGAAGTAGTCTCAAACGTTACTCAGTCTGCAACTGGTAAACAGTAGAAGTAGTCCCAAACGTTACCCAGTCTACAACTGATAAACAGACTGTAGAAGTAGTCCCAAACGTTACTCAGACTACAACTGATAAGCAGACTGTAGAAGTAATCCCAAACGTTACTCAGTCTACACCTGATAAACAGACTGTAGAAGTAGTCCCAAACGTTACTCAGTCTACAACTGATAAACAGACTGTAGAAGTAGTCCCAAACGTTACTCAGTCTACAACTGATAAACAGACTGCAGAAGTAGTCCCAAACGTTACTCAGTCTACAACTGATAAACAGACGGTAGAAGTAGTCCCAAACGTCACTCAGTCTACAACTGATAAACAGACTGTAGAAGTAGTCCCAAACGTTACTCAGTCTACAACTGATAAACAGACTGTAGAAGTAGTCTCAAACGTTACTCAGTCTACACCTGATAAACAGACTGCAGAAGTAGTCCCAAACGTTACTCAGTCTACAACTGATAAACAGACTGTAGAAGTAGTCCCAAACGTTACTCAGTCTGCAACTGATAAACAGACTGTAGAAGTAGTCTCAAACGTTACTCAGTCTACAACTGATAAACAGACTGCAGAAGTAGTCCCAAGCGTTACTCAGTCTACAACTGATAAACAGACTGTAGAAGTAGTCTCAAACGTTACTCAGTCTACAACTGATAAACAGACTGCAGAAGTAGTCCCACGCGTTACTCAGTCTACAACTGATAAACAGACTGCAGAAGTAGTCTCAAACGTTACTCAGTCTACACCTGATAAACAGACTGCAGAAGTAGTCTCAAACGTTACTCAGTCTTCAACTGATAAACAGGCTGCAGAAGTAGTCCCATGCGTTACTCAGTCTACAACTGATAAACAGACTGTAGAAGTAGTCTCAAACGTTACTCAGTCTACAACTGATAAACAGACTGTAGAAGAAGTCTCAAACGTTACTCAGTCTACAACTGATAAACAGACTGCAGAAGTAGTCCCAAACGTTACTCAGTCTACAACTGATAAACAGACTGTAGAAGTAGTCCCAAACGGTACTCAGTCTACAACTGATAAACAGACTGTAGAAGTAGTCCCAAACGTTACTCAGTCTACAACTGATAAAACAGACTGTAGAAGTAGTCCCAAACGTTACTCCGTCTACAACTGATAAACAGACTGTACAAGTAGTCCCAAACGTTACTCAGTCTACACCTGATAAACAGACTGTAGAAGTAGTCCCAAACGTTACTCAGTCTACAACTGATAAACAGACTGTAGAAGTAGTCCCAAACGTTACTCAGTCTATAACTGATAAACAGACTGTAGAAGTAGTCCCAAACGTTACTCAGTTTACAACTGATAAACAGACTGCAGAAGTAGTCCCAAACGTTTCTCAGTCTACAACTGATAAACAGACTGTAGAAGTAGTCCCAAACGTTACTCAGTCTACAACTGATAAACAGACTGTAGAAGTAGTCCCAAACGTTACTCAGTCTACAACTGATAAACAGACTGTAGAAGTAGTCCCAAACGTTACTCAGTCTACAACTGATAAACAGACTGTAGAAGTAGTCCCAAACGTTACTCAGTCTACAACTGATAAACAGACTGTAGAAGTAGTCCCAAACGTTACTCAGTCTACAACTGATAAACAGACTGTAGAAGTAGTCCCAAACGTTACTCAGTCTGCAACTGATAAACAGACTGTAGAAGTAGTCCCAAACGTTACTCAGTCTACAACTGATAAGCAGACTGTAGAAGTAGTCCCAACCGTTACTGAGTCTACACCTGATAAACAGACTGTAGAAGTAGTCCCAAACGTTACTCAGTCTACAACTGATAAACAGACTGTAGAAGTAGTCCCAAACGTTACTCAGTCTACAACTGATAAACAGACTGCAGAAGTAGTCCCAAACGTTACTCAGTCTACAACTGATAAACAGACTGTAGAAGTAGTCCCAAACGTTACTCAGTCTACAACTGATAAACAGACTGTAGAAGTAGTCTCAAACATTACTCAGTCTACAACTGATAAACAGACTGTAGAAGTAGTCTCAAACGTTACTCAGTCTACAACTGATAAACAGACTGTAGAAGTAGTCCCAAACGTTACTCAGTCTACAACTGATAAACAGACTGTAGTAGTAGTCCCAAACGTTACTCAGTCTGCAACTGATAAACAGACTGTAGAAGTAGTCCCAAACGTTACTCAGTCTACAACTGATAAACAGACTGTAGAAGTAGTCCCAAACGTTACTCAGTCTACAACTGATAAACAGACTGTAGAAGTAGTCCCAAACGTTACTCAGTCTACAACTGATAAACAGACTGTAGAAGTAGTCCCAAACGTTACTCAGTCTACAGCTGACAAACAGTCTGTAGAAGTAGTCCCAAACGTTACTCAGTCTACAACTGATAAACTGATTATAGAAGTAGTCTCAAACGTTACTCAGTCTACACCTGATAAACAGACTGCAGAAGTAGTCCCAAACGTTACTCAGTCTACAACTGATAAACAGACTGTAGAAGTAGTCCCAAACGTTACTCTGTCTACAACTGATAAACAGACTGTAGAAGTAGTCTCAAACGTTACTCAGTCTACACCTGATAAACAGACTGCAGAAGTAGTTCCAAACGTTACTCAGTCTACAACTGATAAACAGACTGTAGAAGTAGTCCCAAACGTTACTCAGTCTACAACTGATAAACAGACTGTAGAAGTAGTCCCAAACGTTACTGAGTCTACAACTGATAAACAGACTGTAGAAGTAGTCCCAAACGTTACTCAGTCTACAACTGATAAACAGACTGTAGAAGTAGTCTCATACGTTACTCAGTCTACAACTGATAAACAGACTGTAGAAGTAGTCCCCAACGTTACTCAGTCTACAACTGATAAACGTCTGAAGAAAAGCGCAGTTGAAATTCTATTCTTTTTTTTAATTATTGTACCATTAACGTTGCTTATTACCGCTTCTAAGGGATGCAGTGGATCAGTGGCCCTGAGCACAACGAGTTTGACTGGAAAACATATTAACAGTTGTTCCACACGGGGACAGGCTCTATGTGCTCATCATGATGAGGCGAAAACGTCGATAAGCTAGTATTCTATTTTGCAATCAGTAATAATGATCAAATATAACCCAAAACGCAGTGCCCGATTCGGATTGTAATTTCCACTATTTCTCAAAGAATATTCCCTAACAGATCCATGTTTACTATCTTGCTTTGCTTTCAGTGTCGATAAAATGGATGTGGTAATGTTGGGCGGAGTTGCGACGCCACATACCTCCTAACATTTTGTTGAAATATTTAGATCTGGTCGGATTTTTTCACCTTAAATAATGCAGTGGACCGTTGTTAATTGAATAGCCACTTTGCCAGTGGGAATTATTCAGTTAACAGGAGTATTCAGTTAACTGGGATTGTGTCACTTTCCTATATTCTAGGGATAAACTTGGCATTTATTCTATTATATCTTGTTTGACAGGGCTCAATGAGCTCTGTCAATCAAGATATAATAGATTAAATACCTGTATTGAATGTACTGAGGTCTATAAGCAAAGAAAAACGGGAGAGAGTCAGTGTAATTTCTCGACATGTTCCAAGATTTTTTATTCAGTTAACAGGAGTTTACTCTGTAACCTATATACAATTAACAGATCAAATTTGTACTGACGTTATGGTAAATAGTTTTGTGTTGGAAATTATATTCAATTAACAGGGTTATTCAGTTTAGATATATCCAGTTCAGTGGGCACCACTACAACTAGAATTCAGAAAACTGATTACAAGGTGCCAGAACTGAAGGATATTACACAGTTTAAACCCTCACTTTGCGAGATAAGTGTTTTAAATTCAACTATTCTTTCTTCATTTATTATTCTTTTTAGTGTAAAGTGTGGTGTATCTTTTGGTTTGGGTTTTTCCTCAAAACACCAAAATGATCTGACACGTCAGATATGACTATTCCAGGTAATGCTGCTTGTGAAACATTATTAGAGAAGATATGATCTATCAGAGTAGCAGAACGACAGGTTACTCTCGTTGGCTTGGTGATATACGGCAGAAAGCCTTGACTGAACTTGAGATTAACAAATTCTTCCGTTCTTGAGTGTGTAGTTGCTTTTAAAAGGTCCAGGTTAAGATCCCCCATAATATAAACTTTTTTATTTTCGGCATTTAAAACATTCGTTATTTCATTTAATTTTGATAAGAAAAGGTTGATGTCGGCTTTAGGAGGAGTGTTGGGTCTATAAATAACGCCAATAATTCTGGGTTGGTATTTATCTTTAATTTCAATAAACAGAGATTCGAAGACATGGGGAATAAAGAACGAAATATCATTACGAACTCTGTAGGGTATTCCTTCTTTAATATATAGACCAACCCCTCCTCGACCATCATCATTCTCGTGTCTCATACGTTTAATAATCGGGGCATAGCCATCCAGACTGAACGACATCTCTGGAGGAATTTGGAAAATTTCGGTAAGTCCTATTATGTCGAAGAAGTTCTTTCCTGTTTGTAGGTTATATATCATGTTTTGAAAGGAATCCCAATGGGACTTCAGGCTTTGGCAATTGAGAAGGAATATTGAGAATCCTGCGTCTATTTTACAAACCATTGACTGAAAGTCTCTAGGCGAAAAGTAGTTGCAGTCAGTTGCGTGGTTTTTATATGGGGATTCATCATTTTCTGTCAAGGAACATATTGTCTCATTATAGAGCTGTATAAAGTCGTACTCTGCGTCTACCTGCACCTCGTCGAGTGTAATGTTACCCGCCATAATTCACCAACATACTACCATCCTTTCTCGCTGGACAATATATAAAACATAACTACAATATATTGTTCCAAGATGAAGATAAAAGGAGGTTAAGTCCCAGATATAGTTCAACTGTTGGACGGGTTGAGACGTTATTTCTTTTTCATTTCTAGTCACAGTCTGTTGCGGTAATAGTATGTAATTGGGAGTTTGTTTAGAAACGAAAATTTTCTGTACAAACAGGATAAAAACACTGTAGTCTATATACAAGTACGTCGGGTGCAACATCACCCTACCTAACATCACATCAAAGTGATATGGTATCTTGGATGAATGATTGAACAAATAAATTTACAATTAAAGGACTTTACAGTAAAACAATGGATTCAATGAGGATAGAGAATGAGTGAGTGAATTTGTAAAAGACGAGGTGGAGTAATATGAATGAATGAATGAATGAATGAATGAATGATATGAATGAATGAATGAATGAATGAATGAATGAATGAATGAATGAATGAATGAATGAATGAATGAATGAACTATCATCATCGAGGGGGTCATAAGCCTTATTTCAGAGACAAAAAAAAAAAAAAAAAAAATAATCCCGAAAAACAAACAAAAGTGTACAAATCTTGAAAACTGAATAGTTGTCAATGGCGCTGAGAGTTTTGACGTTACACTTGGCAGACGGTCAATGATCAACCGGGTGAGAATTTGGGATTAAAGTTATTTCACTGGTACTAAGTTGACGAACTAGCGTTGGCTGTATTTCAAGGTATAGTTTCACTAATTAAAAGTTCATTTGTTAATGAATAATATTGAATAATTACATCATGGAATGTACACTTTAATAACTAACAATTAATAAACATAACAGCACTTAAAACGACCAACAGACGACATTCATAAGAAGTATTATTGAGAGACCGATTTGTCTTCCAGCTCACGACCCCAATGATGCTAAATTGACGATTTAGCGCAAGAGGGCACTACAGGGTATAAATTATCTGATGAATTGTTTAAGTGCTCTTGATAAAAAATAAATAAGGTGGAGGTACTTTAATTTTTTACCCTAAACAGCAAGTCAGTCACACATCCACACGCTCGATCAGTCAAGCACCCACACATCCATCCATCCGATCGTCCACCCAGAAGGAAGGAACAAACGAACGAACGAACGAATGAATGAGAGAACGACTGATTGAACGATTGAATGAATGACACTAGTAACACTAATAACGAACGAATGAGTGAATGAATGAATGAATGAATGAATGACACTAGGAAATAGTAAACAAGTTCTATGCTACTTGTTCCATCCGTTATGTCGAGATACACCGTCCACGGCCCCCATAGGAACAGGCTCACTTTGATGAGCACGCAGATTCGGTGGTTATTTGTGAAAAGCGTTGGTCGGTTTTGGACGCTACGCAGAGCAAAGGGTGAATAGCCGAGTGAAAACTATTGTGGGCTAAAGTTATCTTGCTCGAACTAGCTTGACGAACTGGGGCGGAAAGCACTGCGTGTGATGATGATCATTTGCAGAGCCGACGGTTGGTGAATATGTGGTGTGAGTGCGCATGCGCAGCGCGTGTTGTTAGGGTGATACGAGCTTCCGTCGTCCATTTTGTATACAGGAGGCCGCCATCTTGGTTTCTATGGTAGCACGTGATTGCTATGTTACCCAATTGTTCTGCAATAGGACGGGGTATGTTCGGAGGGTATGTTCCTTTGTAGAAGAGTAATTTCCCGATTTGTAGAATTACCACAAACAACCCGACAATCCTTCCAAATCACCAAAATCCACCCCAACTTTTACTGTTTCGAATTCTTACAGAATTCTCTGCTTCTATCTATATATGTAATAGTTTTCCTCTACCTAGGCATGTTCCTTTGTTCCGGAGTATACTCCAGTAGCGTAGAAGAGCCTATTCGTTGGAACGGTTTTGCTTATTATTACTATATTAAGCAATTTCTGGTCTATTCTTGTTAGTTCTGACCCTATTCCAAGTACTCTTGTTGTTTCATTTATATAACTAAACAATCAGATTGCTTCATCCCCCGTAATCTGTATGCAGAGTTATCTCCCTTGTGTATCATAAAAGCCTATATCCAATGGCCATATCCCATGGAATCCCAGTTTTGGGAAACACCCGTGGCTATGCAATCCCTTTTTTGTCATATGAGGCCATGAGGGCTATGTAAAATCCCTCAATGAGTCCTCATTTATTATCCCTCATACCCTCATTGAATTTTGAGGTTATGAGGACCTTGAAAAATTCCTCAATGAGGTATAATTTACTACGACTCTTATCCTCATTTCAGTATTTAACAGGTATATCCTATGGAATCCCATTTTGGAAAACGCCTGTGACTGTGGAATCCCTTTTTTTGTCGTATGAGGCCATGAGGGCTATGTAAAATCACTCAATGAGTCCTCATTTATTATCCCTCATAGCCTCATTGAATTTTGAGGTTATGAGGACCATCAAAAATCCCTCAATGAGGGATAATTTACTACGACTCTTAGCCTCATTTCAGTATTTGAGAATACCTATTGCCTGGTATTGTATTATTCGAGGATACCTATCGAGGATACCTTCTGGAGAATCCCCTTTTTGTCGTATGAGGCAATGGGGGCTATGTAAAAGCCCTCAATGAGTCCTCATTTATTATCCCTCATAGCCTCATTGAATTTTGAGGTTATGAGGACCATTAAAAATCCCTCAATGAGGTATAATTTACTACGACTCTTATCCTCATTTCAGAATTTATCCCCAGGCACCCCAATTACGGCACCCCTTTTTGGAAAACATGGCCTTCGGCACTCCTTTTTTGTCGTATGAGGCCATGAGGACCATGAGTAATCCCTCAATGAGGTCTAATGTAGATTTACCAACCGCTTCCATCTTGTCGCCAAAGCTCCACCGCCACTACTGGTCTATGGTCTATCTGTCCTATCATTAGCTTCTACAACAGTCTTGTTCCATTGCGGTCTTGTCCCAGTACTATTGACTAAACTACCGTCCATTAATATTGACTTGTATCACTACTTCCTAGCTATATCTATCTCAGTCTCGACTATGACATTGGTTAAGATTGAATCAGATTTCCCCTGTATACATATAAGGCATTCCGTAAGTAGGAATGCAGCTATAAATTTTACCAGTATAAAAGGACACTGCCATTTAACCATTAACTTTAGCATTAATGTTTCCAAACACAAAGTGGAAAAATATTGTGAATCCGATCTCCGACACCGGGGATATGACGTAAATAACGTCGAGGATGTTCCCATTTTCTAACTGCCCGACCCCGACAGTGCAAGACATACCACTAAATTTTTATAACTGGCAGCCAGTGGGATAATAATGCCAAACATTGTGAATTTTAATCCACATTGCGCGAAAACTGTTCACGTTATCATGTAAATGCATATCGAGGGCGGAAAACGTTACCATTAACCCTTTACCCAAAGTAACGGTAAAAAACCGGCCTGCGTTATTCACAAATATCGCCAATTAATTTTCATTATTTTTTTCATTTTTTGTCTTACAAACATAGGCTATGACCCTTCTTTGGAACGAACTCGTCGAGCTCGTTCCAAAGCGGGGTCATAACCTATGTTTTTGAGACAAAAAATGAAAAAAATAGTTATTCAAGAATATTTTTTGCAGGTGTCGTCTGCTTTTCTTGTTAGGTAAAGGGTTAAATTTCAAGGCGTGAAGTTGAAATTTTGAGACATGTTTGTACTCGTGGTTCCAAATACAAAGTTTAATAGATTTGGAAAATCAGACTTCTGATACTTTTTAACCCTTTACCTAACATGAAAAGCAGACGACACTTGCAAACAAAATTCTTGAATAACTAATTTTGTTCATTTTTTTTGTCTCCAAAACATAAGTTATGATCCCCTATTAGAACGAGCTCGTTCCAAAGAGGAGACATAACCTATGTTTTTGAGACAAAAAAAATTTTAAAAATTAAAATTAATTGGCGATATTTGTGAATAGCGGGCCGGTTTTGGCCACTAAGTTGGGTAAAAGGGGGTAATAAATGAATAGAAACTTCGCCTGGAGCGTTCAGCATAAAGACATTCGAGTGTTTACTTAGCATTTGCAAAACTGTCGCCTCCGGAATCTGCATATGCACATACTTTTTTAACCCTTTACCTAACATGAAAAGCAGACGACACTTTCGAAAAATATGCTTGAATAACATTTTTTTTTTCATTTTTTGTTTCAAAAACATAGGTTTTGACCCCTCATTGGAACGAGCTCGTTCCAAAGAGGGGTCATAACCTATGTTTTTGAGACAAAACATTTTTTAAAAAAATGAAAATTAATTGGCGATTTTTGTGAATAGCGTCACCGTTTTTGGCCGTTACGTTGGTAAAGGGTTAATAAATGAATAGAAAGTTTACCTACAGTGTTCAGCAATAAAACACTCGAGTGTTTACTTAGCATCTGCAAAACTGTCGCCTCCAGAATCTGCACATGCCTGTGATATCACTTGAGTCTCCTGAAAGGCAGGCCTGATATGGATTTCGAAAAGTTTAGTTCCTCCTTTTTTTTTCAGCGTGCAAAAACTGATGGGCAAACTGCAGAGGCATTGACGAGCTATTTATGGTAGACAAGTGATAAATCTTGATAATGTTTGACGTTATTGATATCGAATATATGAGGTGAACAAGGGCTGGTGTAACGGTTTTACGTTTTTGTGTTTACATTCTGTTTCAACCACTTTTGAGGCATTTGGATCTCTAAATATTTTAAAAAGATAGTCACAAAAAGACACCCGGGTTGGCCGCCAACACGTGTTTGCCATCAAAGCAGCATTGGTCGCCCCATGGACGTTGCCCGCGCTTCGTTGAATGACTTCTGGAAATTTCCTTTGCGATTTCAAAATCATCTACTTATTCTTAGTTTGGTATCTTGACAGAGTTTGAAGACTCTAATTTCAGCCTTGTTGTCGAGACCGGATTCATCAGATGAAACAGAATGCCGTATTTCGAAAAGAAATGAAAGCTGTAGAAATGATTATATGAGATAAACTTATCAGCTATATAAGTCTCAGGTGTTTAAACCTTTATCCAACGTAACGGCCAAAACCGAACAGCGCTATTCACAAAAATCGCCAAATAATTTTCAATATGTTTTTCATTTTTTTTGTCTCAAAAGCATAGGTTATGACCCCTCTTTGGAGCGAGCTCGTAGAGCTCGTTCCAAAGCGGGCTCATAACCTATGTTTTTGAGACCTAAAATTAAAAAAATTAGTTATTCAAAAATTTTGCTTACAAGTGTCTTCTGCATTTCATGTTAGGTAAATGGTTATATAAACAATACAAACTCCATTTCCTTAAATACTGACAGATTTTTTTTTATCGGTGACCCAATATTTAACCATTATCTTCTTGCCATTGAATTATTATATTGTTAACAAAATATAATATCATCATTGGTCAAATATGTCCCAAACATTGCCATTTGACCTCGAAGTGTTATAGCCTACCAGACATCAATCGTCCCATAAACAAATATAGTCCCAAACCACACCATGAGCTTCTTTAAACTGCCATGGAGGAGAGCTAATTATATCCCACGCAACGAAGTTGCAGGGGTATAATGTTTTTGACTGGTCCGTCCGTCTGTCCGTCAGTCCGTCAGTCTGTCAGTCCGTCAGTCCGTCAGTCCATCCTACTTGTTTTCCGGACTTTTTTTCTACACGCTTCCAGATATTGAGCTGATTTTTGGTATGTGAGTCTAACATGGTGGCCTACAGATCAAGTTTGCATTTTTTTTCCGCTCCACTGATTTTTACCAAAATTACGGCCCTTGGACTCTGAAAAATTCATCAAAATTACAGTTTTCCGAATTTTTTTTCTACACGCTTCCAGATACTGAGCTGATTTTTGGTATGTTAGTCTGACATGGTGGCCTACAGATCAAATTTGCATTTTGTTCCGCTCCACTGTTTTTTACCGAAATTACGGCCCTTGAACTTTGAAAAGTTCATCAAAATTACAGTTTTGTGGACTTTTTTCCTACACGCTTCCAGATATTGAGCTGATTTTTGGTATGTGAGTCTAACATGGTGGCCTACAGAACAACTTTGCGTTTTGTTCCGCTCCACTGATTTTTACCGAAATTACGGCCCTTGGACTCTGAAAAATGCATCAAAATTACAGTTTTCCGGACTTTTTTCTACACGCTCCCAGTTATTGAGCTGATTTTTGGTATGTTAGTCTGACATGGTGGCCTACAGATCAAGTTTGCATTTTGTTCCGCTCCACTGATTTTTACCGAAATTACGGCCCTTGAACTTGAAAAGTTCATCAAAATTACAGTTTTGCGGACTTTTTTCCTACACACTTCCAGATATTGAGCTGATTTTTGGTATGTTAGTCTAACATGGTATTTTTAAAAAATGATTAGAGCTTGAAATATCGGGGCGCGTGGGGTATGTGAGCGTGCTCACTAAGGTTCTATATTTTTTAATGAGTGTGTTTTCTGGTAACCAGAAAATCATTTACAAACATTTTGACCCGAGAAGTGATCTGGGTAACTGAGATCATTTATGGACGACCTGAACCAGAACACATTCTATCAATGTGGTAAAAAAACAGAAATGATTGACTACTGTTTCAGTGGAGGAAGGAAGCGACAAATGTAGTGACTTAAAGATTCTAAACATCTGTAAAACTGAATACATTTCAGGAAGACGAACAGCAGTACACAACGCCAACAATGTTGCAGACAACTACCAAGCCTGATGAAAAATGGTCGATTCATTCTTTATTTGGTAGTGGATACATTTAGAACAGCGTTCCTATCGTCCTTCATGAATATACAAGTTGACAATGTCATGTCGATACGATTTGAACTAAAAACAGCGACATTATTCGCATCGGTATTTGGTGTAGCGGCTTTGGTTGGTCGAGTTGTTAACGGGCTCGTTGTCCAGGTAAAACGATGGCACACTATTCATCATTATTCTGTTTTGTTTGTTCTACTTGGAGGATTTCTCAGCGGACTAGCGTTTGCAAATGCATACTTCGCACTGTTGATTGTTTCGTGCTGCATTGGACTACTGGGTGGACCCCTAAGAGATTTCACATTTATACTTCTGTATGACGTTGTTTCCGCTGAGGAGTACAGGATAGCCGTGGGCATTCATGATACAGTAGTCGGAGTGTCAGGTTTCATCATCTCACCGATAGCTGGTATGTATATAATTAAGCTTAACACCGGATACAACTTACCATAACATTGTTGTTTTCTTTAAGCTTTCGGTTCTAAGTGCAGTACTCTGATCACGAAAGGCATCTTTTGCAATCCAATCAATAAACACTTTCGCCAATGCACCGACATTTTTCATATAATCAATTGCGAAATTAAGACCGCATCAACAAATACTAAATGAAAATATTATCACAAATTCAACTGTCTGGTATTTCTTTATCAACAGGCATGAGTCTGTTTTAATTTCCTTCAAGGCTGACTTTGCAACATTTGGGGCGATAACTGAGGCAATGTGTGGCACCGACATCTTAAAAAAACCTGGGTAGTTAACGTTGAATTCACCAGTTACGCAAAGTTGTTAACTGTCTTACCAGTCTGGATTCTTTCAAAATTTGGAAGCTTGGCTGGGGTAATTCACTAATTCTCCTCGTCGCCTGGTTACTTACTCTTTTATCCTTCCCAGATTCATGTTCAATCGCCTTTGTAGGCTGAGATATGTTTAATAAATCTGCAAACAACGTAGTTAAGAGTCCTGGACACTCGAAATTGAACCAAAGTGCACACATTACGTTGAATAAAGGTGTCCATAGACTCTAAAACGTTTTTCTGCAAGAGCCTAACATATGATTCCCATTTCAAGAAAAGTCTGTAATCAACTGGCACCACCAACAGCTATAAACATCACGTTTCTTCACCTAACTAGTTCCACAACTCCCAGTAATAAATCAGTGACATATACGTCAATCTTGTGCAACTGCCATCATCCAGATCTGAACATTTGACACATTAAAGGCCGTATCGCAAGTGAAGGTAACGAGAACAACTTCTTTCTACGTGTGACAGAAGCGAATCATCCAACGGGTATTGCATACCGAACTTCGCTGAAATCTACCCACTCACGTATGAGATATGGCTTCGGTCGGGCAGTCATGATGAAAACAAATCCCTGAAAATTTGACAAAGTAAGGGCCGCACCTCACGCGAAAATAGAGTGGGCAACAATGTTCTATATAAAGTAGAACCCCTCCCCCCCCCCCCCCCATCCATGGGATACTACAGATCTATGAACGTATAGCTACGGTACGGCTTCGGTTGGACAACAGGTACAACCAAAATCAATGATAATTTGAGAAAGTAAGGGTCTTAACTCTGGTGAAAATAGTGCGAGCATCTCCGTTCAACACATGATAGAAACGAGTCATCCGTAGGATACCACATTCCGAATTTCGCTAAAATCCATTCAATCACAGCGGAGATGTGGAGACGGACGTACGGATGGACGGACGGACGAATGGATGGACGGACAGACGGACGGAACTTAGTAATTTACTATATATATATCAAATAAGCTCATAATTTTTCCGTAAGCTGATAATGCCTGTCCGGACAAAAAAAAAACTTGTAACTCCCGTATTATAGGAGGTTCTGACGGACGGACGGAAGCACGGACGAATGGACGAACGAACGCATGGATGGACGGATCCTCCGGTGCTATATTGCTTTCTAAAAATGTCTGAATATTTGTTTGTTAACCACGCTCGCCAAATTCCGTTTTCTACCAACTAATGTTTATTTACCACTCAGGGAAACTTTTAAATTACGTCGAGTAACGCTCCTGGTATTTAGTAATTGTACGAACGCATTTTCCCATCAAATCAGAACACCGGACATGCGCATAACATTTTAAACCTCAGCCTCAGGAGACTAAGCCGTACAGAATTTACTCATCTCAACCATACACATCTCAAAATGTCCAACCGTTTTTAAAAATCAATACCAGCTGTATTTTTAACGTTTCTCATACACAATATGAGTGGTATTCAGACGTTGACCATTCAGAGATATTATATATTTATTTTAACAGATGATTTGTATCGATATAGTCTTTTTGTTGCAGAAAAAAATGGATCGAAGTGGAATTTATCGCAAAAAATACGACAAACGTTCACTTTGATGCGGTGAAAACTATTTTAAACAGATCTGATTTCTAACCTCACGTTGTTTCTGACGTTAATAATACAAAGCACGTGTCTCAAACCTAATCCATGTTTGGTTATTAATGTTTGCTTCTGATATTCGCAGTTTATCGAAAATGTTTACAAGATTTTATTCTCTCGTTAGAAACCGGAAGCATCTCAACCTTTCGGCTACGAGTGGCTACAGCACAGTGAGAATGCGTTTTCTGTCAATGTCCTTTAACAGTAACTGTTGAAGACATTCTTCTATACAGTACGTGGAGAGTGTATTATCACTAAATTACCCACAGAGTGGAGATTCCACCCAAGCAATAATTGCAAATTTGTTGCAAAGCATAACGAGCACAAGCAAAGTTTTAGCCAATGGACCTCCGGGTTAACCCGGAGGTCCATTGGCTGAAACATTGCTTGTGTTTTTTTGTCGATATGTACACAATTTGAAAGTTATAGCTTGGGTGATAACTCCACTCCGCGGGTGATATAGTTACAATCCACTCTCCACGTACTGTACTTTACTGATTCAGACGACGACATTTTAATGCACATTCTTCAAGCTATCTATTTTAGCCGATAAATTATCTCTCGTTCCTCAAGGAAATCAACCATTTTAAACATTTTAAATTGTTTTAAACTAAAATCCATCCTCTAAGTTGATTTCAATCATCAAGGCCCTTATTATTAAACTTTTACAAATGTATTTCCTAGAATTGTATTTTCTAGTTATGACTTTCAATGGGTTGGAATTAACCATTGGCATTTTCAAAGATGTGGCAATTTGCCAGTTGGCAAAATGCAATATCTTCTAAAATTCTAATGATTCATTTGAGGCAGATATATTAAAAAGTAAAAAATACAATTCCCAGAAAATACAATTGTAACAGTTTTATGGTATTTGTCCCCAGTTGACTTACATCGTGTCCAGTTGACTTCCTTGTATCATTTTCTCATTACTCTTATCACTAATTACTTTTTTTCTTTCTCATTACAATAAACTCATTTCCTTTTTAATGAATATTTTTATATTCTCACAGATTATTTACTAAATACGATTTTCTTTTCCAGAATTTCCCATTATTGAGCTCGGCTGATATGTCTTCAAAGCCGGATGATATAATGCCGATCTCCATTGTTATGGACAAAGCTAGAGCACCCCACCCCCCCCCCCCCGCCCCTGATGCGTTACAAGACACAGCCATTTCCGTTTACAGCGACATCTCTCACCATTATTCCCCGAAAGCAAACAATCCGAAACATTGGCGTTACCGGGTAAGAAAAAAGTTGTTTTTGCATGGTGGTGAACTAATGATGGCAATGAGTAAGGACTGGGTGGATGAGGAGAAAAAAGAATAGAGTTTTACACAATATTATTACCACTTTATAGGGCCTTCCCTAGCAAGTTAACAAAGTTTTAACAGTGCATTACAAGAAGGTAACGCTCAACATAAAAAGTCACGTGATGTGTCGGGCCGTTAATGAGTTAAACATCTCATTAATAGCACGACACGTCAAGTGACTTTTGTTCCTCGCGGACGTACACTCGAAAATGGAAACAGTTTCCAGAAATGGTTTCAATTAGTAAACAATATGATTTGTATTTAAATTATTAAATATTTAAAATGTCCAGCAAAGTTAGTCCCATAAGAACGAGCAGCTGTATATAGTAAGTAAGTCTGCAGACATTTTAAGTCTTTATTCCTGACTTAAAAGCGGTGAATATCGGGTTCGTTTTTCTAACTTCATTGCAGTTGCGATTGAAAGAATACCGGTGCCGATCATGTGATAATCATGTCACGCCAGTTTGTCTGAGAACAGACGATAATATCATCTGCCAAAATTGAAAACGTTAACCCTTTACCCAAAGTAACGGCCAAACCCGTCAGCGCTATTCTCAAAAATCGTTAATTAATTTTCATTATTTTTTTTCATTTCTATCAAAATTTATTATTTTAAGTATCATTTTTTCAAATTTTTCAAAAAATTTCAACAAAACCATATCATGTGACCCCTCGTAATGAGATGTCGAGCTCGTTCCAAGAGGGGTCACATGATATGGTTTTGTTGAAATTTTTTGAAAAATTTGAAAAAATGGTATTTAAAATAATAAATTTTGATATCGTCTGCGTTGGGTAAAGGGTTAACGGACCCCCTCTGGGTTCAATTCTAATACTCAATGGAAGAATACGTTTCTGGTGACGGTTAAAAAATTAAACATTTTGAAGGTCTGAGACATAGTGATAAGCATGGTTCGACAGATTAGCAAGCAGTTTAGATAAATATTGGAGTGACAGTTTAATTTTACGCTTCTCAAGATAAGTCTCATCTGATTCAACATGCACTGAATCTTATTGGTGATGTTCTAAAACCGCGAAAGCTATTTATAGAACCACAATTATGAATTGCATGAAGTGGTTTGACGAACAACTTTCTGGCAGAACCCAAAACCACATAGGGGTATCATAATTTGGATCTAACAAGTTATCTGTATTGTTGCCTGGTCAGCATCCGAATCAGCGCGACCAACTACATTCCGAACATACCTAAGAATTTCATTTTTCAAACAACTTTAATGGTACTCCCATGCATTTTTCACTCTGGTTCGAGGCGATGTTTCTGACGTTCACAAACATGTAATTATTCGTTTTTGTCTTTGAGAACATAAAACCACTTTCACCCATTTTTTAATTATATTTAAGCACAACTGAAGTCTGCCCTCAATAGTATTCATGCTCTGTGCTGCTATAGCAGATTAAAAATGCATTTACAAACAACGAAGAGCCTACCATATTCTCAAATACTTCCATGATAATACTAATTTTCACCGAAAAAGGGTAACTGATAAAATACTGCCCCGGGGAACCCCCAGTTCTTGCTCGTGAGGATCAGATAACGTTGATCTAACTCGAAAATGAAATTGACGATCCTTTAAAAAAAATGTCCTTAGAAAGAGGCATATGCACTCTCAAACCCATGTTAAAAAAGATCGTTTGAAATCCCATACTCCCACGTCGTATCATATGCCTTTTCCAAGTCAAAGAAGATGGTGACGGTCAGGTGACCACATGTTCTCTCCTAGCAAAGGCATTTCTTATAAACATTTCACGTCTAATCAAATGATCCACATTACTTATCTGGTTTCTGAAACCACAATGAACATTCGCATTTAAATTGTTTGATTGCAAAAATAGGCAAGTCTATCATTGATCGTCGTTTCCATAGTTTTACACATACAATTTGTTAGGGTGATAGGCCTGTAATTACCGGGGTTGCTGTGATCTTGATCAGGCTTTGGAATTGGAATTATTACACGAAGCGATACCCCTTTTAACACAATAAATGTTTTCAATGGCAAAATTGGCGCAACAAACCTGGTTTGCTGCTAGGTTCAGTCATTTAATCCAACAGCTCTTTATTACTGATCCGCGCTTCAGTGATGTTCTTTATTACTGATCCGCGCTTCAGTGATGTTCTTTATTACTGACCCGCGCTTCAGTGATGTTCTTTATTACTGATACGAGCTTCAGTGATGTTCTTTATTTCTGATACGCGCTTCAGTGATGTTGTTTATTACTGATACGAGCTTCAGTGATGTTCTTTATTACTGATCCGCGCTTCAGTGATGTTCTTTAGATCGTCTGCTCGTCCACTAACTATTTTCTTCAGGCAAAAAAATATGCACAACTTGTTAAAAGTGTTAAATGGACGTTAAAAAACGAGTCAATATGCAAAGTTCGATTGAAGTAGAAGAAAAGGACAGGACAGTGACCACATCGTGGCATGCTCGTCTAAACGAGAGACTATTGTGTGTCATGGTACATTTACGACCGTAACTTTTATTACACACCCATAACTGTATTTCTCGCGATCACGTGCATTTTAGGGACATGCGGTAAGTTTAACCAGAAAGCTCTAGTTCAGTGCTATAAATATTACCCTTCGCGTGTACAGGTTCTCTCGTTAGACTGGATCTTATAGTTTGCAGCGTGTAGTGGAAAATAACCAATGAGAACCATCACCTATATTTATCTGTCGAAATTACCTAATCTCCATCCAAAATGTTTGATGCACAACTTTGCTAAAAACTATCGATATTCATCCTAGACACATAATCTCTACCAGGAAAATGAACATTGAAACTCCACCTATCCTTTCGTTATTGAAAACCGAGGAAATCCTAATTAATTTGGAGCAAAACAGTCTAATTGGGGTTCGATATTGGCGTCTGGCACCGGTACAGTTCCTATAGAACTTTGTAACATTGTTACCCTCAGCGCCGCGTGCTGTCGACGAGTCGATACGAGGCCTACTATGTAAAAACGTAAAAACTGATTACCGCCAAGCGGAAAGAGCGACTGCAACACGCCGACAGAGCATGCAGATGTCTGACAGCTAGTACATGCCGTTACTGATTAACCATCACCGGTTCCACCCTTACTGGTAGTAGTAGTAGGACGCTTTACTGGGTGACACTCCCTCCCGTCCCCCCTCCATAGCCACAAGTAGTGTGTCAGGGGCTTTTCAGGATAGTTTGGATGACCCCGGTGGATGACCCCGGAAACGACGTCATGTCACGTGACCTAGTGGCGCCATGTTGTGTTGTCATGGTAACCCGCGTGAGCGGCCATGTTGTGACGTCATCCTCATAGTGATATGTGGTATGAGTGCGCATGCACAGCGCGTGTTGTTGGGTTGGTACGTGTTTCCATCGTCCATTTTGTATACTGGAGGCCGCCATCTTGGTTTCTATGGTAGCACGTGATTGCTATGAGACCCAATTTTTCTGCAATGGGACGGGGTATGTTCGGAGGGTATGTTCGATTGAATCGGAGTAAATCTAATTACCACAAACAACTTATATTATTTCGAATTCTTTCAGAATTTTTTGCTTCTATCTATATATGCAATAGTTTTCGTCTACCTAGAC